>JAJJHY010005742.1:16203073-16247748 GCA_021224005.1 Drosophila setifemur
CCTACCCCTTTGGAGTGGAGGTACTCAGTTGGCTGGCCAGGTTGACCTGCTCTGCACTTGCTTTTTTATGTTTTGATTTCTGTTTTACAAGCCCAGACGCACAACAAACACAGACTGCCATTGCTGGAGTCTGATACATATACTTGGTCATATTTTCGTAACAAAATGCGGGCTCAAAGTTCGTTGAGTTTGAACTTTTCGCCTTGGACGGCTTTCGAAACACTTGCGAGATAGTCGTGGCGGGGCGGGAAAATTCACTCACTGCCAAGTGGAAAAACTCGATGCATCCAGCCACGGCACAAAACTGGTTACGCTTGGCAAACACCACGCGGCGAGGCAAGCTGGCCTTGGTCTAATCCACATTTCAGAATCTGCAACAACAGATTCTGTCTCAGCCTGGGCAGCCAAACTTAATGCTCGAGTGTTTGGCCTACGTTTAGCCATGGCTGGCTAGAACTCTCCGGCCGCTTGCATAGTTGCAACTTGACTTTCAGTCATACTGCAGCCGTCGCAGAGCTCCAAACAAGCCGTTTGAGTGCGGATTGCCAAGATCAACAGAATATGCGCCACCATGACTTTCAACAATGATGTATACCGAGTGTGGCGTGTCTGCCGGATGATTCCCATTTAATTGCACATTCCCCCACATCTCACCCCTTCCTTTATTTGCCTTTGCAGATAATTATCACTGCCATGGACCGATTCGTCTGGTTCGTCCTGCTGGTGGTCATGTCCCACCTGGTTACCGAGTTCACACGCGTCTCGGGCTACGCGCGCGGCCAGCGCCAGGAGCTGGTGCTGTTGAACGATGTAAGTACCCAAACCTGCTCGTGCGTCGAAAAAATTACCTTGTTTCCACACACAGAGAGAAAAAAGGATTCACTTTAGGGAGAAAATGCATAGTTTCTATTAATAAAACGGCTTTAGAATCGCAATATCAATTACCGATTAAAATAATATATGATAATATATTTTATTCATGAATATTTTAAATTAGAGGATAATTTTAAATTCTCATTTACTATATTAAATTATAATTGTTCATACTTCACCAAATACATTAAAATATGTATCAACTATGATTTATCCGAAAATACGAAAGTAGAGAATATATAACACTTTTTTTATATTATAAGTCCAATCGGTTTTTTTTCAAGTATAAAAACTTTTTTATTGTGCACAATCAAATCTGACATGAGTTTGCTTTCTCGCCATTATCTGTTGACGTAATTTTCGACTCTTAATTAAACTGATGACCTTTTCAGACGTTGCTACAACCGATGCCCGTCCAGAACATGCTGCTCTATCCCAGCCAGGATTACGGCCACTACCAACAGCGACCATCGTCGTCCGTAAATAGCCTGCAGCAGAATGCGGCGCTGCTTTTAAGCAGCCTGGCGGCAGGTGCAGCGGCGTCTGTGGGAACGGGAGCAGGTGCATCAGCGGGCAGTACGGCTCCCGGTTCCAGCAACGGCGCCATCCTGGCCCTGGGCGACAGTCAACCAGCACACGCGACGGAGAACACCTACCCAATGTTCAGCCTGCGTCCCCTGATCGACAGCATTTTCGAGGTGAGTTCGCGCGTTTGCCCTGCAGCTTGGATTCCTTGATTGACAATTGCTCATCCGCATTCCCCGCAGATTCCTATTTCGACGCTGCGAGCCGTCAACAATTTGGTGGGTCGACTGACCGGTGGCTATCGCCAGGCCCCGACAGAAGTGTCGCAGAAGTCCGTGGAAGCGGGCACTGCCCTGCCCCCCGGCAGATCCAATTCTCTTCCGAATCACGAGCCTCATCCCCATCCGGGCTCGCAGCGCTGGCAAATGCGCGAGGAGATGGCGTAACCTTGGGTCAGGTTTAGTCAGTAGTTTCGGGTGTATGTTCGTAATTTCGGTCAGTGTATGTTTTGAGTGTTTTGAGTTTTTCGCGTGCATTTAGTTCGTTTGTTTGACCTTTGTGATATATGTGACGTTGTTGTAAGCCTAGCCTAAGGATATTTATATCCAATCCCGAAAAAAAGAAAATTAAGTGTAAATAAATGTACCTAAAATATTTTATCAATACTTTAAAAATCTTGTGTTGAAGTGGTAGACGATATCTTGCTCCCACGAATTAATTTTAACTGGTCGAATTATTTAAAAAAGTATAGGAAAAACCATTGCTGGGCGATTTTCACATCGTAACAAAATATTTTAACAAATGGAAATTGAGTATATGGGAAGGTTAAAACTGGCCAGAACTGGCGGTTAACGCCGAATTTTTTTTTTTTTTGGTTTCACAAATATCATGTTTAAATCGTACACATATTATTTTACAAGCATTTTAGACATGGCCAGCCCCAAAGTACGCAATACGATTTTTTAATCGCACGAGTTCATTAATTAAAATGAACTTAAAACTATTGCATACTTCTACCGCATATTAATGCCAGTAATATAAAAAGAGATTAAACATATTTTTGTTTGCAAATATAAAGAATATATATGTACGCATTATGAATGCATAAAATACAACGCATTGCAATTAAATTAAATTAATACATTCTTATTTTGGGGATTGCGCAAATATTGTGGCCTATTAACGAGTCAATAAACGCATCTGTCAGCATCCTATCAACATACCGACAAAAAACACTTCCCGATCGATAAACCATGCTGCAATCATTTCATAAAAAGGTTATCAATTCAACACTGGCGCTTCCTGGGATTAAATCCCCTCGTGCCATTGATTTGTCAAGTAAATACGTAAATAGAGAAAATTCATCAAATTAAACTAAATGAGATTTCCAATTTAATCACCGCTCTGGGGCAAACATCATATATTCACGTAATTAATGTAGAAAATACAGATTTTTTTAATCGAGGAAATGTCCCTCCAAGGTAATCATGCGTGATTCTAAGGACCAGAGCAGACCCAACCCATCCAAATCAAATCGAGATGGAAGGGAATTTAATTATATTTTCTCGTTGGACCCTTTTGGGTGGCATTTGATTTCGGCCTTCGCATTCTAAATTATCCAGCACGTGCGCTGCGGATTTGGCCAGAATAGGAGGAAGAAGCGACAGCACATTAACGCGGCCGGCAGCTCTGTTTGTCATTTGAATACCTAATGAACAAATCGTTGGAACAAAAGAAGAGAGTCGGTCCCATGCGGAACGTTTCACCAGCACCGTGAATTGTTCGGCCGAAATGGGGAAGGGCGGCAAAGAAACCCAAAATGAGAAATGGATTTATCATTGATTTCGATTGAAACTTTTTTTATACACAAAAAAAAAAAAACAATTTGACTCCATCTGGTAAATCACTCTCAATACTTATTAATTTGTCCGGCTGCAATTGGCAATCGCAATTTGCCTGCAGCATCGTTGGAGCGTGAATGAATACAAAAGCAAAGCCGTTTCTGCTTTTTATGGCCAACTGCAGCCGACGGCCACCGCAAGCAACCAATTGGCCAACGCTTTAAGGCCACAAAAAAAGCTAGGCTTTGGCTCGGGAAGGGGGGGAGGGGATCCCCCAAAATAAAGTTGCATATTCGCCACGACTTTTCGAACCGGTTAGTAGCTTGTCTGCCAATTCGAGTGCACTTTAATGGGGCGTATGAGCAATGTTTCTGTTGTAAAAATCGAGCGATATAGTTAATCTGAGTTTGTTTTGATTTAGTAATACAGAGAAACTATTTTAATAATCTATACTTGATTATCGCTGAAGGTTAATCGATTGCTTATGAGTTTGAACTTTCATTTTAGTAATATATATATAAATTCAAAGCATAGTTCTAAGACATTTAAAATAAAAATGAAGCTACAACAGTTATAACCAACATACAATTAAATACAATAATTTGATCAATTAATAAGTGAACAAAATAGGAAAACCAATCAAAAATTCACAAAAATAATAATTTATATAATCGCTGACTTAAAAGATTCAGTTTAAAGATCATCTTCCTCTCTTCTTATAAGTCACAGAACCAAACCAACTACTGACCACTTGAATAGACTTTGTCTGTCAGTGGATTGGTTCATGCTTGAGCTATTTCCAAATTCTCACCCAGTTGCTAGAACAGGTGGCTCCGAAGTGCTAATAGGTCGAGGTATACATTTTGTGAATTTCTTGCATCATCATTGCAGCGACCAGAGCTTCATTCGGATCGTATCGAAAGATAACATATTATAATAAATAAGGAGAAAAAGGAAGATGACGGATCAGAATGTGTCTCCTATATAAATAGACGCTTGCATATTTAATTGCGACACAATTCCAGTTTTCGCGGCATTACAAGGCGCAGACTGTAGACAGTAGACAGTAGACGGCAGACAGCAGGCAGCAGAGTCGACCGACGATTCC
Organism: Drosophila setifemur; assembly: GCA_021224005.1. Classification (NCBI taxonomy): domain Eukaryota; kingdom Metazoa; phylum Arthropoda; class Insecta; order Diptera; family Drosophilidae; genus Drosophila; species Drosophila setifemur. Next base: position 16,207,421 of record JAJJHY010005742.1, read on the forward strand.
ATTCGCCCGGCAGAATTCAAGTTTAAGCTAGACTCAGGCAAACCACTTGGCGACCAGTGGATTTCAGTTTTAAGCGAAATCGCGACGCGACAACAACGAACCACCGGCATCTCAGATTCGCCGACATAATAATAAAAACGCAAAGCCTCTACGACAGGTACAACAAAGAGCTCCAGCTCCAGCTTCAGCTTCGTTAATTAATCAGAAAAGTTGAATTCGCATGTGAAAGCCTCGCAATTATGCTCTGCCGCTCCCCAGTAAAGTGCGAGGAAGAATTCGGGGACGCGGCTCGCATACAAAACGAATCTAGAATTGATTTCGATTTGGAATTGCTTTTTACACAGAGAAAACGAGTGTATCAAATGGATTTCATAAACTATTCCGATCACTATGATTATATTAATCGGCAACTGAACATTTCTCATTAGATTTAAATCAAAATTTTAATTTCGAATTTTTTGTTTACTTGTGCAAAGTTCATTTTATCCTAAGAATTTAGTTGAAAACTTAGATTTTTATACAAACTAGCCCCTTAAATTTAAAATTATCTGAATATAAACACATAGTGCATATTATAACCAGAATATGTTGATAATTTAATTAACAAGTGAATATTAGTCATAACGTTTATACCGAATTATCCATTTCGTATTTTTGGCTAGTCATTCTGATTTTTTGAATTTTTTGGCAAATGCGAAGATTATTTTAACCCGTTTATTTACGGAAAAATTTAGATTTCTATCCAAACAAATCTGTTAAGTTTGTTGTTAACAATAATAGAATATAAGTTCATATAAATAGGGCATGTTGCGTATAATAACCAGAATAGGCCCTATATTTCTTAAAAAATACCACAAGTAGCTGATCAATATCTATTTTCCTATTACATGCAAACTTAAAAAGAAACTGACAATCAATTTGCTTTCCCCCAGTGTAGGTGCGCAAAATGTTTATCCTTCTTGGAGTACTTTGTCTGCTGCAGACGGCCAGCTTGGTGCCAGCTCAGGTGAGTTCCCTTCAGTATACCATGCCTCCGGATTCCAGTTCCCAAAATTAATTAAAACAGTCGCAACAGACTGACACCTGCCACTAAGCCAGGAACAGAGTCAGGGCCCATTTTGTGGCCAGGGCTATTTGAGCCAAACCAGTTAGATGGCCAAGTGCGGTTCGGAAGTACTTTAATTGCCCCGTAGCCGAGTTTTTCGTCATTTACTCGTATTTACCACTGCATTTGGTTGAAATCAACCATATTAAGGCTTAAATCTCAAATGCGTAATATGCTCAACTGACTCACAATTTAATTAATCAGAAAATATCCGAGATAATATTCGCTGAATTCATTAACTTGATTAATAGATCAAACGTTTGTAATTAAATTACAGAACAACATTATTCTAAGAAAATTATCTTCGTTTTGTGAACTACACATGAAACTCATATATATATTTAAAGTTATTAAACTATGAGCTTTTACAGTAACATTAAGCTATCGATTATTGTACAAACTACTTATCATAAAATCTAATAAATCGCCATAAAGTCAAAATCGCCATGTACATTTGTATTTGAAAGTTTAATTCTAAAACCCAAACTTATCTTAAAATTATTTGGTTTTGCTATTCCATATTTATAAATTATAAGCCAAAACACAGATAATGGCTTTTCTTTTAATTTATCAATTGTGACAAATAATGTTTTTTTTCGCTTTTATCGTTTTATTGCTTTTCAACCGCATAATTAACATTTGCATTAGAATCAATTGCAATCAAAGTCAAAGCTCGAAAATCAATACCAAAGCCTGCCGATTATTTAATTTTGCGGTTGGCTGCAACAATTTAGGGGAAAAGTTAAAAGGGCAAAATTCGATTTTGGGCAAAGTGCAACGCCAAATTTCAGCCTGACTTTAAATCCGGTAATGAAGAATTTTTAATGTGCGATTGCTCAACACGCCGCGCCTCTAATTGCCGGCCAAGGCAAATGCTTGACCACGTTTCTTACTTGCCAGCCTGGACAGCAATTACCCGGCACACTGAGCCTCTCGCCTGGCACGTTGGCTCAGTGCGCTGGCTTATCATTAATCTTGGCTTCACGAGCCCCGACCAACTATTATACATCATTTTAATAACTGCTGCCGGTGGTGGTTGGCTAGTTACCGCTTTAGTGGCTACCTTGAACTTTGCCTGCCACGGCTAACTAATATCAATTTAATTGCATTTTTCGCCACCGATTACTCATACGCAGTGTTGCACACAGTTGTACAAGAGCCAAAGTTCACCGCAGGGATTTGTAATGGGATATTGTAATTTTGTACTCGATTATTTGGCGATAAAAAACGGGCAAGGTTTTGTAATTACTGTGTTTACTTTTTAATTAATTATGCACCTTTTCAATATCAAAGTCATTTTAATTTATTTAATGCATTTAAGTTTTAAATGCTTTTTAGTGAAGAAAAAAACACTTTTGACATTTCCTTCTTAATTTGAGTTGATAGCTAACCTTTTCACAAATTTTAAGGGGAAACTCGAAAGACCAAATGAATTCTCACACATCTTGCCCGACACACTCTTGGCAAGTACACTTTTTCACCCTTTGGCACCTTTTTCCAATGTTTTCTTTCTCTGAGATTTTTCGTGACAGAAAGTTTATTTCTGTTTGCGGCTTGAGGGCTAAACGAAATTAGATTTTAATCAACGCATGCATGAAATTTGCATTTGCCAGCTAAATGGAAAGGATCCCAAAAATAATTTTGGTATTTCTGTCTGCTTGGGTCGTGGGAATTGAAATTAAGAACGCACGTAAAAAATGCTGAGAAGGGTTTCCCCCTAGCCAAGGAAGGCTACAATTTGTGGCGGCAGTTCCATGGAATTCATGCAAATTGCAAACCATCATTCCCCTTCGGTGGTTGAACCAAGAAATCCTTTCTGCCTTTCTTATCATTGTGGGTCATGACCCGGACTTATGAATTTTCGGCAACTCCTGGAGGCAATCTTTAATCTTTCACCGGCCATTACCTTAAATTAGATGAGCACAATTGTGGCAGTTCGGTTATTTATCCCACTGTTAACTCACTTTTGTGGCTCCACTAACTATATCGTGATTTCTATCGGTGGAATGGATGCTCTGAAAATATGGCAAATGAATATTTTAGCCAGCTCCACTCAAGTTCGGGTGGGAAACACGTAAAAAGATTTAAATTGTTTCACACAAATGTTGAACAATGGTTGACAAAACAAACAATTGCTCTGCTCATTGTTTGGCTAAATAAGTTTGCCTAATTGTATTAGTTATGTATTTTTGTGAAACATAACACAATTATATAATTAATTTCCTATCTTTTCCAGTGAAAACAGCACCGCCATTATAATTTTTGTTGGCTTTCAGCAATAACTGCAGAAGTTAAATAAAACATGAATTCCCTTTTGGAAAAACATTGCATATTCCCCCGCCATTTTATGTATATATTTAGTGGCAGTTTGTAGTTGCAACTGCAAATTGTTAACATTGTTACACGTTAGAAACAACATTTACACATTATTCCCCTGAAAAGTCATAGTTGTCGCTTGAAATTACCATAAACCTTTGGATTGGGATCAGTTACAGCAATAACAAAACAGCTTAATCGGCTCTAGGCCACCTACACTCCATAGATATAAACAAGTAGCTTTAAGATTTAACTAACGGAAAATTTTTAAAATGGGTTACCAAGTCCATATTCCTAATATGCATATTAGACACAAACATCGTTTTAGAAAAAGTTGCCCGTAATTAGCTACTTTTAGTTGTTAGTAAACATATAATTTTTAGTAACAAAGTTTTAAGTTTTATTAGCCGTAGCAACATTTCTCAATTTAAAAAAAAAAACAACGTTTCAACGGAGAACACACAATGACTAAATAACAAACTCTCACATTTATTTAAATGAGTATCGATTGCCTTCAAGTCAAATATAAATACAGTTTATCTCTAAAACGCACTGCCTTTGGTGTTTACTTATATACTCGGTTATTACAACGCAAAACAAATAATTTATTAAGAAAAACATGACCTCTTTTTTAGTTACAAAAATCATATTTTTCACCATACCTGGAAATTATTACAAATTATTCAATAAGCTAATAAATAAAGATACTATTTTTGTGTAGATTGCACAGCTGCAAATTCTTAGTAAATAATACATACACCTTCGAAAAGTCCGCATTCCTATGCAAAAACAAAAGTATCTCATAGGTCTAAGCCGTAGATAGATACCTGCAGATGAGCTGTGTCTAGTTTCTTGTCCACAAGTTTCCTTTGACAACGCACGACTACAAACTCCTGACCAATGCCGCCTCGGGTGACAAAGGCCTCGGCCTCGGCTAAGGCGCCCAGATCCTCGACATGTATACCCGTAATCCGGTAGTTATCGCTGGCATTCTGCCGGAGATTCCCAAGGAGATTAAGCAATTTGCAGTCATGTATATTTACGGCAAAGTGCTTGATATAAATCTCACCTGCGAGCCGTAGATGAGATCTCGGCCCGGGGTCCCTGGCGTTAGGTAAACATCTTCGGTGTACAACTGGCTGGCATATTTGTTGACATGTCCCCAGGTGACCGAGGCGCCATCGCCCAGCAACACCAGCCCAGGTAGCAGCAACAAGCACCAGCAGAGCAGCAGCATCGCTGGCAATCGGTTGCTGCCCTTCAATTCCCACTCCCTCGCACTTGTCAACATGACAACATGTGTCTGTCTCCGCAATCCACACCCACCTCCTTCCTGGCTGCGATTTCACTTTCCCTGGGTTCTGGTTCTGGTTCGTCACCTTCGCTTCTGGTTGTACTCCACCTTCTCCTACTCCTCAGGTCTGCGTGTGATACTCAAATGAGCTCCCATCAGGAGGCCAAGTTAAATATTGTCGTTGTGTCGGCCTGGAAAAACTCTTATCACCTCCAGTTGTGGTTGGTTCGCTCGATTCCTCTCTGTGAGCAGGTTTATTTATCTTATTGTTTCACTTTTAATACACTATCATATTAGAAAAGCAAATCAATTCTTAAAAATCTGCCTAATAAATAGTATTTCTTAATTCATTTATTTCGAAATTCACTTATGCCTAAGCATTTTATATGAAATGTGTTTGCACACAGGAAATGTGAATTCAGAAAACATTCTTTACGTTTTCAATGAAATGTTTTTTTTTTATTTTTTTTTTTATCATGAATCCTATTTTAGATTTATTTTATTGTACTATATTATAAAATTCGCTAAAAAAAAAAATCTTGAGCTTTTCCTATTAATAAGAATTTGTTTATGGTGGATTTTTCACAAAATATTGTAATATGGTACAAAAATACTCATATTTTATTATATTTTTTAAATTAACTCATAATTGTTCTTAAAGCACAAATAAGGTTAGTTATAAAAAGAGTATTTATAGGTATGGAACTCATTAAAAAAAAAACACCTCCACTCCGCTATATTTGTTTGGGTTTGTTTTGTGGGCTGTTAACTGTCATAATTATTGATAACCAACGTTCTCCCTGCTCTCATTACCGGAGTTTCACTATCTTTCTCTCTGACCCGCTCTTGTTCCAATATTTCTTTATCTCCGAATCGAAGTCGTATAGTTGAGTGAAACCAACAAAGCTGTCTGCTTATCTGGAGCTCTTTAGATTCAAAAATTCCATTTTTCGGCTAAACAGCTAAACGAACTGTGCAAACATTTATCGTTTATCTGACGAATGTCTTTACATCAGAACTTTCGACCTTCACCGATTTCGGCTTCCGTCAAAGCCGTCGAGAAATTCCGCTTAAATTGATTAACACACTCACCCACACACCCAACCGTGGGCTAAGGAATATTTATAAACTTGCTTTGCCGCGCACAAAGGATGTTTTTGCCTGTTTTTTCGGCCAACCAAAAGTTGTGCAGCAACTTTAGAACTATAACTGAAAAACGGACCAAACTTCGTGGGCCGAAAGTTTTTGGCCCAGCCAACTTTGTGCATATTTTCTCACATTGCCCTATTTTCACCCCGCCATAGCTGATTACCCTGCGCGACGGCAAGGTGGGTGTGAATTTTGCCGGGTACCATGCGGATGCGGGACTCGGAGGCCTGCTGACGGGCAATTCGGCCCATGGCGGTCTAAGTGCCTCTGCGGGAACACCTTGGGGCTCCCGGGCAGCTGCCGGTCTGGGCGGCAATCTGGATGGTAAGTGAAGCATAATTCGGTAAATTTAACATTGGCTAAAAGCGACCCTTTTCCGCCGCAGGACGCACCAACGGCGTGGGCTTCGCAGCTGCCCAGGCTACTCCCGATGTGGGTGCCAGTGCTCTTTTGGGCGGCAGTGTCGGCGAACGTGGCTATATCGGAGCCGAAGCCCATAGCCCTGGCAGGACGGTGATTTCCTCCTCTCATCACTCCGCCCAACCGGTGCCCGTTTCGCCCACCTCAGCTCCAGCTCCTGGTCCTGGATTGCCAACCCTCGGCAGTCATATTCAGAAGGTCAAGCCACCCAAGAAGTACTCTCTGATCAAACAAGATGTAAGTATTAAAGTGAATACATATAATTCTCACATTTGCTAGTACACAATTTACAAATAGGGAAAGTTAAAAAGTTACCATCACCGTTGCTTAATTCTAAGTAAATAAAGATCATCCCTATTATGCTACTTCATAAACTGAACAATTGTCCATAAAAATTAGAAACAAAAAAAAACAAATCCAACAAATCAAAATGTAAATATAACAATCCTCAAATATTTGTTTTTATTTCTTTGATTCTTCTTGATATTATATAGAATTTTTAATATATTGAACAATTTTACTAACATATCAATTACCGATTCCAAAGCCTTTTGCTATAATTTATCAATAGCTTTGTCCCTTAAAATTAAATAATTGACTAGTTGCATTCTCACAAAGTGAGAAATTTGATAAATGTGAAATGTTTTTAGGTAGAAGAAATTGGCCTGAACTTTTAAGTTAATACAATTTGGCTTATAAAGTTTTCACATCCGGCTTTGAACTGCTCGGCAAAACAACCGATAAAGAACGCCAATCGAAAATTTCGCAGAAGATGTTTACAGGTTGCAGTTAGTTTTTCAACTTTATGGCCAAAAGTTTTCAGCATCCTTTAAGTTGAAAAGTTCTTTAATAATTGTTTTGCAAATAGAGATAAACTTGTGCGCAATGAACTAAAATTGAAGATAGCTTAAGCGTGATAGCGGGAAACCAAATATGGTCTTCAATTGCGTAATTCATGGGAATTTGCGCAATAAATCCTTGACTAGTATTTAACTAGAGCGTTCAGTGAGTGCGTGTGGTTGAATATTGATCAATGCTGTCGTGTCGGGCAACCAACAACAAGCAATCAATCTATTGCCACCACCCAGCCAACTAACCAACAAAACACCCATCCTACCAACCAACCCTGCAACCCTTCAACCATGTTTTAGTCGGACCACAGCGAAATCATTGAAAATCATGTTAAAGCGGCCACAGATTCCAATGCGGCGGGTAAACACGGGCCTCCGGCTCCAGCGCCGGCCACATCGCTGATAATTGTCAAGCGACCACGCCTACGCTCGAAACGCCCACAACGTCAGCGCCAACGCACCGTATACGTGATGCAGCAGCAGCAACAAATTCCGGAATCACAGGAGCCGGACCCAGAGGAAGCCCTTTGGACAGAGTCGAAGGACGAGCAACAGTCGCCGGCTGAGGTAACCGTAGCAACAACATCGAATGCGGTGCGGTGTGCCCAGCTCACTCACACAGATACAGATACAGACACACAGATACGCACGCACACAATCACAACAAGCACACTCACACGGTGAAACAGAAACAAATTGTTGGCTTTTTGGTGGAGCTGGAAACAAACTTTCGCTTTGAGGCGGAATAACATTTGGGGCTGTAATTTTATTTTGAAAACATTTGCGGACAATGTGGGCGGGGGTCAGCTGCCTCGTTATTATTTCTGTGAAATATATTTTAATACAATTTTAATTTTTTCCCCTGTCTACCCCACTTTAAGTTTATCTTGCATGTGATGCTCCTGCTTTGAAAGTAATTTCCATCGTTCGTATACACCCGTAACTTATGCATGTTTTTTTCCTTTCGCAGGCGCCAGTAAAGAGCGAGGCCAAGGTGGTGCAGACCCACAAGTACAAGTCCGTCCAGCGACCACAGTCCGTGAACAATCGATTCATCAGTCCTCAAGCCCAAGGACCCGTGGGTTTGGCACTTGATGTAAGTACATGGAATAAATCATAAACAAATCTACACATTTCTTGTATTTTTATGTTTTAAAAAATGTTTAAAAGTTCTTTAAAGACTGATTACCTCCCAACACGTAATATCTATTTGAAGTATTTGCAATTGGATTAATGGGTTTACACTTATTTAAATTAAATAAACGTAGATAGCGTGTGTTTAACACCCTAGTGTAAATGAAAATGTACCGCATCTGAAATTTTACTTGACTTTCTTAGATAGTACAAGAGTGTTATTCAGTATTACAGTATTATTTTGCTCCAGTAAACACGATTTATTTAAAACCCTTTTGTTGCAGATTCCCATTGGCATCCTGCGCTCGCTGCAGCAATCTCTTGGTGCTCTGACCGGCGGCGCACCTCACCAACAGGCTCCAGTTGTCCAGGCTAATGTCGGATAATCTTCACTAAGCTCGTAAAAAAGTCAGATATCATATATGTATGTAGCTTCAGTATTTGTAAGCGCCTTTTATATATACAAAGCACCAGGTGGAATTTAATAAAGCGTTTAAAAAAAACACCCAAGACCTAAGCAAATATTTTGTATTTGAATATCCACTAGCAATTTACAGTATCTACTTTTAAAATCTCTTCTACTCTTAAAAAAAAACATTTAAAGTAAGTTACTCTTACCTTTAAAATATTTTTCATTCAAATTTTGCACAGCATTTTGTTGTATTCGCTTGTACTTAAGATTCCCCTAACATTACAAAATCTTTGCAATCCTCGTGCCAATTGAAAACCATTTAAAAAGTCTTAAAAAAATGTAATTTCGAAAACTCCAGATTAATTAAGCAGAATTGACTTTGGCCGAGCCATCTAAACTCTTCGTTTTTCAGTGTTTACTTTGGTAATTCCGCCCTCCCCAGTAAAATCCAACTTCTAGTGTTCCAGCTAGTTGGTTTTTTATTCCTTGTTTGTTGTTGATTAAAAGGGATCTCTGGCCATTAAATCAAATGCCACAACAATGCAGGGAAATGAATTGAAATGGCATCCGCATGTGAGGACGAGAAACATATTGCCGGCAGGAACTGTGAAAATTCGGTTGAAATTCAAGTTGGAAGTGTGGAAAATACCAGGGCATCGAGCTTGTTTATTTAGGAAATGTGGCCATGTGCATGTGAGAGCGGGTGTGTATTCTCTATTCGAGTGTGCGAAAGATCCAGACCTCAGACAAGATATGGCACACAGACACCAGCCCAGCACCCACACCAGCCCAGCACCCCAGCACCCAATTGGGGTCCTGTTAAGTGCGAGCAAGCAAAATATTTCACACTTCTGCAACCGCAGGCACTTGGGTGCCCCAAATTTGGATGGGGTATCTGGAGCGGGGGCTATCGGGAGGGGTATTCGCACGTAAACGAATGCATGATACAACCAGCTACAACAACAACAACCGCGACGACAACATGCATTGTGTGAATGTGCTTAAATACTCGCAGGGCTTTTATGCTTTTAACCCCGCTCGGAAAGTCAGGGCTTATTGCCTGCCAGCCAGCCTGCCATCCTGCCTGCTATCCTGCCTGCCGGCTGGCCACAAGGGTCAGTTGGTTTAGGGACCCACTCACATCCGCCGTCGGTTTGCCGACGCTATTTAAATTTCTTAATTAGTGCCTGGCCGGCAATTTATTGGCCGTTGCTCGGCGTAAGCATATTTACCCTACTCAGCCCTTCCGCCTCAACTATAACCGATTGGAATATTTCCGAGCAACAGCCTTTTGCGTTTGCCTTTTTTTTTGCATTTCTCCCCAACTGCATAAACAATAGGAAAAAATGGTCTTGTAAAATTAAACGAAAACATGAACAGGCTGGTAAGGAAAATTTTGAAAATATGTAAACTAACAGCAGATGGAACAGATGAAGAAATTGGCCGATAATATTGAGTTTTTGTGGGACCTTGCTAACTTTTACCTGGCTACCACAACTTTATTTGCAGTTTATAATTGAAGAATATATATATTGCTTATAATGCAAGGCAATGAACCTTATTCTCATTCAGGTCCTCACTTCCATTACTCCGGTTCATATGCATAATCTATTTATATTAGTTATGTGGAATGATTTGTTTAAATTGTTTTTTTGAAATAAAATCTAAATTACATTTTATGGGCATTAAATTATAGTCAACTTTTAAGAGAAAATCTCATCTGACAAACTCTGTAAATGGAGGCCATATTTTCCAATTTTCTTAAAACACGAGAGCCTAAGGCATAAAATATTTTTTTAAATCGTTGCTTCGGAGAATTATTCCGCAACTATAACTCAAATTTCTTTAAAAGCAAAACGGGATAATACACATTTTGCCTATTATTATATCCAGCATATGTACCAAACATATACACATAGTTGGGGCTTGTGGGTGAGCTAGGTCAAAATCAACAGGGTGTTTTCTCGTTTCTTGTTGATCTTTTTTCAGTAGACCGCCAAAGTGTCCTGAAGGGGAAAAACCAGATGCTCAGGGTCAAAAGCAGCTCACCTCGAGCTCGATTTGTGGCCGCGGTTGCCTCATTAAATTTAACGCACGTGCCGCACAAATTATGTTTGCCCACACATTCACCCATATTTCAACTGGAACCTGCTGGCAAACAGAGTTGGCCCAGAGTTGGCCGACTCGCATACATTTAAACATTTTCCTAATTTAGAGTTCAGTACAAAGAAAAACGTTAGTGGAAAATTGAAAAGGTTTTCGGTTCCTTTTTTTGTCTACAATTTACGTTGGCCACAAGAGCCAAGACCGAATGAATAGGTGGTAGGTTAAATCATTCAACTAATGTGCTCACCCACACACTCGCACGTAAACATATACACACATATAAACACATAGATGGCAGAAAGACCGCACACTTGTGCTTATTAAGTTTCCTTCTTCGGAGCGCCCAAAGGTAGGCACCATAAAATTTCAGTAATTTGTTGACGAGACCGCCGACTAAATTGAGCTGTAAAACTTAAAGTTCTACACAAAATGTACTTTAACATGTTTATCAGCTTAATTACAGGAAACCATTAGTGTTTGGGGGGCACTTTACCTATATTTGAAATAAAAACAGATGCCCACCTTTTTAAAGCCTTCAATTCTGAAATTAGAATGCAAGTAGGCAAGCGGTTATTGTTCAGCGAAGGGAAAAGGAAATCATTGCCGGGACAACGGTGCGTATGCTTCAAATTCAACTTGAATTGCGGACTCCATCGCCTGGTAACTAACTGTGGCACTTATAAATATTCATTGCTCCATCTTTGGCAGATCGAATCCCACGCTATAGCGTAAATATTCATAAATTCTACAGAAAGTTGTATGTGAAAGTCGGTGTAAAAACACCAAGAACGCTGTAAAACTTTCCATTACCACTGCCGCTCTTCATTAAAGTTGTCTTCGACTTTAGACGGGAAATTGCTGTCCGCATTTGCACACGCAAACACGTATGCAGCATCCAAATACGCGCTGTCTGCATTATTAATGAGTCGACTCCATTTAATTGAAGCAATGTGATTGTGGCCATTCCGCCAGGTGGTAAGCGGAGGCGAGAGGCGCCGGTGTTCGGATGTTGGTTGGTAGTGCGTTGATCCGAACGAGCCTGAACACCTGTCGTGCCTGAGCATATGCAAATTTGGTTTGCCACGTGCTCTGGCTGGCATGCGGCCTCCTAGCACCATTTTCCATGTAAGTCCGCACATGGCTGCCAGTTACGAGTGTCAACATCGACAGTTTGTCGGGAATGATGTCCTTTAACTTTGGCAGTGGAGTTTAGTTGTACAACCATTAAAGGTGCAGTCACAGTTTAATTTAATACAAAATCTTATAAATGCAATAAAGTCCTATATTTACTTATGTGGAAACTGAATCATCAGTACTCGTATTTATTGTTGTCATTTGGATTTTAAAAGTCATTTTGTCTTTTATGGTTTCTTATTATTCTATATCTTATCATTTGCATCTCTCTTCCCTCTTTTTTCCCTATTCAATCCTTCTACTACTAAAAGTTCAACCACAAATACAAAATACATACTGTTATCCATTCAGTTCCCATCCCCCTATTCTAAATAAATATCCGATAAGGAATTGCTGCTTACTTTTCGAGGGTGTTCAAAATGTCCAGAAACCAACACCAAAAACTCTCAAATATTTTATGTGGAACGATACCCCAAAATAAAGCCAGCCCTCTTTATTTTCTGAGGCAAAGCAATAAATGAAACGGAAAGGTTTATTCAGGTATACTATAGAACTCAATAAATTTAGTAACCAAAGGTGAAAATCGTAAACATCAGCAAGCTTAAGTTAACCGCAAATATTCAGCGACTCTATCAACAAGTTCATGCTCCTGTTTGTATGTACGAGTATATACTTTCCCTCCTTTCAACCAGCTGCGGTAAGTGTAAAAGTATTTAACAGGTATTCTGATGGAATATAACATTGAAAATTGCCAAATGCCAAGCTGAAGCAACAGATGCCCTGGGATTTGTGGCTGCTAGCAGACTGGAGGAAAATTATGAAAAGCCTTACGACAAACCATAAAACAGATACCGCAAAATCCCATTGAGCCAGAAATTTACACATTTAAATCGGAACGAAATAATTTAACATTGCGCCGAATCGATGGAATTGCAACAGCTAAGTCGTCCCCCGAAAAAGTCGTTTCCCGCTGAGAAATGTGCAAAATTGGGGAGCCAAAAAAAGGTTTCCGCCTTCTGAGCTCCGTTCTGCAGTGCCTTTGGTAATAAAATCATAAATCCCCAGCAAAAGCTAAAGGGGAGAGGCTGGGGGGGTGGAACCAAAAATACGGACTGCGGGTCAGGAAGCGGAAATTATGTTGGCCTGTCTTCGGCTTAACCTTTTGTCTTCTCCTCTTTTTGTTGCCATTTTGAGGATTCGTTGCCATGAATGATTGCAGTTTAAACTGGCTCCTGCTTATTTTTCCACTTTTCGGGGAGTTTTCCTTTCGGACCGCACCTTTCCGCTTTTAGCGCAGCCATCCATTTATGAAGCTTCTTTCTGCTTGGTTACATTTTTATAGCTGCAACAGCACCATAATTAATTTCATTTTACGACGAGGCGAGTTGCAAAAATGCATAAAGTCAATTAACTGAAAAAGCAGCCGGCAAGAACAAGGGCCAGAAGCCAGCCCAGCAGCAGCCGAAGGACAAGAAGCATCTGAGGAGCGGCGGGTGCGGCGGAGCAGCCAGGAGTGCTGATGAGGTTGTAGTGGCTTAACTGAGCATGCTGTAAATAAATCAACGGGTGAAGTTGGTGTCGGACATAAATTCCCGGCCGAGGTCCATTACCCCAATGTTATCCTTTTATAAATGCTGATTCTCGGATTTCACTGAATGATGCAGGGAGGGGTAAATTAATTTAAATTGAAACGAATTGGCTTCATAAATGAAGGGAGGTTGATCAACGACTTTTAAATTATGACAATTAAGGAGACAAGCAAGTATTTTCCACACTAGTTAAAGTAAATTTATTAAATTAGATTAAATGAAACTGAATTGGGCATCCACAAAAACATTAGTATTTTCTATTTTACGTATTTAATATTTATTTTTTTTTGCTTTTTAATTTACTTTTTTTAGTATTGTATTAGTATTCTAGTATTGTATTAGAAAAACAATCTAAATAATATCTAATTTCAATTCTATGACAATAACATATTAAATGTTTAAAGCTCAACATTCAAATCCAAAAAGAAATCATTAAAATTGTCTGCAATTATTTAAATTATACAAAGTTTGAAGTATTATTGTTTCCTATTATTTAAAAGAAAATTAAATAAATGAATACGATTAACCGTTACAAAAAAGCACAGGGCTGCCACCTTTTCGAGTCACTCCCGCAACTGGTCACTCCAAGCTTGAACAGCTGTTCAACAGCTGATTAGCAGCCGGCGTTATTCGCTTTATTTTCGTTTTTAACCATTGAAGCTTCGTGGCTTCGTAAATTGCAAAATAAAACTCCCAGAACACACGACGGTGAATATATCGCATGCTCCAAATGAGTCAAACACAGCAAACAACAGAACGGAGTAAACAAGGATAACGTGAGTTGGCGGCGAGGGTGGTGGAAAAGCGCAGGCTTCGGTTTTGGACGGAAAACGCGGCAATGTTTAAAAGGATAGACGCAGTCGGACCTCAATCGAGTGGCAGCCGAACAGGAGAAAGGACCCACGTCGCGGAAGTTTTCCGGAAGCCAGGAGTCCCAAACAAACCATAAATCGCAAGCTTGTAACCGATTACAGAAAGTTTTAGCTAAGCGAAGTTGTGTTTGTTTTCCAATTTTAGCACCAGCGAGAAAATGGAGGACTTCAGCAGCATAAAGCCGAACAGTTCGGTGGTGAAGCTGACCTCTTGCCTGGAGAAGATCTACACAAAAATTGTGGAGAGCCGGGAGAAGCAGATGCCGGAGCACCAGATCAAGGAAATCGAGTTTCTCCGGACGCAATGCAAGCACGAGCACATGCAACTCAGCCTGATGAGCTGTCAGACGCTAGTGCGCCTGGTGGACGAGGGTGTACTGGAAGCCAACGGCGTGCAGAACTCCCTCCTCTCCATTCTGGCTAATGCGAGGTGAGAATTTACATATTCATTGGCCATCTTTGGCCTGTCTAGCTGGCCTGTAATCCAAACACACCCACCCGAACCGACCCACATAGCACAATTCCGAAGGGGTGCGCCTCTGTAGTTCCGGAGTGCAGCAGCAGAAGGACGAAGAGGAGGAGGCCTAAGTGGAGCGCAGCGAGTCCAATTGCGAAATTGCAAAATAACCAACAGAGTTGCATAAATTACCCTTGGGGAGTACCCACTGCGGCACTTAATTATCCCGCCATTTAACGCTTGCCACTGCTCGGAATCAAGTGCTCCCCGACATTGTTGTCCGAGTGTCAGCACGCAATCCCTCGCATTTCCGCTGGACGCGTGCCGCGTGTGGCCCAAATTAATTGCCCAGCACTTGGCACGTCATGTGATAAATGCGAAAATGAATTATGACGCAGATTTGATGTTGTGTTTGGCATTGACATGACTTCCGTTTGGCCGCAATCCCTACTCGTCAATCTTCCTGAGCGGCGCCACATTATACTATTAGCCTTTTCCCGCCACGCACAACTGCTTCACCCTCACAGATATCATTTGCTGTGACCTTCGCGACCAAATATTTGATGTATGCAAAGCAAAGCGAACTGAAATGCCTGGCATTGAACTTGAAAGCTTGAAATGTTTTCGGAGTGGCGAAGGACATCCGAGGAGTCATGTAATGCCGGAACTAACCTTGATAAGCGAGCGACTGCAAGTGCAAGTGCAAGCAAAAAGGATTGCATATTAATTAACCTGCAGGGGGGAGCAGGCCAGACCCCGCAATTAGAGGCCAGACCCCGTCATCCGGTGGCCAACGCGTGAATTGTAATTACCCCGTCAAACGCAAAGCGATTTACTCCACCTGCGCTGCACAAGGAGCTCCTACATCCTTGACTGCTGATTTGCTGCTCCGGAAGTGGCTGCTAAACGCCTGTTACCGTCGTTCTTTCTTAATGGGGACTTACAATCTAACATTCTAATTGTCTAGCATTGATAAGCCACTAATCCCGATACCCATTTTACAACACATGTACTCGATAAGACTTCCGTTTGATTCCGTTTTAATTAAATGAGCAATGTAATCGAAAAGAATAACTCCTAAAGCATTCCCATAATAATATTTTAATTTGTAAATCTTGATTTACAAAGGCTCCAACCATTACAAATTCACTCTTTGTTCTATATTTAATACAAATTCGGCTAGATTTTTGAGAAATTTAATCTTCTTTGTTTTAAGGCGATCTCATTTAAAGAACTATAACTTCCTTTCTAATAATCTGATTGAGTAATTTAAATTAAAAGTTTAGCCTCTTCACACATTGTGTTGTGTGTTTATTGTTAACATTTTATCCTTTTAGTCCCTTGCACTTTGCTATCATCACTGAAAGCATTCTAGGTCTGCAGTTGCTGACTTTGAAGCGCAAAACCACCCTACTTAAGGATAAGGAGACCTATCAGTGCCCCTATGGCCTGAAGACTCAGCAGCATCCGTTGATATCCTTGCTACAGCACTCGAGTGCCAACATGCACGATGTGGCCAACAAGATCATCGGCATCTGTCAACACCACGACAGGGGGTAAGTTGTGCTCCAGCTTATAAAACGGATAAAGAGTGCAAAATCTTTTCCAGGATTCGGGACTTCAGCATCGAGTACCTGAGGCCAGTATTTCTCTATGTGCTCTGCAATCCCCAAACACTTCACGACGTAAAGCCGATCTGGACTTGTTTGCTAAATCTAAGTCGTAGCCAACCGGAGGCACGCGCTCTGATGCAGGAGCTGCTGGCGTGGAGCAAGTTCACCAACGCCAGCACGTGCCTGTGCACAAGCATCCTGGTAATCGAGGCCATCGATCACTTTCTGCAGCGTGAGGACCACGCGCAGTCCATCGATCTATGCATCTACCAGGCTTGTCTCATCAAACAGCTGGCCAACTATGGCATCGATCCACGTCCCAGCCTGCAATGCCTTCTAAGAGTACTTCATGCCACGAGAGAGCAAACAAAGGATCACTATCACGTGCTTTTGGTGCTGCTGGCAGAAGTTCTCCATGTGCTTTCACCCTTTTACCTAGCTGATCTGCTGCGCATTATTTCATTCATAGTGGTGCAGGAGCGATGTGGTCATGAATACATTCTGAACATGTGTCTGGACGGTATCATTCAGTGGATGTCTCAGACTGCATTCATACCCGCAGAGGGCCTGATCTTGGCCGACCAGATTGTACAACAAGTGTTGGATCCGAAATCGTCAGAGGAGGGCGAGCGAATCTCCACCAGGCAGCTGAAGCCAGCCCTCATGCGAAACTATCATCCGGACATTGCCATCGCCTTTGATCTGGCCAATCTGGTGGAATCCTTCGACGCCTCCGACAACCAGGATGTGTTCGCCTTCGTGGATGCCCTGAACGTTAAAGCCAACTCAGCCTTCTGCCAGCGTTTGCATCTCTTCCTGCGCGCTCTCTTTTTATCCAGGGAGCCACCTGTTGATTGTTGGTTCAACATCTACGAAGCAATTTTGCAGATTGTCAAGGTGAACGAGGGCATCGCGTACGACTTTCTCATGACCTACATCTTCAAGCTGGCCCACGAGAACAATCCGGAACTGCAGTTGGAACTCCTGAGGGGATTGGCCACCTTTGCCGTATCCAAGGTGGGTTCTTTTTGTACCCTTGCAGAGGGTGTTATAATTTTGTCCAGAAGTTAGAAACGCCGTGAAGGAGAGGCCGCATAAAGTATATATATTCTAGATCAGCATAACCAGCCGAGTCGATCTATCCATGTGCAACTGTCTGTCTGTTTCTACGCAAACTAGTCTTTCAGTTTTAAAGCTATCGGGCTGAACCAACTCGTCTATCTGTTGCAGGTAGTTTATAAGTCGGAACGGCCGGAATCGTAACATAACATCACAAAGCATTCTTTTTATATTTTTATAGAAAATTGTTTGATTGTTTTTAAATCACCCTTTAATAACAATGTTAACTTATCCGAAAGTCTTTTCGAAATCGGACCACTGTATCCTATAGCTTCTATAGGAACGATGGGAGAAATGGTTCATCTACCATAACTCTGGTGTTTATTAATTAATTCATTTTTGGACAGTATACTTTTCCTAGACATTAAAGCCAATTTAGAAAATTTAAAACCAAAAGTCGGACCACTATATCCTTGAGCTACATACAACCTCTCGAACATTTTGAAAGCAACTGGTCTGCTTTCGACCCCGAAGTTAGCCTTTCCTTCTATATAACTAACTATGTAACTAATATTTTTTCGGTTCCTGAAAGAATTTAATTATTATTGTACCGCGATTTAATTTTCTTGAAACCCAAGCTCTAATATTTGTATATATATTTTTTTATTAGGACAATGTGCCTATGATCCTGAACACAATCCGAAATTTGTCTACAGAGAATGGCACGTTCTGCGTGGATTTATATCTGCGCTTGTGGCGGGTAGAAACGCGCACATATCCCTTCCTTTTGAAGCAAATAGCTCAACCGCTGCCGGAGGACGACAAGCGCTGGGAACTGCAGATAGTCCGCACCAATGCCATGCGGGAGATCTGCCAGGAAAAGTTGCTGCTATATTTATTCCACTCTTTGAACAAATTAATTATTAGCTTCCATTTTGCAGACCCACTTTGCATGGCTCGGAATTACTGCCGCACTTGAGCAACACCCTTAACAACTGCTCCGATGAGGCTGGGGATCTGTCCACCTCACTGGCTCTAGATGCAATCTATACTCTCTGCGATAGTCACACTGTGAACATTGCCTCCACTTGGCAAGCGTTGGGCAGCAAATTCCGGACTGAACAGCGTCCGCAGACTCTGAAATCGCTGTACAAATTCTTTGGTCTGGTTCCACTGCTGCAGACACCCACTTTGGAGTACGAAAAGCTGGCGGATGATGCCTTGGAACAGCTATGGCAGGCCATTAGCCGTCCAGGCACAGATGCCGCTCAGGTGCGAAATGCACTTGTGGCACTTAAAAACTACGAACCGGGAACCACACTAAATCTTCGCCACATTCCTGCCCAGTTTCGTTTCGAGATTGTGGGTGGTGGGGTGGGAGTCCCAGGGGGTCGGGAGGTTGTAGATCTGCAGCAGGAGTCAGTGCCTGGCGAAGTGTGGGTGCAGCTCCTACAAAAGATTCGCCCGGAGTGCGGAGATGCTGCCGCAGATCTGATTTCCCATTACATATCCACCGAGATTGAAGCTTTCCGGAGTGGGGTTTATCGCCTTCCCGAAGGCAAACCGGAACCACGTAAGGTGGTGGGATTATATGCTACCAGCCCTCTCCGAGCGGTTACAAACTACTTGGTAAGCCAGGCACGGTTTGGAGATTATGTGCCCGAACCATATGCCGTGACATTTGCGTTGCGATCGCTGTCGAAAAAATTCTCGAAACCTATTCCGCCGCTGGACTGGAGCTGCCTGACAAGCTTCTTCCACCTGTCTTTTGATGCGCGGAAGTACTGCATCATGATAGCCAAGAACCAGGCTCTGAGTTCGGGAACTGCAAAGCGTCTATTGGAGAACTTCCTCGTGGACTTTGAGCCGAATTGCTTTGAAGAGGATCTGCTGCTGCTCTTCTCGCTGCTCCCAGAGATTGCTAACAGTGTAAGCCTCCCGATTCTGAAGAACTTTGCCGAGAAGGTGGCCGTTTACTGCTTCAAGGAGTCGCAGCTAAATGACTTTGCCGAAGGTGGGTTGTTAACATACATATTTGAGCGTAATTCAACTCTTAATCGTTCAATAGTTTTAAACCTTAAACTCCAGTTTCTTTCATTACCAACCTTAAATTTTTCCCAGGTTGCCTCTTTGAGAAGTTCCTCGAAAGTGTGAAATACGTATTCACCGGCCAATGCGACATACCCGAAGTGCTGGACGTTTTCACGCTGATTGTGGAGCGCTACATGGACTCAATGAATCTTGATTCGAGGCTGTTTGAACGCTACACAGAGGTGGTGTCAACACTGCATCCAAATGCCATCGATGGGCTAACAACGCCTGCGAACTGGTGGGAGACGCCGATTGGTAAACTGAAGAAAGCAACTATTATCCGATGCTACTTGGTGCTGTATAACGAGAAGCTACCGAATCCACTCAAATGGCTAACGCCCATCATCGATGCCTATGAAAAGCGGGCGGAGGAGCGTCCGTTCTTTTATCGCCACCTGGCTGCCACATTGTATGCTTTTGGCAGCGATGAGCACGCCTGCAACTGGATATCGGATATGTTCCTGGAGATCCAGATGCTGCTGGCCGAGGCCTCCAATAAGGAAAAGATCAACAGGGCGCTGTATCTGCTGGACATATTTATTTTGGCCGTGGATGTGCTCTCCGGGTGTGCGGTGTTGTTGGGAAGCGTAGACGTGGTGGCATCGGACGGCAAGCAGAGGCTTTTGCTGTTTCCAGAGAGCTTGCAGTACCTGTGCGATCACATTTTCTGGAAGGATCAGGAAGCTAAGGTAAGAAAGCCCATTATTAGATTCTGTATTTAACTACGACATTTCTCTTTCAAGGTTTACGAATTTCTATTCAATCTCTACAAGCACACATCCATGCCATCATCGTATTCGGATGTATTCAGAGAGGCAATCATCTGCTCCCGAAACAAGCCTTACTTCGACAACAAAGGCGTCTGGACCAAATACGTAGGCCTGCGTAAATGAACACGACGTAAATGAACTCACCGCATTTAACTTAGCTGCCCACGCATAAAGTGCACTTAAGTGGTTAAACCACACCAAGCCGTCGATGTTAGTCAACTTTTGATTGCAAACTCTTACTTTGTTGTTTGGATGTGTTTAAACTTAAAAGTACATTAAATGCATTTTTGCACACAAAATTTGAACTTTGGAATGCTGCCAGATTGGTTAAAAAAATAACGTTATCGATTAAATGCAGCCCATATGTCGATAAGCGATATTTTTCGATTACTTATCGTGGGCGGCAATCGTTTTAAACACACCCCTAGTTTCGTGGACATTCGTATAATTATTATTATTTATTAAAAATGCAAATACATTAAAGTAAAGGAGTGCATTTCATCCGAACAAATCAAGATTCCTGGATGTCCGTTTAAACCTGTTGAAAATAATAAGGGAAAAATCCCCATACCGCGTGCTTTTAACGGAGGCAACAGGAAAACCCAATCAAAACGTAAACAATGGACGATATCAAGCTGGCCAAGGTTAGTTATTAACTTAATCAATGCCAAATTGTGCGATATGGTTAAGCGGAGTCATGGTTATTACACCGAGCTCCCAAATCCCGCTAAAGAGCTATGAGTCATCCTGTGCCTGCTGCTTTGGTTATTCAAAATCGATGGATGGTCAACCTGTGCCGTGAAAAAAGGACCGGCTCCACCTCACCCCCTCCTTACACCTGTATAACCCAATCCCATGGGAGAAGCCTCCCAGAAGGCAACAAATACCAAATTCATATCTATTAATATGGCTGTAAAACATGCGCATAGACTGAAAAGTAAAAAAGTTCAGAAAAAAGTTCAGACCCCTCTTTGACATCGCAAAATGAAACATTCCAAACCAACAACACACCCACACAGGCGCAGTTTGTAAGGCTAATTTGTATACCCTTGCAGAGGGCGTTATAATTTTGACCAGAAGTTTGCAACGCAGTGAAGGAGAGATCTCCCTCATTAAATATATGCATTCTTGATCAGCATCACCAGCCGAGGCGATCTAGCCATGTCCGTCCATCTGTCTGTTTCTACGCCAACTAGCCTCTCAGTTTTAGAGCTATCGGGCTGAAACTTTGCACCAATCCTTGTATATGTTGCAGGTAGTATATAAGTCGGAACGGCTAAGAATTGAAACACTACATCACATTGCTACCATAGGAGCGATTGGGGAAAAGGCCGTAATTTCGACATTGATTGTTTTAAATACAATTTTAATAACTATGATAACTTATCCTGAACGTCTTATAAAATTCGGTCCACTATATTGAATAGCTGCCATAAAAACAATCGAATGGTTTGAAGGCAACTGGTCTGAAAGGGTATTCTAAGCTTCAGACCCCGAATCTAGCCTCCCTTTCCATATTAACCATGAAAATGTTGTTAATTCAAATCAGCGAAAAATGTTCCAGCATCTAAAAGGGATGTTTGCAAACTTGGCATTCGACCCGGCCTGTTGAATTAAGGCGAATTTCAAGGTTGCAATACATTTTAATAATATTCGGTGGCTAATAAAAAATGTAAACTTTTTATATATTTACAACACAATTGTTTGCTTTTCATAATTATTTATTTTTTGGTAATTTTAAATATGTAAAATCAAATATGCTTATTCACCATAGAACGTTCCGAACATTAGTTTAATTATTATTTGTATTTATCGATTTGAAATGGTTTAAAATATTTACCAATACATATGTGGGCATAACAAAACCATTACTTTATCTGGAGTTTAGATGTCCTTACTTACTATCTGGTGTCTTACGAAATCATCAATCTTTGTATTTTTAATGTCTCCTAACTATCCATTTTTATTGTTACTTGTAAATCAATCCATTATTTTTAGTTCTGCCCATTCCCGAAATGGTATCAAAATATAGGACACACTCTTTCTTCCCTTCCAACCGAGAGAGAATTTCCCTTTCGAATTTCCCCAAAACAAAACGTAGCACGCTTTTAAGCGCGCGCCTTTCATTCAAGCAGCTGAGTCCATTCGCAGCGCTGGTCGGGAGCACTTCGCGGTTCTCAGTTTTCTCTCGCAGGCTAGGGCAGGCACTCACTCACACCCAGATCTCACATCCATTTGCAGTGTGTAATTTGGGTTTCGCGTTCGTGCGGCAGGCGAAAAGTGAAAGTCTCAAGTTTATCCAACGCCCACACTCACGTGATTCCGTTTGATTTGCAAGCCGAAAAGGGCCTGCTGGTGTTGGTGCTAATACTGGTGCTGCTCCTCGCTTGTTTGTTAATAAAAAATCAATAAACCATTCAATAACAAGTGAGCTTGCCACTTGCTACTCGAACCATGGACTTCACCAGATTCATGAACAAGTTCAACGAGATCGAGCGCCAGTTGTCCCCCACCTCCGCCCTCCGACTCAGCTTCGACAACATTTCACCGGAGACCGAGGAGCCGCCGGATGGCAACAAGAGGCTATGGGGCGTGCCAGTCCCGCCCTTTGTCTCCGAGAAAGTCGTATCCTGGATCGAGGAGGAGTTCAACGAGGCCCCGGTCTTTTACAATGGCAACAGTGTGCTAAAGAAGGTAAACGGGCTGGCTAACGCCTCCATCCATTCTCGTTATGCAAAATTCGAGAAAATCCAACTAATTTTCCGTTATTCGCATTGCCGCCGGCTAGTGGCCGGAAAATATGCAAATCACCATCAAGAGCTCGGAGCAATATGTTCGGGGACCGCATTTCCCTCATTCACAAGCCCTCCCTGAAACCCCAGAAACATTTTCCTATTTGGGTCATATGCTGCAGACCAAGTTCAATTTATCCTGCCTGCATCCGGGAGCCATGTGCGTCACTATGCATGGAGCTTCCCCCAACACTCCCTTTCTTCCACACGGAAGCACTAACAAATTGTTGCATTGTCAGCAGGACACTCGAGAGCGCAGCTCCGGCAATTAAATGAATGGGTTTTCCATCAAAGTCACAGATGCAATTGCCTCTGGTTGGGAAATTGCACTCGTACATCAAGTATTCGCATTGTGGGCAACAGGCAAACAACTGCAAGGATTCCCTCAATGATTCCGGTCTGTCCTCAAATCAGTTTTCAATCAAATCGAAATAGTTTAAGCATGTTTTAATTTAAATCAGGATGTCAAATACTCTTTTCAAAGGCTTCAGGATTCAGATTTTTAATGAGTAAACTTGATTGGAATCAATTAGTTCAGATGTATTTACATATTTTAAGCATCAATTTAAAGTTAATTCTCTAGAAAGTTTGAGCGACTAAGATATAAATCTTAGTTTATTAAATAATCAAAAAGCCATCTTCTGAGGATTAATTAACGATTTCACAAAATTTCGAGATACTTTTGCGTAAACTCGCGTTAAACAATCTAAGCCAACCCGCAGCTGTTACATATCAAATTGAATTGTCTGCCCACTGAGCTAGAGTAATGAACTCCCACTGGGTAAATCAGACAATTAACTAACCTTATCTATCCCGACAGTGGACCCGCCTCAAACAAAGGCCTCAATCTAAATGACATGAAAAGAAATTAGTCCGATGATGAACAGCTCTCGGGACCCAGAATATGTAAGCCTCCTGGGCAATAAAAACTGCCCCAGCCCAAACAGAAAAAGGCGGACAAATTGGGACTGGGAGGAGGAGCCTACACGACCATCAAAGGAATTAATGTGCTGGCTGGCCGGCGGCTATATTTAATGGCTGAATACCAACTAACCGCAAAATTTAATCGAAGCTTTAAAGTTTGCATATTCAGGTCCTTGATGAATGCTTGATGATGTTTTTCTGGGGCACCATTGGAGTCTCGGAAGGCTTGATTGAAAAACTTTATTGGCCCTTTTTTTATGACAATGCAGTTTGTTTTCTTACTTTTTACGGAATACAAACAAGTGTGGAGGTTGGGTTTTCGCTGAACTATAAGGGCTGCACTGACGTCAGTGGGGCACAGCTGACATAAAGCATCCAACATTCCGTTCGCTTTAGAATTTAAATCACATCTTAACAATTGCTCTTCTCTCTTTTATTTTTTGGTATGTTTACACAGGTGGAGAATGTGCGGATGATAGATCGCTACAATACCAAGAATCCCACGGTGGGGACCCTCTATTTGACGGCCACCCATCTTATTTTTGTGGAACCCGACAGCAACAAGGAGACCTGGGTAAGTAGCCCGCTGATGACATCATCAATTATTTAAGTTTCCATCCAGCGCAAAGCGCTTCCCTCATTTCCTTGTGGTCTAAGAACTTTTTTCAGTTAGAGTAGCAAATGTATATTTGCCTGGCCCACAAACAGTTTAGTGAGTCACCTTTGTGTCGTTGCGTTGTTTATTTCTTTTACGAACGTGCTCAAATGGCGTTTTTTGGTTCTGTTCAGGCTTGACCTCGCAGCTGTCAAAAAGTTTAAAACCCCTCAAAAACCGCAAAGAGCTGTCTGCTGCACATCCGCTTTTTGCCGGAGAATAAGGCTAAGCTCGAGTGCAGAAAAGTTTCTTTTAACAAGTTATCCTCTAATGCATATTCGTGGGCTTAAAGTTTTCTGTTTACCGAGCAATTTAATTCGCAGCTGCAATATCTAGCACGCATAAAAGAGGTTTTCAAACGCGTGTTGCGTATACGCCCCATTGCCCGCACACACGCAAATTGAATTCAGCTCCGCTTTTGTGTACAATAATTGCACAGCCAACAGTAGCAGCTGCATAAATTCTCATTTCAAAAGTTTATAGTGAGACACGACGGGAAAAACGTTAAAAAAAACCGCTTGGAAAATCTGTAGCGGCTTAGTGCTCGTGCATTGTGCTGGCCAATGCGATTTGTTAGCCTCCGAGCGGTCCCCATTCTCTTGCGAAATTGAATGGGAAATGTTCATTTAAGAGTCCTGAATGCTCGTGAAACCTTGGCTTAGTGCAAGCTTATAAAGTAAATCCCCTCCGGCAGCTCATATCCTTTGATATAACGTTGCCACTGCTCAAATCCCAGCGCATGTATAGTAAGTGCAGCTAAATGCTTTTAATTATCCCATCAGCAAATTGCCCAGCGAGCGCTACCCACGAGCAAACATAATGTTTTTTTTTTTTGGAACCACGCATGCATTGCATTTTAATTGCCACGCCGAAATTGTATTAATTATGCACTCCTCTATGCAAGTTGGCGAATCTGAGTGCCACAAGTGGACCCCGGGCGAGAGCAGCCTCAACTATCCCGGATGAGCAGCACTTGTGGCCAGCACAAAGTGGTTAATTAAAAGTTGGAGCAAAGTGCCTGGCCTTTGGCCGAGTGACGGGAGTGGGACTCTATTGATTTTCTGTGCCATTGAAAATTGCTTGCCAAGCTTTCCATAATCCTACTGCTCCTCCGCTCCGTCTGTTTTGTCCACTGGCTTGTTCTCTTTTTTTACTTACCGTCTCTGAGGCGCATCAATTATTTAGTGGCGAAAGCAGTTCGGGCCAGGCACGTAGTTGCCATTCTCAAAGGGGGAGCCAGTAAAGTTTGGGAGAGTTGCATAATCACAGCCCTGGGCGAAGTCATGGTCATAAGAGCTGAGTTTTTGACAGCTTTTCCGACTCGAAAGGAGATCATAAAAACTTGTTTAAGACATTTTCCCATCACTTATGATTAAAATAATGCAGGTCACGGAATTTTCAGAATAAAAACTTCAACTGAGAATAATAATTTACTACATTTTCTCTTTTTATTTTATATGATTTTAACATTGATTACAATTAAAATAGTTCTAAATAACTCATGTAAATGCTTCAGAAAGACGCAATACAGAAGCCAAATTTAACTTGTGCCACAAATATAATTAAACTAATTTTAAATCTATTTTATGTTATGTCAATACTTAATAAATACGCAATCTTCATTCCATATTCACCGGTGCAATTTCAGATCCTGCACATGCACGTGGCCAGCATTGAGAAGTTGGCACTCAGCACAACTGGATCGCCACTGCTCATACGGTGCAAGACCTTCCTCTCAGTCACCTTCGTCATTCCCAAGGACTCCGAGTGTCACGATGTCTACACCTCGCTCCTCAAACTCTTCCAGCCGGGTAAGCCACGTTCACAAAGTGTAGTAGCAATTGGCTTGGAAATAATAATCAACCGTGTGTCCCTTGGCAGTGTCCATCAACAAATTGTACTGCTTCAACTACCAGCCGAACAAGGATGATTTCCCCAAGAACGCCGGATGGGACTTCTTCAAGCTGGAGGCGGAATTCAAGCATATGCTGGTGCCGAACGAGAACTGGACACTTTGCTCGATGAACGAGAAATACGAGCTGTGCGACACCTATCCGCGCCAGATTTACGTGCCCAAAGAGGCCACCACGTTGATGCTCATCAGCAGTTCGCGATTCCGCTCCAAGGGTCGTCTCCCAGCCCTCACCTATCTGCATAATAACAAGGTTAGGGGCTCCACAATAAAATAAATAGACGTAACCTTACTTAAATTAAAATGAAAGGAGTTAAAATGCTAAAAATAATTTGAATCCCATCCAGCAAGTATTTAATTTATTGAATGGGCTACAAAATTTAGTTTTTTAATCAAATTGAATGTCTATTTTAATAATTATCAAATCTAGTTGTACTATTACATACACAAAATTAAGAAACCAACTATTATAGTAACACCTTTTCCATTCCTGCATAAACATGATAAAATATGTTAAATTACCCCTATCAGGCTTCAATCTGCCGGTGCAGTCAGCCGCTCTCGGGATTTAGTGCCCGCTGCCTGGAGGATGAACAAATGTTGGAGGCCATACGGAAGACCAATACAAACACAGACTACATGTACGTTGTGGACACACGGCCGAGGGTGAGTGGAGTAATTCCCAGGCGGTTGGAATATGCAAATTATCCATTTACCCTGTTTTGCAGATAAATGCTATGGCCAACAGAGCCGCCGGCAAGGGATACGAGAACGAGGCCTTCTACGAGAACATTAAGTTCCACTTCCTCGGCATCGAGAACATCCACGTGCAGCGCGCCAGCCTGCAAAAAGTACTGGAAGCCTGCGAACAGAAGTCGACGACAATGAGCGCCTTCTTGAATGCTCTCGAGTCCTCCGGCTGGCTAAAGCACATTCGCTCCATATTGGACACGTCGAGGTAAGCAAACATAAAGAAGAATTTTTGGCATTGCGGAATGAAGAGCAGATCAAGAGCCTATTCATGAATTAGGTTAGGTCTTGAAATTATGAATAAAAAAACAGAGTCCATATTTCTTGAGGGCTGCAAGGATGGGCAGAATATATGCTCTTAGCTTTTTCTTTATTATATGCAAAGTTTTCTAAATGAATCCGTTTTTCTCGTGGTTTAGCTTTATCGCCAACGCTGTAGACAAGGGAGTCTCCGTGGTGGTTCACTGCTCCGACGGCTGGGACCGCACCGCTCAGGTGTGCTCGCTGGCACAGCTAATGCTGAACCCATACTACCGGACGATTAAGGGCTTCCAGGCGCTGATTGAGAAGGACTGGCTGGCATTCGGGCACAAGTTTAGCGAGCGGTGTGGCCACATCCAGACGGATGCGCGCGAGGTTTCGCCGATCTTCACGCAGTTCCTTGACTGTACCTGGCAGCTGATGTCGCAGCGCAGTGACTCCTTCGAGTTCAACGAACGCTTCCTACTGATCCTGCACGACCATGTTCATTCTTGTCAGTTTGGCACCTTTGTGGGCAACTGCGAGAAGGATCGATTGGATTTAAAATTGGCCGAGCGCACCTTCTCACTATGGGGCTTTATGTCCAACCACTTGAATGAGTATATCAACCCGCTGTACAAGCCGAATGTGGACGAGTCCATCAAGGCCAACCTAGCACCGCAGTGCATCAAGTATGAATAGGCTTGGTATTCTTTGGAATTGATTTAATTTATAATTTATTCGTCAGGTTTTGGAGAGGCATGTACAGCCGCTTTGAGAGCGGAATACATCCACGAGAGCCGCTGGGTGATCTGCTGCTCGACAGCAAGGAGCACTCCAACTCGTTGGAGGATCACGTGCAGCACCTTACCAAGCGCATAGCCAGTTTCAAAAACTACATCTCCAAGTCAGCCAAGAAGCTGCAGGACGCCACCAGCACCACCACCTCGAAAGTTGGCAAAGAGGCCACCAGCAACGAGATCAACGATAACAAGTAAGTAGCACTTATTCGATTTATCATTGTATGTCAGTTAAGCCAAATTTTTAATTTTTCATATCGATTTTAATTCCCATTAAAAGTTAGTTTTCCAGGAATGATTTATTTATCTTGAAAAGCAACTCGGATATGCTTATTGATTTCGAAATTTTCGTATGGCCACTATTTTCATTAGATCTTAGGTCAGGTGGGTGATGTGGTTCCGATTTTGGCCGTTCCGACTTACTCACTAACTTTAACAAAAATAAGGGTGCAAAGAAACAACCCGATACCATTATAACTGAGAGTTTAATTATGTAATATATATTTTTTTTATTTTATAATCCCTACAATTTGTATTCTTTTCTAGGTACAACTATGATAAAAAGCTAAGCGAGCTATCGGCTGCCGATGATGATCACCCTCTGAAGGCCAGCAACATGTCCTTTGCCAATCTTTCCCTAAACGCCGAACATTCCAGTCCGCCGCAAGCGTTGCCCGATGAGATCAACTCCGTCGCCATAGACTGGAAGCCCATGCGCAATGTGACCTCCTGCTCCTGCTCCACACCCTTCGATCAGTTTAGCAAAAAGGTAAAAACTTAAATTACCCAAAACATCGCTTACATAATCTTAATCCATTGACAGACACATTGCTGGCGCTGTGGAGACATCTTCTGCGAACGATGCATAGACAAGAACGTCGCTCTTCCTGGCCACGACAGCGGCAAAGCCGTTCCCGTATGTCGTAGCTGCATCCGTCAAATGCAGAAGCAAAGTCCGTAGATGGGTGAACAAGGCAAGGCGAATTCTTTAGTGATGGGGGAATGAAATGCGCGCCATCGCAAATCTATTAAATTATATTGTATGTATTTCTCGTTGCATTTGTAGCCGTAGCCGCTTTTAGAAGCTCATTGAAGTTGTTGCAAGTGAAACCGCAGAGTAAAACCAAAACAACCCCCTGGCGATTGGCTTCCAGGCATTATTTTATTCTATAAGTCAGGCACAAAACTGTATTTTGTTGTTAGCATCTAGAGCGACTAGTTTGCCAAAATCCCACACACACAAGCGAAAAGTACAATTGAATGCAAATTATGAATGTAAAATATTATAAGTATGTACAGATCGGGCTTAGCCCCTTTCCCGGCTTAGTAATCTATTCCAATAGCAGTAGCAAGTCACCCGTAAATAACAAAGCGTACTTGTTTATCGATTTGATCAAAGTGTAATAAAACGTATTTATTCAACAACTGTGAGTTTCTACCAAGCCAATAAGATTGCCAGTTAGTAGCCGATATCAGGCTTGATGCGCAGAATCACCGGCACACTGGTGCAGGGCAGTATGGCGACCTCGGTGACCACAGCACTAACCAGCTCGGGTGGTGTAATGTCGTAGTTCAAGTTGAGAGGCATCAGCTTTCCCTTAGCCGCCCAATTGTTCAACTGACACTTGTCGCCGCGAACCAGTTGGTTTGGGTCACTCAATTCATTGTAGACGATGGCGTCCGTCTGGAAGCGTTCGCTGAACTTGTGCGTCTCACAGCAGACGAGCACGGGCACGTTGTGGGCATTGGCCACCAGGGCCACCTGGGCAGTTCCCGTGCGCGCCATCACGTAACCGTTGGCCAGAAGGGCATGCGCTCCAAGAAGCACTTTGGTGGCCTCCGCCATCACATAGCCCACGGCGTTTATCAGCACGTAAGTGCAGGGAATTCCTGTGGCGTGCAGACGACGCAGCATCTCCTGGCCCTCGCATCCGGGGCGGGAATCCACGACGATCATGCGAAAGGCTACCTGACGCCTCTTGGCCTCCTCGCAAATGAACTGGATCAGAGAGGAGCAACCAAAGGTAAGCAGGACATCGCCGTCGGTGATCTTCTCCTGCAAGAAGCCGCTAATCGCCTGGGCAGCCTTTCCTATCTGATTCTCTATGTAAGTATCGATAAAATGTCCGAGTAGCTCCTTCAGCTGGAATAGGAAGGAAGGTTAAATATGATTTTTTCAGATTTTTCCTGTATTGTTCGTTATTCAATTTGCTTCGCTTACCTCCGTTTCGGGTGTGTCCACTGGCAGTTGGGTGAGCTGGTTCTTGAACTGTTTGTAGGCATTGGAAACGGACACCGCCAGCGGTCGGCACTTGTGCAAGTGGTCTACATGATGCTTCACGGCTGCATCCAGGCTGCGACCGAACTCCTTCTTGGCGGGCGTTTCAAAGTCGTGCACCACCTGACGCAGCGCATGCAGGAAGGCAATACAGCGCGCATTGGAGCCGACCACTGTGCGCTTCGCATACTGAACACCCAGACGTGCTATGGCCGGATGCACGAGGGGATCGTTAATGAACAGGCTGCTGTCACCCTTGGAGGACACCAGATGATTGAACAGCTTGACCCGACACTCCGAGTCGGATGTGATCTGCGGTGATTTGCTTGGAGAGATGCTAGCGGCTGTTTTGACGGGGGAGGCAATCTCCCGTTTCGGTTCCTTGCTGGGCATAGCGCTTGCAGTAGGAGGAGCTTTGCCAGCTGGCTGGGGTTTCTTCGGCTGACCTTGAGCCTTGGCAGCTCGCTGAGCTTCCTGAATGGCCCGACGTTCCGCCTTGCTTAGAACGGGCTTTTTCTGTAAATAATGCGAAATTTATGATTATATATTTAGAGATTAGATCTTATGAAGAGTAAAAATGGGGACATTACCTTATCCTGATCTACTCCTTGAGCAGAATTTGGGGCTGTGTTGACGGCCTGGGTCTTATCGGCTACTATTAAGTTGGACAACTGTTGTGTAGGAACCTCTACTTTGCCTCCAGTGGCTTTGCCCGCTTTGGCTGCATGTTTGGCCGCTTTTTTTGCCTCCCGTTCAGCTTTGATTTTCTGTCGCGACTTTTCACCAGCCTCCGCATCATTCCCATTTTCATTTGTGATTGCGCAAGAAACCATATTCTCCTTTGTGGCTGAATTTAAGGCCGCCAGTTCCAGTTTCTCCTTAGCTGTGGTTGTGGTAGTGGTCGTCAGCTTTGTGGTGATGGTTGTCTGCTCCACTTCGGTGATAATTGTGGTGGCCGGCGTTGCATTCTTTTGTTTCTTGGCCTGTTTAGCCTGCTTTTTAGCCTCCCGCTCGGACATAATTTGTTCGCGCGACTTCTCCGAAGCGACAGCATCCTGTTTTCCGCTATTATCTCCGGGCATTGCACTTTTAGAATTGGTGGTTGAAGTCTCGTGGGTGGTTAGAACGTTATCTCCCAGGCGATTTCGTTTGTTCCGAGGGCGATTGCGTTGCCTTTGCTTCTTTTGCTTGGTTTTGAAAGGTGTGTCGTCAGCCTGTGAATATGAAAGATTTCATTAGATTTGATTTAATGCAGTTGTAAGGTTTCAAGGCTGTAATGATCCAATAAAAAAAATCAAAAGCATGCTAAATCAATCAAAATTTTCACTACTATCTGGAATATCGTTTCTTGGTTATTGAGTCTAAGGGAACTAGCTACCTGTGGCACCTGCTCGCTGGCTAAAACCATTTTGAATGCTTGAAAAGAGATAGACAATGCAGTTAATGGGAAGGATGTACAAGGCTGCAGGTGCGAACTTGATTAGCGGTGTTATGGGCTTCCTGTATCTCGTGGGTTATAAGATAGCATTGTGATGAAAAGCAAATCACAATGTAAATAGTTTCCAATTACCTTGCAATTTATTATTGTTTAATTGGCGTTGAAAGTTTGCTCACGATGGCACAAAGTGGACACCCAGCTGTTTTCTCCTCCAATGTGGCCAGAGTGCTTGCATCCCCCCTAGCGATGCGAGGCTTGCGATAGAAAATGGTAAACACATGGCCAGCGCTGCCAGAGTCCCACACTGCCACATGGCCACACTCTCCATTTTTAGTGTCAAAATACCGAAGCAAGTTGGCATTTCGATTGCTGTCTTTTATTTGTGAGGTACGTACGTTCGCCTGCCGCTGCGGATAATTACATAATTTTTGCATAAACTGGAAAAAACATCCTTAAGTTAAAAACCCCATCTGCAGCAACCAAATCATCAACTACAATGGCTGATAAGGTAGCTGTGGAGAAACCCGCCGGACGCCCCATGCGCTATCCATACACCTTCTCGGCGAAGATCGCCCAGTTCCCCATCAAGCACTACATCAAGAACCAGTGGATATGGCGCTACTACTTCATCGCGGCCGTCGCCTGCGTGCCCGTGTTCTACAAAATTAGCAAGCTGGGTTGGTTTTATCAGTTAATCCGTTTGTTGGCAATTATTTGACTGTTTTCCGTATCTTGCAGCCAACTCGCCCGAAAACAAGAAGGCATGGGCCGAGTCCCAGGCTAAGGAGGCCGCCGAGCACCACTAAATGGCCAGTAATTTAATTATAATAGTTGCATCAACATTTCATAGCTGTTTGTGTTTGGTTTAACGTGAATTCGGCGAATAAATGACTTGAAAACGGATTTTAAATTGGTTTTCAATAACAAATGTTCTAATCAAATACTATACCTAAAATATTTACAAAATATACTATACCTAAAACATACCAGATCATAAGTATTTTCGCAAAAGCTGGGGGCACATACCTATTATTTATCGATTAACTTATTTAGGGTCAAAATATCGGAGCTCTTCCATCTCTAAGGGAAATGTTTTGGTGACCGGCTGCGGAAAAACGCGGATTTTATTTTTGTTCTCTGATTTGTATATTAAAACGAATTCGCAGAGACAGGTCACACCGAATCTTCCAAAGATTTGTCAACGAAACAAAGAAATGCAATCGTCTCAGGGGAATTCCTTAATTTGAACGCCTCCACGGCGCCGGGAAACGCGACCACGTGAAATCCAGCAACAACAAGCAACGGAGGGAAGGCCATGGATTTGTCGGAGTTCTCAGACTTCAATATTGATCACTTCCTCGACGCGCCTACGCCAATTGAAAATGGCCTGCTATCCCCCTACAGGCATATACCGATGACCAGGATCAACGGTGATATCAGGAAGGTGAAGTGCAGCCGGCTGGCCGAGCGGATTGCCCAAAGTGATGAGCTAATCCAGAAGGTAAAGCATCTCCAGGGCCAAAACAAGCAGCTCTCCGACCTGCAACGCACCGCCCAGGAGGTGTCCGATCTCTACCAGAATGAGAAGCAGCAACGGATCGAACTGGAAGGGCGCTCCAAGCAGCTCAACGAGCGGTGTGAGGAGCTGGAGAAACAACTAGACGTCCAGGTAGCCACCTGCGAGAGTCTTCAGGAGGACCTGAAAACAAAAGGCCTACCCGTGGACTCGAAAGATGTGCTGGGCATCCTCATGCAGCTCGCTCAGCGTCTGGGCGACGATTGCGGACTCTTGCGGCGGGATCAAAATATCATGAAGAAGCTAAAGGATTATTGCAAAGCAGTGGATATTCCTGTACCGACGCCAAAGAGCCCCAATTCGCGCAGCAAACGAAAAAACCATCCAGCTGGGATACACCAATGCACCCAAACAGATCAAGAACCCATTAAAGAGAAGCCTGTGGGGTGCTCCGTGGCAGTGCAGGTCGAGAATCTGGTGGTGACCAGGGATCAGAGCACGCAGCACATAAACACAACCACCACGAGGGGTACCACCACAGCATCCTTTATCAAGTACCAGGATGTGGGAACCTGCTTTCCCGAACCGAAACCTTTACCCAATGTCCGGCAAATACTCGATGAAATGCTATCCTGGCGAAACGAGATTGCGATTGAACCGCTAAGTCCGCTGAGTAATCCACATCCTGAATTGGAAGCAATTCCCTCTACAGTAAGCGTATCCACCTGCACTACTCTGTGTGATTTGCATCGAGAGATCGACTTCATGTCGGAACTGCCATCGCAGATCAAGGTCTCTGCTTCGAGACCGCCGTCGCGAACCATGATGGATGGTGTCAAGGAAGAGGCCAGGTATTCGTCCACCAACAAGGAGTTCGCCAAGGAGCTGCTAAACTTTCTACCTCAAAACCAAAGCTGCCTGGCCAATCTGCCCCCGCAAGCCTTCGAGGAGCTGTGGCAGGTCTTTGGCCAAATGGTGCTGGGTTTGTTGCAGAGGCGCTCGCATCCGTCGACCGTCAGTCAAGTGGACTTCACCAACTGGCTTTACGAGCTCTACGAAGGCACACAAAACCAGCCTGAGCAACCCTCACCCAACAGTAAGAGAGGTAAATCATTTAAAAAACTATCACTTCGTGGATTAATTCAGTCCACCTTCCTTCTAGATTTTGCTGCGAACACTGATACCAATGATATGGGCACGGATCCCATCATTGCATCGCCCAACATTAGCCATGGAGGAGACGTCACGCCGATTCGCCTGTCGAAACCTAAAGAACGAAAGTCCAAATCCAAGAAGCGAAAAGGGGATTCGATTCTTAAGCCCATTCCCAAAAAGAATTGCTTACAAAAAGGACCAATAGAATGCCAAAAATACGAAAAAGAATGTCAAGATTCAATGGAAACTAAGGAGCAGGAAACAGAGCCAGAGACGGCTATCCAATTTTTAAGCACTTTAAATACTTTTAACATGGCCAACTGTGATAATTTCGATATGACATTAGATGAGGAGGAATTGTATCTTCTGCAGCTGACCACTAACGCGAAAAGGGAGCAAAGGACAGATGGGATTCAAAAAGAATCCGAAAGCATCGGAAGCGAACATCAGTTCCTGTTGCCTGTGAATAATTATCTAAATACTTTGCCAGCAGTCCAAAAGGAAAATTATTCGTCTTTTAAAGACAATGAACAAAAAAACAAACAAGTGAGCGAAAAAGAGGATGAAGTAAAGGAAGATTCTGAAGATGTGGAAATTCCATTCTTACCAGAAAGAGATTCTGTTTTAACTAATGCTGATAAAGATCGGCCGACTAAAGAAATAATAGATGCGGGCTTGAGGTCTTTTAAAGAACTGGAATCCGAATCAACTGAAAGGGAGCCAGAAGTATCCACCGGACAATGTTCCTCTTTGTCAGGCAGTGACTCCGATTCCGATAAGAAAGAAACCGAACTAGAATTGACAACTTTTAATGGATTGAACAATAAACCCAATATTTTACCAATTTTAACAAAGTTCTCAAATGAGTCCCTATTCGGTAGTGATTCAGAATTGGAATCCGATTCAAGCGAAGAGATGCTTTCTAAATCTCAGACAGAAAAAGCTTCGAGTAAACCTAAGGACGAGACCATTGACAGAAAAAGTACTAATGAACAAACAAATGGAAATAAGCGATCAAAAGTGGCCTTCTTCAGTAGTCATTCGGATTCCGATTCTGATGACATTGCACTTAACGAGGATTGTTCTCAAAAAGAAAGCAATTTCTCTGAAGGAACTGAAATGAAGGAAAAAGTACTGGACAATCAAAATGCTAAAACTAATTCTTTACGTTTCCCAATGTTTGGTTGTGATTCAATCGAAATGCTTGTAAAAAATTCTGAATTGGATTTGAAGGATAAGACTATCCAAGAAGAGTCAACTAGTCTGCTGGTGCTAAGGGACAGCAATGTATTTTCCGCGCAGGAGATTAAACAGCCCACAAGGCAACCAAGTTATGATACAAGCGATTCGGAAGAGGAGCTCAGTCTGGTCATTGATGATATCCAAACCGAAGAGGAATCGGAAACACCACCCTCACCGGTTTCGGTGCCTCTAAAACGGAGAAAATCTCAAAATGGAACCCCACCCGGAGAAGTGCGCTTAACTCGACTGAGAGCCAAACAAATGCAAATCGAACAGAAACCCGAATCGAATGTTAGGACGTCGCTAATGAATGAAATAAGAGGAACATTAAAAGAAGTTCCTTCCTCAATTGTGATTGCCGAAACCGCGCCACAGGAAAAAAAAGATCCAGTTGAATCGAATCCTAATTCATATTGTGACATAAGCGAAGAGTCGCCAGCCTCTCCCGTTTCCAAACCAATGGAGGAGATCTTTAGTGCACCCACGGAAATTCCCTTGGAGCAAGATCGTTGTCAACAGGACAAGGGTCAACCCAAGTCTATTCTACAGCATGTTTTGAGTGTGCACAAAGGTCAACAGCGGCGTAAAATTCCAGGAAAATCCCAGCACAAACTTTGCGCCACAATTGGCAGATATCTCAAGGACACCATCCAACTGGAGTCCACCTGCTGCGACTTGGCCATTGAAATCTACAATGTCACCAAAGATGAGGCTGCAATTGTGAATACAATGATCACGCTGATTTGTCAGATTGGAATCGAGGACAAGCCGATGGAAAAACTGCTGGATGCCTTGATATACTTTGACTTTAGAGAAAGGTTTCTGTCCACCATCGAGTTGCGATTGTTCTGGAACACCAAGGATCGTCCAGCCATCGATTTGGCTCTCCAGTACGTTAACCTATACCTTAAAGTGGTATCAATGCAAGGAAGCTTTTCGGATGGATGCGAAAACCCAACGAGGTTACTGCTGGCCAAGTTATTGTACCACTACGATAGGGATGCGCCAGCTCTGGTGATGGAGTTGCTTGCCCAGTTTCCCACGGTTCTTCCGCATCGCGAGCAGCGAGAATACAACCACTCCGATCCGCTTATCACTGTCATCAAGCACCTTTTAATGAACCGTCAATATGATATGCAAGATCCAAAGGGACCAGAGCGGTTGCTTTTGTCCAAATTGCGGTTCGAATACCACTTCCAGCCATTTGAGCCAAGCAAGCAGCAGGTGCTGGAGAACCTGGTGGAGAAGCTGAAAGCGGATCGACTGGATCAGCTGGGCTATGCCTTTGCTCTGTTTTGCCGGCGGAGCCCGCATCTGAAAGTGATGGAGAGTGTGATTGGGGAGCAACTTATGCCTCTGGCCACCAGCTACTGTGATCTTGCTGCCCTGAATGAGGAGTACGATGCGAGGCTACAGATCCTTGTGCAGTGCATCTCGATGGCGCTGAAGCCTCTTCCCTTGGATACCGACATCTCCGCATGTGTGG
Source organism: Drosophila setifemur (assembly GCA_021224005.1). Taxonomy (NCBI): domain Eukaryota; kingdom Metazoa; phylum Arthropoda; class Insecta; order Diptera; family Drosophilidae; genus Drosophila; species Drosophila setifemur. The sequence continues at coordinate 16,244,981 of JAJJHY010005742.1, forward strand.
GATTCTTTAAGCGCCTTCTAGTGGCAGTGCCACGACCTGGAGTTCAACAATCGGTCGTGCAGGCTATTTTGCGACTACAGAGATTCGGATTTAAGTACGTTCTGGATGTCTTGCAAAATTACAGACCAAACTATCCTCTAATGCCGCTCACTCGCGCAATGCTCCGCAGTTGCGCGGAGCGACTGAGGAAGTTCCAGAGGGCCAACGCTAAATCCGTAAAAGATTAGGGTTTCCCTCGTAAGAATTGCAACTATTTATTTACGTAATTGTATAATGTATAGATTTTGAATTAAACTAAATGCCAACTGCGCTGCGAAACTTTACAAATTTGAACTTATAACTAAAATACACAAATCGATTGCACTTAGGTTAGATAGGGATTAAATGGGGAATATATATATGGGGTATGCCGAAAACATTGGAAAGCATAATGAACATTTACAAAAGTGCTAGGCATGAATTTGAACAGAAATAGCTATAATTAATCAGTGGACTGTACAATAACATTGATCTAACATGGGTCTTCACCCACCGATTGCTTCCACAACTCGAAATGCCGATCTACCATCTGCCGGATGTGAGCTTCTAAGGTACTTGTTGTGATTCATTCCGAACTCAAAGGTGATCGCGAAGCGTCGCTTGGCATGTGTCCCAGCCCCAGTTGTCGTCGTAGAGAGCCATCAGTTCGTGCTAGATTATTTTGTTCAGCTGCAAGTAAAGGTGCTGTAATTAGAAATGGTTCCCATGATGCTTTATTTTTATTTTCATACCAGCGATCGGCGCTGATGCTCTTTTTCCAAGGCAACCTGGGCCTGCTGAGGCGAAAACTTGAGTACTGCCGATATCACCTTGACCAAAGTCTCGTTGTTCGTGTTGCCAGTCAGATACTGAAAATATATGGAATAATTTTTATAAAAGTTGAGTCCACATGTCGCAAAAACTATAATAACTAAACCCACAAAGAATATAATCATTTAAAATTTTTATGTAAGAGTTTCATTGATAAAAAGCCGATGTTAAACTGGCAACAAAAGAAACCCCTTGCTCAAGGGACAATTGACAATTATTTTTTTTATCCTAGACTAACTCTTATCCAATGGTCAGGCAATCGACCAAATGCTCTTTCTTGTTGAGACTAGAAAGGTCACATAATATATAAAAGTCAAATAATTTTAAATGCTCACGGACTTTTAAACCCAATGGTTTGGTCTAGCGGTATAACTCACCTGAAACATGATATTTCGCAAGTACTCGAACTCCGTGTTGGCGGGCACGCTTTCGCTGTGCTGCATGGATACCTAAAATTACAGGAATAAATTCATAAACCAAATAGGCGATCAGCATATTAAAATCTTAATGCCCACCAGTGTTTCATCCAGTTGTCGCGAGAGCTTCGCGTTCTGCAACTTTATCCGTTCGTTAGACTGTTCCAGTATCAGGAAGTTTTCGCACTTTTGCTCCAGGAACAGATTACGATTGGTCACATCCTGAACCTCGTTCATGATCTCCTTGAGCTTGGCTTCCAGCTCGGCCTTCTCGCCCGCAGCAGCTGCCTCCTGGACGTTTTTGGGTGCCATGCTGGCGAGCAGTTGCTGGGCTTGAATACCAGCTCTAAGTGCTTCCAACTCGTTAATGCGTTCGGCCATCTGCTGGTTGTTTGCCTGGAGCTCCTCGATCTCCAGCAAGCTTTTGTGCTTGAGATCCTCCAGTTCCCGCTGCAATCTATCGTTGAGGCTGCGCAGGCTATCCGAATCCGATGGGGTGGTGGTCTGTCCCTTTAGGCTGGAGACCTCTTTGTTAAGCATTTCAATGGTGTCCTTTAAAATAGCCTGTTCCTCTTGGTTCTTCGCCAGTTCGTTTTGCTTGTCCTGAAGCTGCTGTTGAGCCTGGAGGAGATCCTTCTGCACCGCATCGCTCTGCTCGGTCACGAAGCTGGCATGCTCTTTTTGGCGCGTCAGCTCCACTGCCTGCTCCTCGATGGCTTGCTTTAGTTCAGCAGCCTCTGCCTTAGCTGCCGCACTTTGGATTTCCTTTTCGGACACTTGGACGGCATGTTGCTCTGCTTTCTCCTGTAGAACATACAACTCGCACTGCAGGGATTTCAGTTTCTCCTTGATTTCCTCATACTCAGCCAAATCTTTCTCCAACTGTTTGGTGTGCTTGTTGAGATACTCATTCTCGATTTGGATCTCCTCGTATTTGGCCAGCTTCTGCGAGTTATCTGCCTTCTCCTTAAGTTGATTATCCTTTTCTTCGAGGGTTTCCTGCAGTTCTACCACTCGTCGATTTTTTTGGGCCACGGATTCCTTGAGTTCCTCCAGATCCTCTCTGTGCTTGCTCTTCAACTGATCCATGTTCTGTTGCAAAGCATCGTTGGCCTCGTGCAGACGCTCCACATCTGAATTGGCTGCCCGCCAGCGCGTCTCCAAAGTGGCGATCTGACTGGCGTAAGAAACACTGGCCGCTTGAATCCTTTCTTCGACGCCCTGATCAGTCAACTCAAAGGCTTTCAATTGCTCGCGAAGATTGTTAATGGTGGCTTGCAATTCGGATTCGTTTTCGGAGTTCCGGGTTTCCAATTCGGAGCAGCGCTCAGCTTGATCCCTCAGCTTCTGCTCCTGTTCCCGTTGATGCTCCCTCAGCGCGAAAAGCTGCTGTTGCTGCTCCTCTAGATCTCGCTCTAAGTTGGCTTTTACCTGCTGCAGCTCCTCGCTGGCAACTTGTATGCAGTTCAGTGTGTCTTGAGTCAGTAGCCGCTCCTTCTCATG
>JAJJHY010005836.1:0-22532 GCA_021224005.1 Drosophila setifemur
TAGTTGCTCCTTTTAAATATGCAAATGCATACTCGAAAACTATTTTATTATTTGCACGCGCCCCACAACCGTCGCCAACTTTTCCTACTTTTCCTACTTCCTGGAAGACAAGTTTTTATTATTTTTCTATATTTTTCTCCGTGTTTGTTTATGTTTTTTTGTGCTTGGCCTAGGACACGCCCTCTTTAGTGTTATTTGCTGTTTACGATGCCATAAAAGAATGGAAAACGAGAGACGGAATACGGGAGACGGGAGAAAAGAGGCAACAAAAGCACACAAATGATAGGGGGGAAAATGGGTGGAGGAAAATGGTATTGGAGATGGGGGAAGAAAACCGATGGAAGGTACCCCTAGAAATCCGATCCTGAGTGAACCCTATATGAAATTTGATTATTCAGGCACCGCTTCAACAGAGTATTTACACAAATTCCAAACAAGGTATCATAATAACAATTCGATATTAGCAATTTAAACACATATTTAAAAATCATGCTGAATTATTTGTATAGTTTTTAAATTAAATGATACCATATAAGAATATTCACAATTTATTTATATATATTTTCTGATTACATTCATATTCATATACACAATTAAATTAATTCAATAACAAGAAAGGAAGGTTCGATAGTTTGTTTGTAGTGGCTTGTACGTGTATATGAAGTATATTGTCCAAGAACGAATTAATTATATTAATAAACACCATTGTCTCTCATCGTTCCTATAATATATATATATATATATCCTCTTCAAGGGTATACAAATATGGACATTGTTAACAAAAATATTTATTTAAAGACATAAATGAATATGAATAAAGAAGATAGCTTGAGCAATGGCATACAAATATAAGAGATTAATATAATACCGATCAGACTAACCGATTTCCTGAACATCTGAACGTTAAAAACCCCTCCCCTTGACCCCATGTCCCCGATGATGGCTGTAATTCGCTTTTTAATGTTTACCCAAAGGACGGTCTGACATTGAATAGAGCGAAAGCCTGTGTTCGACACAAGCTGCAAAAAAGAAGAAAAAAACATCTACGGCCCACGCAGACAGGGAAAAAAAAGGAAAATAATCCCGGAGTGGGAAGTGGTGGAGGAGGAGTCCCCGAACATTCCACATTCCACATGAACACCATCGACATCATCGACAAGCTCTGCTCTGTGAAATGTCTGACCAATAAGCCGCCTAGGCCGGGTCGTAACCGTAACTGAACCCGGCTCAAATCATGTCAACTTAGGCCAGGCCACCAATGCGAAAATTGTCCGCATGTTTTGATACCCAGCAAACGGGGTATATCAGTTTCTAATGCCGAACCTTGGGCACTTGTCTCTCAATTTGAATGGTATCCAGCTCTTTTCCCTCTTATAAGTCGGGCTTTGATTCAAAATTGTATTCCAATTGAAAAACCATACGAATTTTGTTCAATAGTTTTCCAGGAAAAAAAGGTATCTTAAATTAGTTAATTTTTGACTTTGAATCGTTTTTTATAGTTTTGAATCATTTTCTCCTAATAAGTAATATGAATCGTATTTCTATTCTAATTAAAAAATCATACGAATGAAGGTTTCCAAGCAAAAGGTAGTCCGAACATTTCACAAATATGTCTTAGTTTAGATGGGAAATGTAACTAATATAATTACTTCAATTGATTTTCTTAGGAAATCCAGGAAACTAGTTATATTTTCAATGCCCAAATATAAACAAGTAAGAACGTTACAGTCGAGTTTCCCGACTGTTACAGACCCTGTACAAATTTGGTTTTAGGCAAAATAAAAAAAAACCAAAAAAAATATATGTTTATTCCACCGAGTCCGGTCTGGGATTCGAGCCCAAGATCTTCGCGTTTTAAGTCGAACGTCGTAACCATTCGACAAACCCAAACTTTTTGAATCGACAGCTAATACAGTTTAAATATATTGAAGACGCACATACATACATACACATTCGTATGTATGTATATGAAGGTAGTGGCAGCGCAGCTTCAGCGGCACTTTCGAGGAAAATCAACCACCGAACGCAAGCGATTCACCGTTTGTTTGCGCAAATAAACAGATTTTTTGTGTTTAGCGCCTGTAAACTTTAGGTATTTATTGTGCGCTTTCTAATTAACCAATCTTGATGAAATTTTCAGGATCGGTAGAAATCTATGCTCCAATTGCATGTGTATTTTTAAAAAAAATTTAGCTTGAAAATTGTGCAGTGCAGGGCAGTGCAAAAATTCAAATACAAATTGGGGAGGCGGTGGGCGTGGCACCGACTTAAAAAAATAAACTCTAATTTTCCCAGTATTAGAAGAATCTACACTGGTAATACGGTTCCTCTAGCTCTTACAGTTGCTGAGATCCGTGTGTTCATCCGGACGGACAGACGGACAGACGGACAGACGGACATGGCTATATCAACTCAGCTCGTCATGCTGATCAAGAATATATATACTTTGTGGGGTCTGCCACGCCTCCTTCTGCCTGTTACATACATTTGCACAAACTTAATATACCCTTTACCCTTTGGGTACAGGGTCTAAAAAATACTTTGCAGTGGTACTCGTAGCTATACTTCGAAAGTCCGAATATAAAACCATTTCTTTTGGCTTAAGTCTTTGAGTTAATCTTTAATATGTATGTGAAGCTTCGACTCCCCCCGAAGTCGTTTTTTTTTATAGTTTTCTATCCTTTTCTCCCGTCCCGCCCCCATCCTTGAAGTTCTCCTCCCACCCAGGTCGCATATTTGCACAGGAAACGGAGAACGGAAACTGTTCTGTTCTGTCCTGTCGGGATGTATCCTGGAGTACGCAGTTGGGCGTTGGTATTGGGATTGGGATTGGGGTAGGGATTAGGGGAACTCGATGGTGGAGGCCATGCTACTTGTGTCGGAAATTTTTTGCCTGGTCAAAGGTCGCGAATTCTTTTTGATTTTTGCCTCTCGGTTGTGATTTTTCTTAGCCGTGATTTCCCCCGTTTTACGTTCATGTATAATTTACCCTTGGGGTTTTCCAGGTGTTTATGGTAATTGGATTAATATGTTCAAGTCCACTGATTTAATCATTTCATTTCGTATTCTTATTCCCCTCTATTTAAAGGTGCTAAATGCAGACATTTTCTTTGCACTCGAACTCAAAGTTGAACTCAAAGCATGAAAAAGTGATTGATGACTGCAAACTAAAGTCAAAAATTTAAATTAAACTAACATAGTTTGAGAGGACAGTTCCTTGTAATTTAAGTTCACGTTAATTTTTTAATTTTACTTACTATCTATGTTGTTTGAGTAATTTAAAACTCGAACTTTGCACTTCCTCTCTGTTCTTTTAATTTACTATACTTTAATATAAACTTTCAACTTATATTGACAATACATTTAACCCAAAAATATTTGTCCTCCGACGTTTATTCCGCAATTATTCCAAAGAGGAAATCTGATAGTATTTTCAGTTGGCCTCGGCTTTAACAAAATAACTTAGGAGGAAAATGTAACCGAAGTAAATAAACGCCACTGAGATTGTTCATATATGGTTTTTTGCCTCCAGTTTCTGTTGGTTCAGTTCTGTTTCTTTTTTTATTGGTAGCACAAATGGCTCATTGGCTCTTACTTCTGTTATCTGTGTTGGCTTTTGCTTTTATTTTTTTTCGAGGAATCGAATGACCCCATACCCAGGCCATATTGGTCATTGCAGGGCCATAATAATGATAACGTGGCCCGGATGTAGCAAAAATTAAACATCGAATGCGGCCGGGGATAGTCAGCTGTAAGCCACAAATCCAATTGATCTATAAATCCAGTAATGCCATATAATATATGTACATATATATATATGGTTATATTGGGGAGCCTTATTAAAAAGCTTTCAACCTTCGCCAAAACAAAAGACAAGGCAACCGTCGATGCCTCTCCTGTAATTTTCCAATGAAAGGAAGTGTGAAATTGTGCCGTTATTCATTATATATATATATATATAGCTCTATCTATATATATCTATGATTTTTCCTCTCGGTTGTGATTTTTCTTAGCCGTGATTTCCCCCGTTTTACGTTCATGTATAATTTACCCTTGGGGTTTTCCAGGTGTTTATGGTAATTGGATTAATATGTTCAAGTCCACTGATTTAATCATTTCATTTCGTATTCTTATTCCCCTCTATTTAAAGGTGCTAAATGCAGACATTTTCTTTGCACTCGAACTCAAAGTTGAACTCAAAGCATGAAAAAGTGATTGATGACTGCAAACTAAAGTCAAAAATTTAAATTAAACTAACATAGTTTGAGAGGACAGTTCCTTGTAATTTAAGTTCACGTTAATTTTTTAATTTTACTTACTATCTATGTTGTTTGAGTAATTTAAAACTCGAACTTTGCACTTCCTCTCTGTTCTTTTAATTTACTATACTTTAATATAAACTTTCAACTTATATTGACAATACATTTAACCCAAAAATATTTGTCCTCCGACGTTTATTCCGCAATTATTCCAAAGAGGAAATCTGATAGTATTTTCAGTTGGCCTCGGCTTTAACAAAATAACTTAGGAGGAAAATGTAACCGAAGTAAATAAACGCCACTGAGATTGTTCATATATGGTTTTTTGCCTCCAGTTTCTGTTGGTTCAGTTCTGTTTCTTTTTTTATTGGTAGCACAAATGGCTCATTGGCTCTTACTTCTGTTATCTGTGTTGGCTTTTGCTTTTATTTTTTTTCGAGGAATCGAATGACCCCATACCCAGGCCATATTGGTCATTGCAGGGCCATAATAATGATAACGTGGCCCGGATGTAGCAAAAATTAAACATCGAATGCGGCCGGGGATAGTCAGCTGTAAGCCACAAATCCAATTGATCTATAAATCCAGTAATGCCATATAATATATGTACATATATATATATGGTTATATTGGGGAGCCTTATTAAAAAGCTTTCAACCTTCGCCAAAACAAAAGACAAGGCAACCGTCGATGCCTCTCCTGTAATTTTCCAATGAAAGGAAGTGTGAAATTGTGCCGTTATTCATTATATATATATATATATAGCTCTATCTATATATACAAGGATTATATATGTACGAGTATAGCTGGCCATTTGGCCTAGACCAGGAAGAAACCTCCTTTTGGCCTCGCCACGGTTATTGTAAAATTGAAATTGAAAACAAACACACTTTGCCACACGGCACAGTGGAACAAACAAAAAATTTTCATTGATATTTTATTTGCAATTATGGGTTTTTGATTATTATTAATTGAGGTCAAAAAAAATTAATATGAGGTAAAAACATATCTTTTTCGTTTCGCCAACAATATTTTGTAAATAATTATATTATAAATTGAAAGTGATTCAATAAAAATAATCAATGTAACTTGCTAATATTTTAGTATTGTTTCTGTATATATTAAATTTTTTTTTATTTATAAAATTATAGATAAATGTGCAATAAAGTATACATAAAAAAAGATAGTCAGAGCATACAATGTGATGTAACTTAATTAAAAACAACATTTTATTAAAATAATTAACTAATACTAAATACTAATAACCAAATACACTATCGTTTGTATTTTCTTTTACAAAATAATAACAAAAACATACAAAAAGTTGTAGGTTGATAACTTTTTGGCCACTGTGCCGAATTAAGTTCAACCAAAAAGACAGATGAGCCAGAGAGCTAGCGAAAATGATTGGCATGGAGGGGCATGGAGGGGCATGAAGGGGGGGTTGCCAGGGGTGTGTATTTTTTTTTGGGAGGGGAAGAGGGTGTGGTTAAAAATGGGGAGGGGCTGGCGGAAGCTAGCTACGCATTGTTGCCTGGGCTGCCAAAAAAAATAACGCTCCTAGCCAACTTTTGACTTGTGTAATGCGCTTCATACTACACATAATTTCAAGTGTAAATTGAGTTTGCAACTGGTGAAAATCGATGAAAGGAAACTTGGGTTAAAACAAAAAGATGCAAAATTGAAAAGAATCAAAGTTAAAGTATTAAAACAAAAATTCAGGTTACCTCTGTATTTTTAACTTCTGTTTGTAAATTTACGTGGAATTCTCAGATACTATATTCCAGATAATTAACTGAGATGCAAAGAAAGATAACTATGATAATAGATAGATTTGAAATGTGGTCAGCAAACAAATATACTACAACTTAATTAATTTGTGTGTTTTTAAGCTTTTTAGACCCTGTACCCAAAGGGTAAAGGGTATATTAAGTTTGTGCAAATGTATGTAACAGGCAGAAGGAGGCGTGGCAGACCCAACAAAGTATATATATTCTTGATCAGCATGACGAGCTGAGTCGATATAGCCATGTCCGTCTGTCCGTCTGTCCGTCCGTCCGTCTGACCGTCTGTCCGTCTGTCCGTCCGGATGAACACACGAATCTCAGCAACTGTAAGAGCTAGAAGAAGCGTATTACCAGTGTAGATTCTTCTAATACTGAGTAAATTAGAGTTTATGTTTTTAAGTCGGTGCCACGCCCACCGCCCCCGCAATTTGTATTTGAATTTTTGCACTGCCCTGCACTGCACAATTTTCAAGCTAAAATTTTTTTAAAAATACACATGCAATTGGAGCATAGATTTCTACTGATCCTGATAATTTCATCAAGATTGGTTAATTAGAAAGCGCACAATAAATACCTAAAGTTTACAGGCGCAAAACACAAAAAATCTGTTTATTTGCTTAAACAAACGGTAAATTGCTTGCGTTCGGTGGTTGATTTTTCTCGGAAGTGCCGCTGCAGCTGCGCTGCCACTACCTTCATATACAAGTATATATGTATGAATGTGCGTCTTCAATATATTTATACTGTATTAGCTGCCGGTTCAAGAAGTTTGGGTTTGTCGAATGGTAACGACGTTCGACTTAAAACGCGAAGATCTTGGGCTCGAATCCCAGACCGGACTCGGTGTAAATATGTATATTTTTTTTTTTTTAGATTTATTTTGCTTATAACCAAATTTGTACAGGGTCTGTAACAGTCGGGAAACTCGACTGACCGGACTCGGTGTAAATATGTATATTTTTTTTTTTTTAGATTTATTTTGCTTATAACCAAATTTGTACAGGGTCTGTAACAGTCGGGAAACTCGACTGTAACGTTCTTACTTGTTATATTTAATTTATTGGAAAACTGACATCAAAATTGAAATGTTAACATAGGAATAAAAACTACCTATTAAAACTAAATTAATTTAATTGTTTTTAACACTTATTTAGCTCTTATTCAAAAATGACTCAATATTGTAAACAAGCTTCCAACATTTAATTCCAAAAACCCAAAAACCACCGAAATTGGCAGAAAAGTTTTGTGTCACCCCAAAAAGTTTAGGGCACTCATATCCAACCCCTTCAACATAATCGAAAGTTCAATCAGCGTGATTGAGAATCAACCCTTGACCCATTTTTCTCCATCGCGCCGACTGATCTGTGTGGACAATATGGACAACTTGTCGTATGCGTAATCTCAAAACACAATGCATTACTTCGAAAGTTTTTAAAGCTGCTTAAAGTGTTTATTGGCAATAGGGAAATATATAGTACGTGTACTCATGCCACCAAAAAATGGGGCAGGGGCCGGGGCAAACGATATAAATGAGTAAAACTTTCGCATTTCGTGGGCGACATCAATGTGGCCACAAAATTGTGTGGCTCCAAAGTTAGGGCCAAGAGCAGACAGTGCACTGCAGATATAGATACAGAAAGCGAAAAGAGGCGACAACTATTAAGATAATAATAAGAAAATAATATAGAGAAAGCGAGCACTATCAAAAGGAGACTATCAAAGGGCCAGTTTGATGGATAATAACAATGGCCAATAAAACCGCTTTATTTTATTTTATTCCTCAAAATGACATATACTGTAAATAAATTCTTTTTTAACATACACAAAATATAGAATTTTTTAGATTAAATAGAGCCTAAAAAAAGAGTTAAAATAAAGAAAATTGCAATTTCCGAGTAAAAAAGAATACCGAATGGCCCACTAAAATTGAGTGTAATTCTTTTTTTCTCCGCGTGGAAAGGGAAAGGTCTCCTGGCCCCTCTTCCCATGTTGGCCTCCGTTTGTTTGTTATTCCCGCTGGACAGTCGCCCAAGAGCAATAGCTCCTGCCTCCTGCCTCCTGTCTCCTGCATTTAAGTGGGCAGACAAAAAAAAACTTTTCCAATATACAGGCCCCCTTTCATTTCCCCTCCCCTTCCCCTCAACAGGTAACCGCAAAACTGTCAGCAGACCGCAGGAAACTTTAACATCCCCTCCCCCCCCCAGCACCTAAGGAAAAAAATCGTAGTTCTTCCCTGTTTTCTCGTGTCCGTCGCAATTGATTGAGTGTTTACAGCCCCATTCAGGATTTAACCGAAAGTCAAGTCAGCGGAGGCATTTCGCCTTGTTTCGCTTTTCCGTTCTTCGCTTTTCTTTTGATTTCCATTTTGACAGTTTGGGCTGCAAATCGAGGCGATAATCGAATAAAATCGAACATGAATTGGAAGTTTCTGCCTAATTAATTGTGTATTTCCTTAAAGAAAATATTCGGACTAAAAATAATATTTTAAGTTTAAAAAAAAAACAAGTTGTATATATAGGGGAAATATAAAAATATTTTGTTCACCTATTTATGGATTAATTAAAATACACATTCATTTACCATTAACTAAGTACAAAAAAAAATATACATGTTTTTTTTTAACCAGAATATATAATTATATTCATTATTGATCTAAGCCAACCTTTTTTATCCTCTTGGATAGTCTTTGGAAAGAAGAGAATCTCTCTGCAAATATGCTTGTCCTGTGACTTTTGACATTTGTGGAAAACGTTAATTTCGCAATTTCTAGTCCTCGCACCTGGACAATAGATCCGCAAGAATACATTTTTGAAGACATGAGCTATCTGTGTGTTTTTTTGTGATGGCATTTTGTTATCAAAACTCGTTGCACGTTTTCCTTTTGTCGTCGCCTTTATTTTTTCGGTCATCTAGATTCCACATTCCGTGGATGCAACAAAGTAAAAGGCACAATAAGAAGCAGCACAGACGAGGCTAAATTAAAATGCAAGTCAAATATAAGCTGCATGTGATGCCTTGGACTTTTCAGGACATGCTCAGGACTGACTGGCTGACAGAAAGGATACTCCATGGGAGCCAAGGAATTTCCCCACTGCACTCTGAAATGCATTTAAAAATAGAACTCGTCCTCGGAGACATTTTATCGAGCGATTCAGATGTCCCCATTCCAAGCGCAAAATCATTTGAAAAGTTTAAACAATATTTCGTTTGTGCCATGAAGCCTGAAGGCAAACAAATGTGGCCTTATTTGTTGACAAATATTAAGGAAAAAATCAATTCACAAACTGAGAAGAATGGAATGGACTAGCTTCGGGGGCAGTTGCTTCGATACCCCCTTGCAGACCGATTTCCTCAAGTTTCGGTGGATCTCTTCCAGGGATATCCAAAAATATATATTAATTATAATTTCAAAACAGTAAACACCGAAAAGTAGGTACTCGCTTATAAATTTCAAAATGATATCATAAGTATATTTTACTTATATTCAATACTATCCTCCAAATCGAAATTCACGCCAATACTTCCAATCGAAATCCCCTTTCCCCATTTTTGATTAACCGAAATGCAACCAATTGAAATGCAGCCCAATAAACGAAATCGTTTTTGTGAACCCCACTGGCCACTCAATATGGCCAAAAGAGAAAAAAATATGACCAAGCACAGGGAAGGAGCAGGAGCAGGACTTTCACCCATGTCCTTTCATCCTTCCTTCAACGCACGACTGAGCACACACGACAACCCTGGCAGTGCGGGTGGAAACCCTGGCGGAAACTTTGATTTTTGCCGCCTTTGCCCCCAACAGCAGCAACTTTTCCGATTTTGTTTGTGCGAGCGAAAGTGACTTTACCTCAAAGTCCTGGCTTGAGTTGGGGATGGAAAAGGATAAGGATGGGGATAAGGATAGGGGACACGTTCTCATCGCCTCGAACTCGAACTTTTAGGGCAAAAATACCAACTAGCTCTTCGGAACTTCATAAGTACGAGTATTTTATAATGCGCCCAAATTAAATGGGGTTTACTTGGAGCTTAAAGCGTATTTTTTGGGGATAATTATTTAATTAGAAATAAAGCTTATTATATGCTTAGAACATTCACAAAACAATTTCTTTTAATTCAAATATAACAATAATATATAAATTATTATTTACGTGTTCTGATTCCAAATACTCTTCAAATTGTAACATAAAACATCCCTTAAAAATTACTGCGAATTATTTTTCTTTTATTTTTTCAATCGATAAATTATATATAATATGTGGAGTATAAGTATGTAAGTACAAATATAGTATAAATTCAAATTTAAATTTTTGTTCTGTTCACCATTGAATCCTTTTTTATAATGTCAAAAATAACGATTTCGTTTTACTAATTCTCAAATAATGAACTTCTCTCAAATATTGATTAAGACTACAACTATTTAAAACTGTATATTATTTTAAGTTGTAATTAAAAAAATATTAATTGCATTATAACCATCAAGTTGATGCTTTGTTTTGGTGGCAGAAACGATGAAAGTGGGAAGAAAACAACTCTTTATCATAACAATTAGGCAGAGTGGCCTGTGAACTTGTGCACTTTATTTGGAGCTAACGCCCATGGTAGAATGGCCCTTCAGGAATGGACCTTAATCCCGCCCACTTTCCGGGTGTATTCCGCCCAGTTCTGATCATGTGTGCGCGGGTGTTTGGGCCACGCTTTAGCCAATTAGGAAATTACTTGTGTAAAGTGTTTGCCACAACAACAACAACAACAGCGGCCCAAATACAAGCACAGGAACTTCCCACCGGGGGTAACTACAACGAATTTCCCGGGCTTAAAGTTTAACGAACGATCATTAGCGATATTGGAGGATATTCAAGGGTTGTTCCAATCAATCACCAAAAGTCGCGGGGAGAAATCAATATAAGTCCTTCAAACTTTCCATCAGTTGAAAACTGAAAAACTATAACTGAAAACAAATAGCTAAAGAAAAGGAGCCCAAAGCTAAGTTGCTCCCGATCGTTCGAATCCCGAAATATATATATAAATAATTTGAAACTCGCTGCACAATTTCTCCGCTTTGACACAGAAAAAAATGAAAGCGAAAACTTTTAACTAACTGCAATTAAACTTAAATTTTGTTGAAAAACTCTTCTTCATCCAGACTTATTTACCTCTCTCCTCATGTCTCTGGCAGAAGCTTGGGTTTGGTTTTGGTTTTGGCTTTAATTTTTGGCTGGCTGGCGGTGCCCAACTTTTTAATCAAACATATATGTCAACGCGGATTTATGAAATTAATTGTCTTGCATACACACCTCCCCTTAGATCCATTGATTTGTACTAAAATATTATTAATCCATATACTAAATATTCACAAATCTGTAACTATTAAAAACTAGATTAAATGAAGTCCGNGCAACAAATTCCAAGCAAATTCGAGTTTGATTTGTACTAAAATATTAATAATCCATATACTAAATATTCACAAATCTGTAACTATTAAAAACTAGATTAAATGAAGTCCGTTGTATAAGGTAATTAATTAAATTGCATAAGGATTCTTAAATACCCTTAAATTCAGTTAAAATCGCATGGATTACCCTGAGGTAATAATTGAGGATTATTGATCACTTTTCAAAATTAAAACTCTTTTAAAAAAAAATGAACTTTTAAATAATAATCAACGGTTTCTTAATGATTTTCCAATTACCACATTAATACTCGACACCTAAAAATACCGTCTTTTCTTTTGAAAAAAAAAATGTATTTCCGCCACAATCCGCCTTTTTGCTAACCGAAATTCCATAAAATCCGAAAGCAAATTATTTAGTCTGCAAATTAAATGGGTATTTGTTCAGCAACCGCATCAACACTTTTGTTCTATTATTTTAATAAATTCATCGACTGCATTGTCGACTTTAATATGTAATTGCATTTTTGTGGCTTTTCACCGTCCATTCCTATGGGTCATTTGATTGAAGCACCCTTTGACAGTCGAATGGCAAACAAAGCGATGCAAATAACTCGAATTATTTCGCTCAAATTAAATAAGGCGAATAATAATAATAACCATATCAAGCATACGCCATGGCGACACGCCCCTTTCGGACAATTGTCCTTTCCCTGCTCTCCCTGCAAATAGTTGTTCAATGGCAAATATATTTAATTTAAACACACTTTCCTCTAAAAGCAATCAATGTTCCAAGGAAGTGCGATGGGGTTTGGGGGAAAAGTGGTCAATTTTCAACATCGATATCCTGAAACAAACAAGTGCCGACAGGTAAATTTTAAAGGGCTTACACAGGCAGTAATAAGAGCAGGCCGGAATTGGCTTAAAATTAATCATATTTACAGATTAAACACTCATTATAAATTAAACATTCAAATGACAGTCAATGGTGAATATCTGTAAGTAAGGGAGTTAGTTTAATTTGTTTTGAAATTAAAGTACATTGCTTAATAATTTAATAAATATTTGTTCAACTATTAACAAATAAATGGTATGGGACTGTTTACCTGTTTGCAAGCTCCCAAATAATATTTTTCTTTTGCATCTTTTTTGGGACGGTTTTCGGAAAATCTGATACGTTTATTGACCTATTTTTGTTATTCGTCATACATTTTTCCTGCTCTGCCACTCTTTAATGTTTATGTTTAATGTTGTTTGCCAAAAGAAAACAAACAGGCAAACAAGACACAAGCACATTTTGTGACTCATGGGACCGCAAAAACTTTTTTGTGCGTTGTTGCTCATCCGCCCCGTTGCCACTGATTTTGTTCAGTTTTTGTTTTCCTTTTAGATGGTTTTAGTTCCGAGCATTTTCCACAGTTTCTGCTATGGCTATCTTTTCGCGCCTCTGCACAGTGATAGTTAATTAATTATTAATATTTAATTTACAACAGATGTTGCCTGGCATCTGATTTCATATGAAATAATTCTCCTGCCTGTTGGCTTTCGGGTTGGCTGGCTATTATGATTCGCACTTGGGACATAAAAAGGCAATTAGATTGAACGCAGGGTTCATATCATCCACATGCCACATGTACAGTGAAGCCCATGGCTTGTTCCATCTTCTAATTGAAGTAATCAGCAGAAAGGGAATTTAATCAGCGTTAATTGTGAGTTTCAGTTTGAATTCGAACCTCAATTGCGAGTTTGAGGGAATTTGCATTTGCGCCATCGTCGGCTCGAACATGGGATTCACAATTCCATTGTGCAGCTGCATTCCGTGGTAAACTGGCATGACAACGCTGCGTATACGCAATCTAGCACCAAGCACCAAGTAAGCCAGCACCAGCAGACAACTGACTGACTGATGGAAGAATGGGGTTGATTGAAAATTACTGAAATGGTTTATAAGCAATCCAATCCATGAACGAACTGTCGAATCGATTTTCGGGGGAAGAACAGTTTAAGGACTCATAACAAATGTGACAAGAAAAAAGTAACAATTAAAAGATTTTTTCGGACTTATTAAGTTTTTGCTGATGATTAATGATTAAAAGTAAATATTAATTTAAATTATAGGGTCTCTATTTATGCGAAGCTTAAGTGGTTTATGGGTCGACTGAAAAAACATAATTACAGGATTCCCATTTCCATTCTGATACCCATTGGATGGACAATAAGTAGAGATGCCCATTCCGCAAATGTTCATCTTACATATCACTCATAATAGAAGCTAAATAATGAGCCCATTGTTTAATATTCTACGAAGAAACCGATTTTCGTATTTTATTTTCTAAATCAATTCAATCACTGTTAGAATTATTAGTTCAAATTGTATTTCATTGTCTATAATGGTATAATTGTATAATAGCTTCAAGTTGGTAATTTACAATTATCAAAGATTATAATTCCACAATAGTCTTTTTATACCCTTGCAGAGGTTATTATAATTTTCACCAGAAGTTTGTAACGCAGTGAAGGAGACGTCTCCGACCCTATAAAGTATATATATTCTTGATCAGCATCCGTCCGTCTGTCCGTCTGTCTTTCCGTCTGTCTGTTGCTATGTAAACTAGTCTCTCAGTTTAAAAGCTATCGGACTGAAACTTTGCACCAACCCTTCAATCTGTCGCAGGTAGTATATAAGTCGGAACGGCCGGAATCGGAACACTACATCACATAGCTGCCATAGGAACGATTGGGAAAAAGTGTCATAAATTCGCCATTTTTCAAGATATTTTATCCATTTCTTGAGAAACCCCCATTAATGACTACTTTAACATATCCTGAAAGTTTTATCAAAATCGCACTACTATATCCTATAGCTGCCATAGGATCGATGGGAGAAAATGGGTCATTGAGCATAGCTCTGGTTTTTTTCACGACAATTAATTCATTCTTGAGAAATACAGTTTTCATAGACATTGAAGTCGTTTTAGAAAATTAAAAACCAAAAATCGGATCACTATATCCTATAGCTGCCATACAAACGATCGAACGGCTTAAAGGCAACTGGTCTGCAAGGGTATTCTAAGCTTCGGGTACCGAAGCTAGCCTTCCTTTCTTGTTTTAAGCTATGTTTGTCAATTGTTATACAAAAAGTATCTATTTAAATTTAATAATTCTGGAAGAGCTTCTTTTAATAGAAATATAAACACATACAATTTTATTTTATATCCTTAACCAATTTAAAACTTTGCTTAACAAAAAACAAACAAATTGTTGTTATTTGTATAAAACAGAATTATTTTAGGATATTCAATACTATATTTATTTAAATAAATTCAATACTTTATTTATTTATTTTCAACGAAAATTTATAACGGCAATACAAATAAAGTTGCTAAAAATTGGACTGCAAGCAGTTTAAAAATAAATAAATAATCGAAAATAAAATCAATTTATGGAAACACCATATTTTCTTAAATACTTTTTAGAAAACACAAACTTATGATTTTAGTGTACAGAAATAAAATCAATTAAAGAAAACTGAAAACTACTAGAAATAATAAGCCACCATATTTTATTTAATATTTTTTAGAAGCACAAGCTTCCCTCATTATTATGTATTTAATTGTAATAGATGTAACTAGGCTTAAGATTTTAATGTAGATAAATAAAATCATTAAAGGAAAACTTAATTTACTATAAATATTAAATAAAAATATTAAAAAAGGTTTGTAAAATATATTATTTAAAAACACAAGCCTCCCGCATTAATTTATTTATTTGCATTTCCAAAATCCAAGTTCAAGCAATTTTGAGTATATATAAATTATTCAATATCTCACATCGATCAAGTGGGAATGAGTCACTATTCCGATGGACTTAGCTCGGAGCTTCGTCATAGCTCTCAAGCTACATATATACATATATACCGGAGATCCGATCAAGTCGGATTGAGATCTCCTCCTCTGACTCAGCCCTTGCAGCACTTATCAACGATTTGGTTAATCGCATTTTTACTCACTTCTATATACTAGTACACATACTCGTATATATTTTTGTACATATACTATATTTCGATATAGTTTATTGGCTATAGGAATCATAGGAATCGGATATGGGCCGACATGATGTATTGTCAAAATGTATTGACCTGATAACCTTATATCCCATCAGAGCGTCAAGTGATTGTATTGTACTCGTATTCCGATCAAATAAAATAGGAAAATATAAAAAAATATAAAAGTAAAAATAGTAAAAAAAATATAAAAGTAAAAATGGTAAAAATAGTAATGGGGAAGCTGGAAGATCAGGAGAATCAGAAGTCGGTGTACGGTAGGCATTACGCCACCAGGTCTGCCACCAGCTCCGCAATCATCGCGATTGCGGAGGAGGAGGAGATGGAGCTGGAGTATGACGACTTCGCCGGGGGCAGCAAGGGCAGCTCGGCGGCCTTGAAGCGTGCCGCCTCCACCGTGAGTACGCTGGGCAACACTGGCAACACTTGCTACCTAAACTCGGTGGTCTACACTTTGAGATTTGCCCCGAACTTTCTGCATAATCTGCACCATTTGATCCGAGATGTGAATGTGGTGCAGCAGGCCATTGAGCGCCAGCAGATGGCCATATGCGGATCCAGCAAAACTGACCACCAGACGGTGACGGAGAGACGCCACAACCTGTATCGCTGTCTACATGACAGCGAAAGGGACGGCTACACGGTGCCCTCCAGTGCGGGCTGGATGCTGTATTCCATTCAGGACGTGAACGCCACCTTCGAGGGTAACGAGCAGCAGGATGCGCACGAGTTGCTCATGTGCCTACTGCACTGTATCAGAGAGACGAACCACACGCTGATCAGGTCCATCGGCGAGTGCCCCGAGATCATTGCCAATGGATACGTAGCCAACCCAGATGAGCTGGACTCCGCGAAGACCCAGGAGCGCCGCTTGGATGCAGCTGCCTCGTATACGCGAGCTGAACCTTAACTATTTCAGTTCAGATTTCGAGGGCATTACGGTTCTGTCCACAAAGTGCTTAAGCTGCGAGACGGTAACGAGACAAAAGCAGGGCATGCTCGATATCTCAGTGCCTGTGCCGATCTCAGATCACCACAATGCACATCTGCGGGACTACTCCAGCACCTATATACAGAACGCCTGCCTCACCAAGGAGTACTTCCGCGGGGAGAACAAGTACAAGTGCTACCAGTGCACCGGATACACCGAGGCCATCCGCTCCATTTCGTACGAGGTGCTGCCGCGCCTGCTGCTCATCCAGCTGAACCGCTTCTCCGGCGGCATGGAGAAGGTGAGTACCCACGTGCCCACCACCTTCACTCTGTCCTGCTTCTGCGACAAGTGCCGCGACCTAAGCGAGGGCAACAAGCTGCACGAGTACAAGCTATACAGCGTGATCACCCATGTGGGCGCCACGCTATCCGTGGGCCACTACATTGCCTACACGCGCTTCCTGGATCTGGCCAGCGACTATGTGAACTGCCCAAAAAAGAATCACGGTAACTGGGTGCAGCAGCAGCGTGGCCAGCACTTCAGTCCCGACTGCTGCCTCGACCCCGACCTCGACCAGCTCCGGCAAGAGTTCGATCAAGAAGAGGAAGTTCGGACGCAGCAAGGCCACGAGCAGCAGGGGCAGGCGGAAGAAGGTAAACAGGATCAGCAGCACGAGGATCACGAACGAGATTGGCAGGCTCAATATAGACACCAAGTCATACCATGGAGTGAACTGCTGTGCCATGCGGCTCTCCATCGAGGAGTCGAAGTCTGTGCAGAACGGCAACATCAATCTCAGCTCCGGGGAAGCAACCGCCGTGGGAGTTGCAGCGGGAACCCGTTCCCGAACTGGCTCCGGCGGCAGGGGACGAGCTAGGGTCAAGGCCAACAATGCTCATGGCGGGACGACGGATCCCATTTGTTACATGTGCGACGATGAGCACATCAAGGCCATGACCCAGTGGGAGTTCGAGTGGCTGTTGTCACCCAACCGCAAGTTCACCATCACCCCCTACTTGCTGTTCTACGCCCGATTCGATCTTCAGTCCCAGGATGAAGCCTGAGGCCATTTCTGAGATTCATAAGTCCAAATAATCACAACTTCTTATTTTGAAAGATAATGGTTGCTTACTTGGGATATAAGCTTTAAATATATGTAATTCTTCGTAAATCTATAAAGTTGTATGAATATCAGACATCTATATCCTATAGTTGTCAAAGGAAATATCAGCTCAAAGCTATTTAATTTATCTGCAAGGATTCATATATTTTATTAATGTTACAACTCTTTTCTTTTCGATTATTATTATACCCTTGCAGAGGGTATTATAATTTTGACCAGAAGTTTGTAACGCAGTGAAGGAGACGTCTCCGACCCTATAAAGTATATATTCTTGATCAGCATCACCAGCCGAGTCGATAAAGCCATGTCCGTCTGTCTGTCTGTCTGTCTGTCCGTCTGTCGGTTGCTATGTAAACTAGTCTCTCAGTTTTAAAGCTATCGGACTGAAACTTTGCACCAACCCTTCAATCTGTCGCAGGTAGTATATAAGTCGGAACGGCCGGAATCGGAACACTACATCACATAGCTGCCATAGGAACGATTGGGAAAAAATGCCACAATTTCCATTTTTTAAGATAATTAATTCATTTCTTAGAAAGCTCTTTTAAATGATTATTTTAACATATCCTGAACGTTTCATCAAAATCGGACAACTATATCCTATAGCTGCCCTACAAACGATCAAACAGTTTTAAGGCAACTGGTCTCAAGGGTATTCTAAGCTTCGAGTACCGAAGCTAGCCTTCCTTTCTTGTTCCTATTATGCATTAGTTTATTTACATCAGCAACTTCACATAATAAAGGAAAATGGCTTGGGAAACCTTGAAACCAATCGACAAGGCTTAAATAGCACAGAAATGAATTAAACACGATCCTAGTCTAAGCATTTTTTACAGCAATCTCAAAACCTTTGCTACAATTCAGAGAAATAAAACTCACTTCGTGGAAACTCACTTTAAGAAACTCCGGCAGAAACTTCTCATTTAACTCCTTGACAAGTTGACATTGTTGTGAAGTGTTTCAGGCCTCCTCGAGTGGACACTTTTCACTTGAGGAACTAACAAATTCAATTTCAATTTCCCGCTTGCCCTCGTGACTTGCCACAATTTTCAGGGGCGGGGGCGGGGCTGAAGCAGGCGGAGAAAAGCGTGGAAAATCGAGGAAATCGAGAAAAGGAAGAGCCATTTCCGGTCGTTCAAGTGGAGCCTTTTTATTTGCCCTCTTAATCCATAAACAGTCTGCCGCAGAACGAAGCCAAATCGTAAATCAAAACAGCTTAAATTGATCAACATAAATCGTGGTCGCTTTTAGAAGAGAAGAGAAGACCAAAACCATTACAACTTCGGAATCGCAGATAACTTGGCTTAAAATTAATAATAAGCCCGAGACAAGAGTTCATTATTATTGCTTGATTTAATTAAAAGTGCCATGTATATTATTCAGCCTGTCAACTGGCAATTTGCGAAACGAGCAGAGTGACAGATAGTATCTGGGCAATAATTTATATCTCGTCTGCGGGATATATATGTACGATATCTTATGCATACGAACAGCCAAATCACGCCTCCTAAAGATACCAATTTGACGTCGTCGTCGTCCCATATATATATTTTATATTCCTATATTTATTGTTGCTTTTGTCTCACTTATTTTGCCAACAAATGGTCTTCGAGTAGAAATTGTATCTCAGGAAAAGGGGTGTTTCCATCTTGAATTTCTCGATTTATTTTCAATGGTAATTTCAGTTTTTGTAAATTTTCTATTGAGTTTTTATTTTGTGCAATGCATTTTCCTTTCAGTTTTCTTCTCTTGGAATTCGATTTATTTTCAATGGTAA
This sequence comes from Drosophila setifemur, assembly GCA_021224005.1. Lineage (NCBI taxonomy): Eukaryota > Metazoa > Arthropoda > Insecta > Diptera > Drosophilidae > Drosophila > Drosophila setifemur. Next base: position 19,333 of record JAJJHY010005836.1, read on the forward strand.
TTTCAGTTTTTGTAAATTTTCTATTGAGTTTTTATTTTGTGCAATGCATTTTCCTTTCAGTTTTCTTCTCTTGGAATTCCGGAATTCCGCTCTCCATCATCAGCAGGCGCACTCAATTATGCGGCGTCCTTCGTCCTTGTCGTTGTCGTCATCGTTTGTCAATGCGCTTTCTAATTAACCAATCTTGATGAAATTTTCAGGATCGGTAGAAATCTATGCTCCAATTGCATGTGTATTTTTAAAAAAATTTTGCTTGAAAATTGTGCAGTGCAGGGCAGTGCAAAAATTCAAATACAAATGGCGGGGGCGGTGGGCGTGGCGCTGACTTAAAAAAATAAATTCTAATTGACTCAGTATTAGGAGAATCTACACTGGTAATACGGTTCCTCTAGCTCTTACAGTTGCTGAGATCCGTGTGTTCATCCGGACGGACAGACGGACGGACGGACAGACGGACATGGCTATATCGACTCAGCTCGTCATGCTGATCGAGAATATATATATATATATATATACTTTGTGGGGTCTGCCACGCCTCCTTCTGCCAGTTACATACATTTGCACAAACTTAATATACCCTTTACCCTTTGGGTACAGGGTCTAACAAGAAAGGAAGGCTAGCTTCGGTACCCGAAGCTTAGAATACCCTTGCAGACCAGGAGATGTTAAAATGGTCATTAATAGGAGTTTTCTAAGGAATAACTAAAATATCTTTAACAAGAAAGGAAGGCTAGCCTCGGCACCCGAAGCTTAGAATACCCTTGCAGACCAGTTGCCTTTAAACTGTTCGATTGATTGTATGGCAGCTATAGGATATAGTGAACCGATTTTTGGTTTTTAAATTTCTATAAAGGCTTTAATGACTATGAAAACTGTTTTCCTCAAGAATGAATTAATTGTCGTGAAAAACACCAGAGTTATGCTCAATGACCCATTTTCTCCCATCGTTCCTAAGGCAGCAATATGATATAGTAGTCTGATTTTGATGAAACTTTCAGGTAATGTTGATATAGTCATTAAAAGAGTTTTCCAAGAAAAAAATAAAATATCTTTAAAAATGGCGAAATTTTTGCATTTTTTCCCAATCGTTCCAATGGCAGATATGTGATGTTGTGTTCCGATTCCGGCCATTCACACTAATATACTACCTGCAACAGATTAAAGAGTCGGTTCAAAGTTTCAGTTCGATAGCTTTAAAACTGAGGGACTAGTTTACATAGCAACCGACAGACAGACATGGCTAGATCGACTCGCCTGGTGATGCTGATCAAGAATATATATACTTTATAGGATCGGAAATGTCTCCTTGACTGCGTTACAAACTTCTGGTCAAAATTATAATACCCTCTGCAAGGGTATAAAAACATTGCCCCTCGTGGCCTAATAAATTTAAATCAAACTAATATAATTACTTGTGATTATTGCGGAAATTATAGCCAATGAAAAAGCTCATTGACTTAACAGAGTTAAGACTCTTAGTGTTTTTTGTATACCCATATTTTATAGATCCTAATTATATAGTACACAATGAGCCATTCCTTTTGAACTTTGAGTTAAATCCTTATTCCGAAACTCCATTCAACGTAAATTTAAAAGACATTTCAATTATTTTTATCTTTTTGCAAAAGGATGAGAACATATATTTTGCCATTTAAATATTCCTGTTATTCTTCTTTCAAGTTCGTTCTTTATAATTTCAAAATGGTAAATACCAAAAATAAGTTCATTATAATTACAGTTGTATATAATCCCAAATTCATATCAATACTTCTGGTTTCCTTTCAACTTTTTAATGATTTAATATTTTGCAACATGCTATATTTCTCCTGTTTCCAAATAATTTCGAATGAATCATATTTCTTGTATATAGTCTTATTTCAAACAGCAAAGAATGTATCAACTATTGGTTGAAGTTCTTTTGAGGATAAATGTAAAAAAACGGCATAGTAGATTATTTCATATTACACTTTAAAAATAATCTATTAATCGAGTGAAAAATGAATCGCAAATAAATTATTCAATGCTCTCATATTATCTAAAACAGAGACAAGCGGAAACAAAAGAAGTTCCATACGAAACGGGCAGTGCTGATGCTGGAGCTAGTGCATCAGGATCTCCAGCTGAACAAGGCGTTTGTTGGTCTGCTCGGGCATTCGGTATGGAACACTGGCTGCCATGTTCGTGAGGGCCTTGGCACGACCGCGCAAATGTCGCAGGGTAAGCTCCTTGTCGTCGCTGATGGCGTCATCATCGTACTCGGTCCCCTGTGCAGCATTGCCCATCGTATGCACGTACTCCTCGTAGATAATATTCATGGCAGCGAGCAGGACATCCGGCATAACCTTGATAATTTCCGGGCCCATGCGTCTCAGATTCGTGACGCACTCGTCCACCTCCGCAGAGTTAGTGGGAATAAGGCGATTGTTGGCCAGCAGCTCCGCTGCCATGCGCGCTTCCCCCGAATGGATCATGTCGAAGAACTGCATCAGTTGGGTGAGCATTCCATAGGTGACCAACACGTGGGCCTCCACATCCATTTTGCGCGCGGCCAGGGCCGCGTCCAGCTTCTTGATGGTGATTCGCAGGCGATCACGCAACGTGCCACGCCTGGTCGGCTGGTGCACCACCTGGGACATCAGGGAGCACATGAGGCGCAATGCCTTGTCCAGCTGCCCGCCAATGAAGTACAGCCGAATGGCCGCCTCGAAGTTGCTCCGGTCCACCAGCTCGTCACCCACCTTGCCCGCCAGCGAGTACTTGTCGCAGTCCATTGCATGGAAGTCCTCAAAGATGCCGCTAAACAAAATAAAACAAGTAAGAACGTTACAGTCGAGTTTCCCGACTGTTACAGACCCTGTACAAATTTGGTTTTAGGCATAATAAAAAAAAACCAAAAAAAAATATATATTCACACCGAGTCCGGTCTGGGATTCGAACCCAAGATCTTCGCGTTTTAAGTCGAACGTCGTAACCATTCGACAAACCCAAACTTTGCGAACCGACAGCTAATACAGTATAAATATATTGAAGACATACATATATACATACACATTCATACATATGTATATGAAGCTAGAGGCAGCGCAGTTGCAGCGGCACTTCCGAGAAAAATCAACCACCGAACGCAAGCGATTTACCGTTTGTTTGCGCAAATAAACAGATTTTTTGTGTTTATCGCCTGTAAACTTTAGGTATTTATT
>JAJJHY010005852.1:16739-27827 GCA_021224005.1 Drosophila setifemur
TCCCTATTTTCTTCAGATATGCCAATTGAACTCAAACGTACTCAATTTCCAATTACATTGGCACTCGCTATGACGATCAATAAGTCACAAGGCCAGACATTATCTGTATGTAGTTTAGATTTGGAAACACCATGCTATTCCATGGACAACTTATGTGGCATGTTCTCGCATGGGAACACCATCCAGTTTATTTGTGCTGGCTAAAGACGGAAAAACCAAGAATATTATACACTCCATTGCGCTGAGAGAATAATCTTTCTTTTTTCCAACTGTCAAAATTGATAAAGAATGGTCGGTCGTCTTTGGTGGCATTGATTCAAATCTACTGACTATGTAACATATGATGATGAAGCCACCAACTATCATATTGAATATGTAAACTCCTTTGGCCGTACATGGCTTAACACCGCATAATAAAAANATGCTGATCAAGAATATATATACTTTGTGGGGTCTGCCACGCCTCCTTCTGCCTGTTACATACATTTGCACAAACTTAATATACCCTTTACCCTTTGGGTACAGGGTCTAAAAACGCTTGACTCGGTAAAACGGGGCAGGGTTCAGCTTGTAACATAATAAAAGCTGTTTGGTTATGCAGCCAGATTCAGACTCTTAAGAGTCTTAAGACTATCTTAAATGCCTTCATCTATTTCTGTTCTTTCTATTCCTTATTACCGTAATCTCATTGCGGCGGCCCTTTTCCTAATCTCAATCATTTTTTTGTTAATTAGATTTTCGTCTTTGTAACGATCGCACGGACAATTCGGGACCGCTTGCTACACACAAATAATATCAATAAAAATTTAACTAAATTAGAACTGTTAAGTCAATGACCAAACATCCTCCCCCCGTTGGAAGACAAGGGCTTTCAACAATATCCTGTTTCGGCAGCACACAAAGCTTGCGGGTAGCCCTCCTGATGAGTCCAGTTGCTGTTTGGTCCGCTGCTGAAGAATGGTCAGGTACTCCTCTCGCTAACGTGCCCAAAATACCTGCTGGTAATAGGCAATTCGCTGATATCGGTCCAGACGATTAAAATTGAGCCTTGTGACATCGGGCTCCGGAAATAAAACCAGCGGAACTGTGCCGAGAAATTGCGCAGGTGTTAAGACGTCTAGATCAGCCGGGTTCTTTGAGAGAGGAACCAAAGGTCTGAGTTTATGATGGCCGCAATGTGACAAACAAGCGTGCGGAGTTCGTCAAACGGCAGCAACTGTCCAACTAATAATTGGTATAGTATAGTATAGTATATAGTAATTGATATAGAATTGTCGGTCATCAAAGTCGCTAAAATGTGCGTCTTTGGTGGCATTGATTCAAATCTATTGACTGTGTAACAAATTATTATGAAGCCACCAACTACCATATTGAATATGTAAACTCCTTTGGACGTGCATGGCTTAACACCGCATAATAAATAAACGCTTGTCCGGTGAAACGGGCGGGGTTATATTTATATGAATCCAGGAATATGAATATTATGTCTAATTTCTGAAATGCAATAAGTTATATTTATTTTTACGTTATACGTTGAAATGTGTTTTTGTTGTATGGTACCATTGCAGAGGGTATTCTAAGTTTCACAAGATGTTTGAAACGCAGTGAAGGAGGTGTCCGTCTATTTCTACGCAAACTAGTCGCAGTTATAAAGCCATCGGGGTGAATCTTTGGACCAACCTTTTTTTTGCCAGTAGTATATAAGTCGGAATGGTCGAAATCGGAACCCATAGATGCTATAGGAACGATTGTGAATATTATCGTAAATTCGAAATTTGCATAGATACTTAATTCTTTATAAATATCTTTTTAATATGTATACAGGATCCTCTTTTGTAAAGAAACACTGACTTTTAAATTATTTAAGGATATAGATTATTTCATTCGGCTTGACTTAAAATTTAACAAAATCGGTTTTGCTTATTTTTGAACTTCTCTTGGCTAGCTTGTGGCAGCGAATCACCAGATGCGTTGACACTCTCTTCTCACGACGCAACTGGGCATTGACTATTTAATACCAAATTAGAGATATTGGATCAGCAGGTAAGACTGCTTCTGGTTGTCCATGTCGCTCCAGTACCACATCCCACAATCTGCCCTCCTGTCGATGGATTCGCCCTTCCCCTTCTCCAATCTTTTTAACTTCTTATCTTCCCTGGTTACCAACTTAAACAACTTTATAAGGGAATTGCCCTTCAAATTTAATCCAGTGCCATATTGAGTTCGTTTGAAGGCTACCAAATAATGTACTTAAAAGTGTTTCTACCTTTAGGCCTTCTCATTCTTGTTCGAAAACAAACTGACGCTAAAAACAACTGATTACTTCTTTAACTCCAGTGACTAGTGAAGGATACAGCCAAACATATTTAAAACAAGAAAGGAAGGCTAGCTTCGGTATCCGAAGCTTAGAATATCCTTGCAGACCAGTTGCCTTCAAGCCGTTCGATCGTTTGTATGGCAGCTATATGATATAGTGATCCGATTTTTGGTTTTTAATTTTCTAAAACGGCATTAATGCCTATGAGAACTGTATTTCTCAAGAATAAATTTATGGTCTTGAAAAACACTAGAGTTATGCTCAATGACCCATTTTCTCCCATCGTTCCTATGGCAGCTATAGGATATAGTTGTCCGATTTTGATGAAACTTTAAGGATAAGTTAAAATAGTCATTAAATCGAGTTTCCTTAGAAATAAATAAATTATCTTGAAAAATAGTGAATTTATGGCCCTTTGTCCCAATCGTTCCTATGGCAGCTATGTGATGTAGTGTTCCGATTCCGACCATTCCGACTTATAGACTACCTGCAACAGATTGATGGGTCGGTGCAAAGTTTCAGCCCGATAGCTTTTAAACTGAGAGACTAGTTTACAAAGCAACAGACAGACGCACCGACAGACGGACAGACAGACGGATGGACATGGCTAGATCGACTCGGCTGGTGATGCTGATCAAGAATATATAGGGTCGGAAATGTCTTCTTCACTGCGTTACAAACTTCTGGTCAAAATTATAACACCCTCTGCAAGCATCAACTATTACGAAAATGCGATTTAACGCTGTTTGGTGAACTCCATTGGGCCAACATGATCGACGTGGTATGTGACTAGCGGCTTGTCGCCTTTATCGATTGGTGTAGAGAACCTTTCTTTTCTACCAGCCTTTGCATTTACAAGAATACACTACGCAGATATACACTACTCGCATTAGCCACTACTCCTTTAGCTTCGGAATATAGTATATTTCGATTAAATCCTGTTTTCTTCGAAGAAAAGTGACCTTGCTTGTTACTGATTTGGATGATTTCGTTTTTCATAAGGGAAGGAACAACTGACAACTCTGTTGAGATTCTTGAATAGAACATCGTTCACTATGCATAAGTCCTAATAACCCTTGGTCTTAACCACACTTTTAAGAATCTTTGTCCAGTCATCCAAACTCTGCGCCTCCCACAAATAATATAGCAAGCTATCGGTCACTACAAAAAATGAAACCATACTTAATGCATCAACGTAGTCACGTTGATAAGTCTATCTTCAAACGGACCAATGTTCTATTTCATTTAACTTGCGATAATCGCAACACAAACGCATTTTCCCGATTTTAGACCCTGTACCCAAAGGGATTAATAATTTTGAAAGCGCACAATAAATACCTAAAGTTTACAGGCGCTAAACACAAAAAATCTGTTTATTTGCGCAAATAAACGGTAAATCGCTTGCGTTCAATGGTTGATTTTTCTCGGAAGTACCGCTGCAGCTACAGCTGCCACTACCTTCATATACATATGTATGAATGTGCGTCTCCAATATATTTATACTGTATTAGCTGCCGGTTCAAAAAGTTTGGGTTTGTCGAATGGTTACGACGTTCGACTTAAAACGCGAAGATATATATATATTTATACCCTTGCAGAGGGTATTATAATTTTGACCAGAAGTTTGTAACGCAGTGAAGGAGACATTTCCGACCCTATAAAGTATATATATTCTTGATCAGCATCACCAGCCGAGTCGATATAGCCGTGTCCGTCTGTCTGTCCGTCTGTCCGTCTGTCTGTCTGTCCGTCTGTCGGTTGCTATGAAACTAGTCTCTCAGTTTTAAAGCTATCGGACTGAAACTTTGCACCAACCCTTCAATCTGTTGCAGGTAGTATATAAGTCGGAACGGCCGGAATCGTAACATTACATCACATAGCTGCCATAGGAACGATTGAGAAAAAGTGCCATAAATTCGCCATTTTTTAAGATAACCAATTCATTATTTAGAAATCTATTTTTAATGACTATTTTAACTTATCCTGAAAGTTTCATAAAAATCGGACCACTATATCCTATAGCTGCCATAGGAACGATGGGAGAAATGGGTCATTGAGCATAACTCTGGTGTTTTTCAAGACAATTAATTCATTCTTGAGAAATACAGTTTCCATAGACAGTTAAACTGATTTAGGAAATCAAAAACCAAAAATCGGATTACTATATCCCAATATAGCTGCCATACAAATTACCGCACAGTTTTAAGGGAACTGGTCTGCAAGGGTATTCTAAGCTTCGGGTACCGAAGCTAGCCTTCCTTTCTTGTTTTTTTTAAATTTATTTTGCTTATAACCAAATTTGTATAGGGTCTGTATCTAAAGTGTCTTTCAACAAGGACAACAAGGTGGTTTATTGGCATAGACGAGCGACTTCAGAAAACCACACAAGAAAAATTCTAGCGGAGTCAAATTACACGATCTTGGTGGTCAATTCACGTCAGCTCTGCGAGAGATAACCCTACCCTGAAACCGTTCATGCATCTGGCGTAAAATGGGTGTAATGTTGCGCGTAATTGTGATTTGGTATCAGTGACTGAATAAGAAAAAACAGATTTGACAGATGCTGCCAAAACAAAATGGCCGCCACAGATTATTAACATCGACCCGGTCTATTTGAAAGACCCTTTACAAGAACCACCGGCGAAGCAACCGGACGTACTGGGTTTAATTCTCCCTTTCTGTAGCCATTCCTAAACCTGACCATCGACAATTTTCTGATCGCAATATGAAAAAACAGGCAACTCATCTGTCAACAAGATTTTCATCTCTACTGGCGAAGTGAGGTTTCTTTTGGCTGATAGCTCTCAAACAAGATTTCCACTTTGGAAGCTACTTTCAAATGTAAATGATCCAAATTCACTCCCGAAACAGACTTACCGTCTTTCGTGTTTATCATGTACATACTCTCAATCTCGCTAATCAGCTGCATGCAACAGCTGCTTTCTTAGTCTCACAGTACAGTAAAACTCTTAGTAACCATCATATCGAAATTGTCTAAGATTATTGTGCCCAAATTTGCGTCAAACTTCATATCCTCATCTGACATAACATGAAACTTGCTGTCCCATCGATATTGACCTTTGTACCGAAGCTTTCAAAAGTAAGCACCTGATTTTACCAATTCCTGTCAAGACTCTCTGACAACCCATCAGACTACCAACTCCTACGCCTAATTTCAAAAACACACGCCTACGCATCGAAGTCTCCTCAGCTCCTATATCCACAAGACCTTTGAATTCTGATTTCTTTCTGATCACGGATTTCCGTTCGAGGATCCAAGAAAAGAATACACGATCTGGCTTACAAACAACTTTTTTATCCTGAACGACATTTGTTGCTTTCTCTCTTTGCTTGAGCCTTTGCTCTACACTCGTTATTAACTCCGTAGTAGGTCAACAATCTCTTTTGGAGCTCCGCTTATAATCTAGTCGTACCCAATTGTAACTGACAACTTCTGCTCTTCAACTCTTCAACTCGTAATGCCAGGATATCGCTTCTCTCCATTTTACAAATTTGACATATAGAAAATTAAGTTTAATAAAAAGTTTTCTTAAATATAAGTTCTTAAAGCAATCATCACTGATAGCCAATGTCAGATTTTCTGGCACACTCTGCCAAAAGTTTAGCCTCTTGCTAAACTTTTTTTTGTCGCTTTTGTTCGTAGTCGTTTAGCTTCCGTACGTTTTTACCGCTTTATGTGGCGTCACACATTCAAATAAGACTACAGATGCTTTCGTATGTTGACGAAATCCTTTCACCACCCTTCTGCAAACACGATGATGCACACACGTTCCGATGCCCCCACTAAATCCAATGTCTTCCCTAGCTCTTCTCCACTGCTTCCAGCCACGAATCACATTTTGCTGCATCTCAAATTGCTCCTAGCCACGATCCGCTGCTTCTTGATCTTCTCCAGCTCTGAACCGCTGCTTCTTGGCTTACTGACGCAAGCCACCAATTGCCTCAGCATACATATGTGTATCGCCGTTTCATATTTTCTGTGTATTTGTGAAATTTCAAAACTCTCCGCATATACCACACAGCAAGTCGCTATAGTATCGCATCTCACACGCATGTTCATTTTTCCTGAAAGTCATTAAAATCGGACCTCTATATCCTATAGCTGCCATAGGAAAGATGGAAAAAAATGCGTCATTGACCATAGCTCTGGTACTTTTTAATAAAATTTATTCATTCTTGGACAATATACTTTTCTTATAAATTTAATCGAATATAGAAAATTTAAACAACAAAATCAGGCCAATATGCCATACCAAAAATCGAACGGTTCGATGGAAACTGGTCTGCAAGCCTTCTCTAAATATAAGGAATCCCAGTGTGGCCGATGATCAGCGATTGATTTCGGTCGGCCAGTTTTATTTGATCCAGGACGGCTTTTTAGATTAAAGACCCATTATAGATCGGTTTTTGCATTTGAATGTGCAGTGTGTGTGTAATAATCTCAGTTTTATGGTTCGGGCGATCATCAGTGATTGACTCAGGTCAGCTCATATCACCAACTGTAAGAGCAAGAGTAACCATATTACCAATGTAGATTCTACTAATACTGACGCAGATGAAGTTTATTTTGTTTCGATGCCACGCCCACCGCCCCCGAAATTGCATTGTATTGCACAATTTTTAAGGTAGAGACTTTATCAATTGGAGACTTTATTGGAGCATTAAAAATTTAATCAAGATTGGGTAATTGGGAAGCGCACAAAAAAAATGCAGTTTACAGCCGCTAAGAACAAGCTATCTGTTTATTTGCTCAAATAAACGGTGAATCGCTTGTGTTCGGGGGTTGATTTTTCCTTCATATACATATGTATGAATGTGTACCTTCAATATACTTATACTGTACAAGCTACTTGATTTGACATGCGATGGTTAGGACGTCTGGCTAAGAAAATGGGGATATCCCAGACCAGACTGGGTAGTTCATTATATTCGTTATAATCAAATTGGAACAGGGTCTTTAACAGTCGGGACACTCGACTGTGGCGTTCTTACTTTTTTTAAATTAAATATATTTCTTTATTGGTCAAAAACCATTGGATTGATCACAAAAAAACATTTTCATTGATATATACAAATTAATGTAGCAATGGTCCAATCTTATCCTTTTCATACATTGTTTTCTATATTTTCCTTTTCTTACATTAAAAGGTTATTCAGAATATTTAAAAAGTAATATCCGAAATAGGATAGTAGCGGATGTCGGCCGTTATCTATGAGTGAACTTTAGCACTAACAAGAAAGGAAGACTAGCATCGGGCCTCGAAGCTTAGAATACGTTTGCCTTGTTGCCAGTTGCCTTGAAACCGTTATATCGATTTTATGGCAGCTATACGATATAGTTCTCCGAATTTTGGTTTTAATTTTCTTAAACGGCTTTAATGTATACGAAAACTATATTTAATAAAAAATAATTAATTGTCTTCAAAAACACCAGATTGATGCTCAATGATTCATTTTCTCATATCGTTCCTATGGCAGCTATTGGATATAGTGTTCCGATTTTGATCAAACTTTCAGGATATGTTAGAATAGTCATTAAATAATGCTGTCTGTTGAGTCAATGAGCTTTTTCATTGGCTATATTTTTCCGCAATAATTACGAGTAATTATATTAGTTTGATTTAAATTTATTAGGCCACGAGGGGCAATGTTTTTTAGGTTACAATTTGGAATTATCTATCGAACGTGGGCAAGCGGACACAATGAGGCCGTGCAGTCGTACCGAGATAAATTTTATATATATTTTACAAATTTGGGATTTATTAGTCGAACGTAGGCAAGCGGACACAATGAAGCCGTGCAGTCGTACCGAGATAATTATATATATATTTTACAAATTTGGGAATTATATGTCGAACGTAGGCAAGCGGACACAAATGAAGCCGTGCAGTCGTACCGAGATAAATTTTTATATATATATTATACATTTGGGGATTATATGTCGAACGTAGGCAAGCGGACACAATGAAGCCGTGCAGTCGTATCGAGATAATTTTATATATATAAAGTCGCAAGCGGACCCGAATTGGCCGTGCGATCGCTACAAAGTATTAAACCGAATAGAACGATGAAAAATGATAGAGCTTAGGCAAAGGGCTGCGCAATGAGATGAAGGTAATAGGGAATAGAAAAAAGATAAATAGATGAAGGGAATTTAAGAGAGTCTTANTTTCACCAGAAAGAAGCAGATTATATATTTATTGCTCCGGATGATCTCCCGCCTACATCCGAGCGAATTTTTTTCGAACCAAAGTTCCCGAATAAGGATTATAATGCCGGTGCGACTGTACTTATAAGGCAGAAGCTACATACTAACACTGAACCTGAAACCGTTGTATGTAAAGTATGTTGTGACAGTTACCGCCCCTTAAGAGAATTTCGGCACTTAATGTCTGAAAAGTGTAAGAATGGAGTCAAACCCGATGCCCAGGAATCCCAAGCTCAGCCAGTGGCTCTTATAAGGAAAGGGATGCACAGGATGCGAGGATCTCATACCAGGAGCCGATCAGGTTGTAAGGGTAGCTGTATTAAAAACAGCAACTGGAGTCATCAAGACGGCTACCCGGCAAGAAATCTGTTAGCTTAAGTGCTGCCGAATCACGAAGTGGTTGAATCCCTTGTCTTCCAACGGGGGGAGGATGTTTGGTTATGCGGCCAGAGTCAGACTCTTAAGAGTCTTAAAACTCTCTTAAATTCCCTTCATCTATTTCTGTTCTTTCTATTTCTGACTATTGCCTAAGCTCTATCATCATTCTATTCGGTTTTCGTTGTTCTAACGATCGCACGGCAAATTCGGGTCCGCTTGTTACTTTGCTATATTAAAATTATCTCGATACGACTGCACGGCCAATTCGTGACCGCTTGCCTTTCGTTCGATCGATAAACCCCAAAAATGTAAACTATATAAGATTTATCTCGATACGACTGCACGGCCAATTCGTGAGCGCTTGCCTACGTTCGATCGATAAACCCCAAATTTGTAAACTAATAAACTTTGCCCTGCGTGGCCAAATAAGTTGAAATTAAACTAATATAATTAATTGTGATTAATTAATATCGGTCGTTCGACCGACAAACCCCAAATTTGTAAACTAAAAAACATTGCCCTGCGTGGCCAAATAAATTGAAATTAAACTACTATAATTAATTGTGATTATTGCGGAAAGTATAGCCAATGAAAAAGCTCATTGACTCAACAGTTATATTAAAGAATAAATCCTCAATTAATTTAAGTAAATATTGGGCTCGAAGGATTTTTATTCGTATTGTTTGATTATTAGACTTCGTGATCTTTGTCAACAGGTTATGGTCGACATGTAAGTGAAGATAGAGAGTGAACGACTACGATACTTGCAACATAATCAACAGAAGCTGCGTGCGGAAGAACATACCCACGCGAGATGCTATTGCGAACAACGCTGACACTGCTAAAATTTGGAACTCTGTTATCTTACCATCATCGTACATACTCGTAGGTAGTCCACGTCACATGCAAGTATACATACAGGACGCTATGATTTTCGTGCGTGAATATGGACGACCGTATCTTTTCATTTCGTTCACATGTAATACAAAGTGGCAAGAAATAACATCGTTGCTATTACCAGGACAAAATGCTAAACATCGTCATGACATTACAGCACGTATTTTTAAACAATTTGCATGTATTTGGGTCCACACGTTGTTTAATGTATTCCGTCGAGTGGCAAAAGTAATTAAGAAATGTGTTGCAACCACGATTCCCTATAATTCCTTCAGATGTGCCAATTGAATTCAAACGCACTCAATTTCCAATTACATTGGCTTTCGCTATAACGATCAATAAGTCACAAGGTCAGGCATTATCACATATTATTTTCCCACGGACAACTACATGTGCCATGTTCTCGCGTAGGAAAACATTTATGTTTTTTTTTTGTGCTGGCTAAAGACGGAATAACCAAGAATATTGTGCATCCATTGCGCTGAGAGAATAATCTTTCTTTTTTTCAACTGTCGTAATTGATATAGAATTGTCGGTCGTCTTTGGTGGCATTGATTCAAATCTACTGACTATGTAACATATGATGATGAAGCCACCAACTATCATATTGAATATGTAAACTCCTTTGGCCGTACATGGCTTAACACCGCATAATAAAACAAGTAAGAACGTTACAGTCGAGTTTCCCGACTGTTACAGACTCGGTATAAATTTTTTTTTAGGCAAAATAAAAAAAAACCAACAAAATATATATATTTACACCGAGTCCGGTCTGGGACTCGAAACCAAGATCTTCGCGTTTTAAGTCGAACGTGGTAACCATTCGACAAACCCAAACTTTTTGAACCGGCAGCTAATACAGTATAAATATATTGAAGACGCACATTCATACATACATACATACATACATACATACACATTCGTATGTATGTATATGAAGGTAGTGGCAGCGCAGCTACAGCGGCACTTCCGAGAAAAATCAACCACCGAACGCAAGCGATTTACCGTTTGCGCAAATAAACAGATTTTTTGTGTTTAGCGCCTGTAAGCTTTAGGTATTTATTGTGCGCTTTCTAATTAACCAATCTTGATGAAATTTTCAGGATCGGTAGAAATCTATGCTACAATTGCATGTGTATTTTAAAAAAAATTTTAGCTTGAAAATTGTGCAGTGCAGGGCAGTGCAAAAATTCAAATACAAATTGCCGGGCGGTGGGCGTGGCACCGACTTAAAAAAATAAACTCTAATTTACTCAGTATTAGAAGA
>JAJJHY010006268.1:40501-50589 GCA_021224005.1 Drosophila setifemur
TGTACTGAACACCGAGATCAAGTCAGCATTTGCCCTTTTGCTCTATGTGTGGTTTCTGTCCGCACTGAGCTGGCCTTGGGACACCTCCGTTATTATTTGAGAGATGTACCGCCCCAGTCAAACTCCCTACCTGGCAATGTCCTTGAATTGGATCATACCTGAGTAATTGGAGTTATACCAAATTTTCAAATCGAAAATACATAAATGCATCTCTCATTAAAGAATTTGTTTGCGATTATATAACAAACTCGTGATACTTTGATCAAGAAGCTTGCATCAAAACCCAATACCATAAGATATAATAAATATATCCGTATAATGGCTAGGAAATGATACACGTTCCATTTAATCAAGTAAGTAAGGAAACAATAAGAGTAGTGGTATTTCATTGTCGATATCAAACCGAAATCTAATATCTCCCACTTATTCTACACCTCTTATGTCTCCTTACACTGCCAGATTAGAGTCAAGCTCAAAAGGGTCTTCTTTCCCCGCTAATTATTCCAAGCCCGTTCCCTTGGCTGTGGTTTCGCTAGATAGTAGATAGGGACAGTGGGAATCTCGTTAATCCATTCATGCGCGTCACTAATTAGATGACGAGGCATTTGGCTACCTTAAGAGAGTCATAGTTACTCCCGCCGTTGACCCGCGCTTACTTGAATTTCTTCACTTTGACATTCAGAGCACTGGGCAGAAATCACATTGTGTCAACACCCGCTAGGGCCATCACAATGCTTTGTTTTAATTAGACAGTCGGATTCCCCAAGTCCGTGCCAGTTCTGAATTGATTGTTAATTGATAATCGTTATAATTAATAAGAACTAATTGGTTTAACCCAATTAGTATTCTTAAAAATTTTAGCAAGAAAGTTCCACAATTGGCTACGTAACTAAACTATCCGGGGAACAAGTCCCAATCATAAATGATTGAAACTCTATTTACCCAGAACGAGCACATAAGCCATGTTATTGTTTCCCAATCAAGCCCGACTATCTCAATCTTCAGAGCCAATCCTTATCCCGAAGTTACGGATCTAATTTGCCGACTTCCCTTACCTACATTATTCTATCGACTAGAGACTCTTCACCTTGGAGACCAGCTGCGGATATTGGTACGGCCTGTTGCGAAGTTTGCGTATCCCCACCATAAATTTTCAAGGTCCGAGGAGCAAATATCGACACAACAGTANAAGTTTGCGTATCCCCACCATAAATTTTCAAGGTCCGAGGAGAAAATATCGACACAACAGTATATGTCATGCTCTTCTAGCCCATCTACCATATCTCTCTGCGAAAGACTTCCATGGTAGTACGGCTATAAAACAGAAAAGAAAACTCTTCCGATATCTCTCGACGGCTTCTTTATGGTCGTTCCTGTTGCCAGGATGAGCACGAGGCCCATATTTAATAACAAACGGATACTCAACAGGTTACGGAATTGGAACCGTATTCCCTTTCGTTCAAAATTATTCAAGTATATTAGCCAAGTTTATCAATTATTAAACGTGAATTGTGTTTCCAAAAATATATTACTTGAAAATTTTCGGCTTTCGCCTTGAACTTAGGACCGACTAACTCGTGATCAACCACTGTTCACACGAAACCCTTCTCCACTTCAGTCCTCCAAGGTCTCATTCGATTATTTGCTACTACCACCAAGATCTGTACCAATGGCAGCTCCATGCAGGCTTACGCCAAACACTTCTACGCTACCATTGTACCTTCCTACTCACTAAAGTTTCAAAATTATATTACAAGTAATATAAATCATCTACTTTAGCGGTAATGTATAGGTATACAACTTAAGCGCCATCCATTTTAAGGGCTAGTTGCTTCGGCAGGTGAGTTGTTACACACTCCTTAGCGGATTTCGACTTCCATGATCACCGTCCTGCTGTTTTAAGCAACCAACGCCTTTCATGGTATCTGCATGAGTTGTTAATTTGGGCACCGTAACATTACGTTTGGTTCATCCCACAGCGCCAGTTCTGCTTACCAAAAGTGGCCCACTGGGCACATTATATCATAACCTTAAACTTCATATCAAGAAAGTTAAGGTTCTTACCCATTTAAAGTTTGAGAATAGGTTAAGATCGTTTCGACCCTAAGGCCTCTAATCATTCGCTTTACCAGATAAGATTATTTTATATAACATTAAAATGCACCAGCTATCCTGAGGGAAACTTCTGAAGGAACCAGCTACAAGGTGGTTCAATTGGTCTTTCGACCCTATACTTAATTCTGACAATCGATTTGCATGTCAGAACTGGTTCGGTCTTCCATCAGGGTTTCACCTGACATCAACCTGATCAAGTATAGTTTACCACCTTTCATTTTACAGCATATCCGCACAAGGTACGTTCCAGTTAGAGGCATCAATAATATAAATATTATTATAAATAACTGTATAGAGCATCCCAGGATTGTGTTAATTCACTATAAATTGTTAAAGAACTAATCCCATCATTAATCAAGTTCCGAAGTTATCCTGAATCTTTCGCATTGTTAATCATACAAGTGCCTCGTATAAACACAAAAATCAATGATATTCATGCCATTATATAATTCCAAAAAATCAACACACTGTATTCATATTCATCTATCAAATTAATTCTATGTTAAAATGCAAGCATAATAATTTGAATTAACTGTCACATTTTATGATAAACGATGCTAATAGATTACATTGTCCTTGTTTAAAGCTTTAATGATGAATTTTCCATATCGGATATTCAGGTTCGTCGGGCCGTTTCACATTATATTTAACTCGGTCTCATGGCTATTGTAGTGTCAATGAGCTTTTTCATTGGCTATAAATTGCGCAAATAATAAGCACAAGTAAATTATATTAATTTTAGTTCAATTTATTTGGCCACGCAAAGCAATGCTTTAGGTTTTACAATAGTGGGGTTGCGAGGTATCAACGCTCGAACGAAGGGCAAGCGGTCGCAAATTGGCCGTGCAGTCGTATCAAGATAATATAATACTGCAGATCGAGAAAGGGCATGCGGATTCGAATTCGTTTCAAAAGACGAATAACGAATTAAAATGATAATAATAGAGCTTCGAAAAATGGCCACCGCAATGAGTTGAAGGTAATAAAGGAATAGAAAGCAGAGAAATAAACGAAGCGATTTTAAGAAAGTCTTAAGTGGGCTTTAAACAAACATCCTCCACCGTTGTGGATTTCCTAGTCTACATCCAACTGCATGAGACCGAACTCGTCCAAGCTAGCTGGGATGAACTCCTCTGGAGAACATATCAGCCGCTTCATGTCCATTGTCAGCTCCTGTGTTAACGAGATTCTATAAGAAGTAAATATTTTAAATCGGGAGGCCCATCTTCCGAATCTCGTTCATGAGCTGAGCAAGCAGAAATTTTTAAAGGAGCACCTCGTGACTTTAAGCACAAGGGATGCGCCTGCCTATTTCCATCTTGGATACTGGCATCACTAAAGTTTGAGAACAGGACACGACGATGAAACCATAATTGCTGGGTAGAGCCAATATCATCAGATAGTTTAAGCCACGATAACGTTAAAGAAAGAGGAAGACTTTTATCGTCCAGAGTTTTCAAAGAATATTTTTGCCTTCGCTATAACGACTATGATCCAAGAGGAACATAAAATCGAGCGATAGTTGACAGGACGAATCGATTGCAAGGTTTCAATTTGACCTGTATTGGAGAAAAAGAGAAAGCATGCAGTCCGCAGTCGTATCCCAGGCTAGGCCGAGCGTCTTAGTGATATCGCTGCCGTCGTCAAATTTTAGAAACGTCTTTCTCCAAATTTGGAATCTGCTTTAACACTTCAGGTTCGTTGGAGCACCATTTTCTTAACTTGAAATAACATGTCTTAAACAGTCTTGTAGTTTGCCGCATGATTTCTAGAGCATCATCATTTGATTAGTACCAGTAATTAAATCATCAACATAGAAATCTCGCAGCACATTTCTTGATCCGATCGGCATGCTTGTAAGTTATTAAGATCGGTCTCTAAGAACTATTAATGTGAGGGATCGGTATATTGAGTACAAAGCTTAACATAATCCGTGCACATTATTACGCGAGAATTAGGTACGACGTAATTCAGGTCATTAATAACAAAAAAAAATGTAGGATAGTTTTTAATTTTCTAAATAGGCTTTAATGTCTATGAATTACGAATGGATCACCTAAACAAGGAAGAAAAGATTTAGTTAAAAACAAAAAAGCTTCGGTACCCGAGCGAAATTATGACACTTTTTCCCAATCGTTCCTATGGTAGTGATGTAGTGATCCGATTCCTGCAGTTCCGACTTATATACTACCTGCAACAGATTGAAATGTCGTTGCAAAGTTTCAGTCCGATAGCTTTAAAACTGAGGGACTAGTTTACATAGCAACCGACAGACGGACAGACAGACCTTAAGGGACGCCCGAGGTGACACGGAGTACACCAGATCACTAATCCGTTCAGGTATCCGGAATTCGGGATTAATCCTTCGATCAGGTCAGAAATATTTTAAACCTGCTCTCGCACGCACACGTGCTGGTCTATCATTTATGATAATGATCTCCTCGTCGATGTAAGTGGTGGGATGTAGGTCGCTCTGCTGCGTATCGCAATGCGCTATTCTACCAGTGTAGAGTTCTTGGGCGCATGAGCTTATTGGAGACAGTTGGCAAAATGTTGCTCCTGGTGTTATGGAGTAATTTTTAACAGTACGGATCTGTCCGTTACATTCTGCCACTACGTTACCTGTTAACCTCAACATCGTATCATGGTGGGCCACGGGAGGGATAGTTAATTTAATACAAGCTATCTTAACTACAGAGAATTTGATGATAAAATGTAGAACGTTAGGGGACTGCAAAACTTTTACGGACGCTACGGACAAAATATCTTTAATAGGGGTATCGGTTGGCTCCTCGATCCAAACATTCTCCAGGTCTGCATGGTCCAAGATACTTGGACTAACTATGTTTATTTTAGCAAGAGCTATGGCAAGTATTCAATTTCGCAATTCCATGATTATGACTCTCTTACGAGTTAATAACGTCTCGTATAAATGATCTGAATCTATCTGTGTACTCTTTGATGCTTTTAAAATCTGATTGACTGTTTTTGTAATTTCAATGATTTGATCCTGAGTTTTCGTATTAATATAAATTTTCCTATTGTTCGAATTGATGAGATGCGCTTGTGTGAATTTAATTTTCTCTAAATTCTCTGCGTCAGGTGTCCCTGCGACAACCTTCAGCGCGGTCCCTAAGAAGTCTTGGCTCCTAGCTACCCGGTGATGAATACCCAACGAGTCGAGCATGTCACGAAGATGAGCGATGTCAATGATCAGAAGCTTTCTCATGTGGGACTGATTAAACATATTGACAATGTTGTTGGTTTCCTCCACTATCGTCTGTATTCGGAAAGATTCGCTGAGTGTCTAATATGTGCGTATTCTTCCCACACTAAGACCCTACCGTCGATGACGGGGATGTATTTGACCTGGGAGTAGTCGGTGATATGAGCTGACGTTACGGTCAGGAGTGAAAACAGAAGAATGGGTATGAACCTGTTGTTTGGAATAGAATTTCCCACCACCAAGTATATTAGAGTATAAATAACATATAATCGATAATGCTAATGATTGATAAAAACTTACGCCAAGAGGCTAGGAATAAAAGTTTAAGAAAATTACCGTGAACGGAAACCGGGATCTGTTCGGTTTATTTATTAGACCCTGTACCCCACAAAGTATATGTTCTTGATCAGCATGACGAGCTGAGTCGATATAGCCATGTCCGTCTGTCCGTCCGGATGAACACACGGATCTTACCAGTGTAGATTCTCCTAATACTGACGCAATTAGAGTTTATTTTTTTAAGTCGGCGCCACGCCCACCGCCCCCGCAATTTGTATTTTTATTTTTGCACTGCACATTTTACAATCAAAAGTTTTTTTTAAATACACATGCAATTGGAGCATAGATTTCTACCTATCCTGAAAGTTTCATCAAGATTGGTTAATTAGAAAGCGCACAATAAATACCTAAAGTAATCTGAATATTTGCGCAAACAAACGGAAAATCGCTTGCGTTCGGTGGTTGATTTTTTTCGGAAGTGCCGCTGCAGCTGCAGCTCCCACTACCTTCATATACATATGTATGAATGTGCGCCTTCAATATATTTATACTGTATTAGCTGCAGGTCCAAAAAGTTTTGTGTGGTCGAATGGTTACGTTTGATTGAAAGCGTGAAGATCTTGGGTTCGAATCCCAGACCAGACTCGGAGAAAATATTTTTTTTTCTTTTGATTTATTTAGTTATAACCAAATTTGTACGGGATCTGTAACAGTCGGGAAACTCGACTGTAACGTTCTTACGTTCTGTACGTTCTCCCCTTAATTAGGACTGTGGTCACCATGTCCGCCTCGATGGCTTTTTCCTCATACAAGGGTGTGAGTTTGTTCCCTAGTCGCCTGTTTGATTTTACTAGGACTTTATCCCCGACCTCGAACACCCTGTTCTGGCGAGAAGCGTTTTCTCGTGCTCTGATCGCGATTTGAGCATTTCTTAATTTGTTCTTAACCTCGTATTGAGGGTCATCAGGGTGTGCCTGTATGACCTGAGCCCATTTTTGTCTATGACTGTATTGATAGATTTGCTATATCTGGCTGTGCTTTTGTCGATTTTTAGGCATCTTGCAAGCTCTATTAGAGTGCTATGAAAGCATTCCACTTGGTCGTTGGAGACACTGTGGAGGGGCGGCGCATTCAAGATGCAAAATGATTTTCCAGTATGGCTGTGGTCGTATGCGAGTTCAATCATTGTTGCAGTAGATGGCCTTGGCTTTGAGGAAAAAATTCATTAGTTGTAGCAGGGGTGATGGTTCACTATGATTCTAGACGGAATCGGCTGCACCACAGCAAATTTTGAAAATTTGTCGATCCAGGTGAGAGAGTATTTTTTGTCCGTGGAGAAAATGTCAGTGTGCAATATTTTCCCTACATGCGCCGGGATTGGTGTTTCGCCGAGCTCCTGTTTTTTCGGATGTCTATCGTACTTCGCTTGGCAAATGTTATGCAACTAGCGACGATTTCGCTCGCTAACTTTGCGATCTTCGGGAAGTAGTACTCGGAGAGTACCTGCTTCACATTTTCTTGGGCCGACCTGTGAGCTCTGCCATGCTCNTCTAAAAACAACCGCTATTGCAGAACACTCTACATAGGTCCAGCATATTTACGACGCTCCGGATTCGCCTGCCAGATCTCAAATTACTTCGTTTCAGCGGCGCCTTTATGGATTGCCCGAATTTCTACACAATATTCTCTACCGTCGTAGATAAGGAAGTGGATCTGACTACAAACTCATTATATAACTTGTGCGACTTGAAAGCATTACAAAACAGATTGTTTCCGCTCTGTCAGCCTGCAATTGGCATTGCTGGCAGAAGTGCACAGCCTCTGTCTGCGCTCTGCTCACACCCTACAAATGGATGATCCGCAGCAAATGTCTTCTACTTTAGTTTTAAGCTATAGCTCTTGACCTCCACCCAAAGGGTGCTTTCATGCCCTGCCATGCATTACTCGATTCACATGTATCGATATTGAGAGTCTCCAATATTTTGCTCTTAGAAGACTCAACTTTTTAAAAAATTCAAAATTTTAAAGCAGACTACTCGGCGTTTGTGCAGAAATATATCGATCTCGGTCATTTTTGTTTTTAGCATTAACTATCTTTTCCTCGACGCATTCTTCCACAGCATTGCGTTCATAATGTATATAACTAGCACAACCACAGAGCTAACTATTTTTTTTATGGATATGCATAAACTACTACTTCTGTTTCGCTCAATGATTTGCTGCTAGCAGACCCGACTACACAGCCGATATTATTCGTCAATTGCTTCGATATCTCTTTTTATGCCCTTGCAGCGGGTATTCTAATTTTGACCAGAAGTTTGTAACGCAGTGAAGGAGATATCTCCGACCCCATGAAGTATATATATTCTCTGTAAGGTCTCTCAGTTTTAATGCACAAACTTTTCACGAACCCATTAGCTACCATAAGAACGATTGGGATAAATGGTCATAAACTCGGCATTTTTAAAGATAATTGATTGATTTGATGGAAGTCATTGGAAATCCTATAAGAATCATAAAAATAGCACTACTTTAACGATGTGAGAAAATGTAGAGTGAGCGAATGTTTTCTTGTCTTATTACCATGGAGCTCCAGGAACAGCCCTGAGTAACGTCGAGTGCACCATATACATAATGTCGATATCGCAGCTAATTACGTTTGCCCCCAGCTCGGCGCCATAAATCAAAATGGGTTTGATGACAAAGTTATAGAGCAGGATCTTGTATATCAGATAGAAGAGAGCTGAATTTGATTACCGGATTAATGGAGACTACTGGCCTTAATTTTTATATTGGTATTCATGGATTCGATATGAAAGCGCCAGGAAAACCATCTGTAAAGGTGAATCCCTAAGTAAATGACGTTGTTTTCTTGAGGAATTTCGTATTTTGTAGTAATTCTATGCGAACAGAAGACGTTTCTCAAAAATCTTGGTCATACAGGGTAGATGCCTTATTGGGAGTGTTAAGGCTACGTGTTTTCCAAAATAGAATTTTCGCAGTTGTTGGGGAGAGTGGGTCGATGTATTGATATTGGGCATTTTAATTTTTTTTAACTAACGGGACGCTTTTAATCTTTCATATTTTTTTGCATTGAAGCTAGTTTGTGCTAAGTGGTAGCTTCCGAGCGTATACAAGGACTCCAGTAACATGCTGTCCCATCTTAATGATTAATAACATTCAAACTGTGTCCTTTACTGATTTGATTTTGTTTGGTAAATCTCAGGGACTAAAATTATGTTTATGCCATGTTCAATTAAGCTGAGCGGTCATTTATGTCCTTGTAGACCTCTGTAGTTTGCGGTGTGGTTGCTCCCAAAGTTGACACAATTATAGGTGTTTGTTTTTACATTGCGCGGAGCCATCGCAATCAAACAGGTACTGGAGGTTATAAATATGATGAATTTATTGCTGCTCATGATATTTCCAAAAGTGGTTAGGGTACTTTTTCCGTATTTATGATATTTGTCCGGAGCAGAGCAGACCAAATCATCTACGAAAGGGTTTAGGTTGCGGCGGTCACTGGGCGATTTTTTCACTTAAGCAGGGATATTCAACAGATAAGTCTCTGCGCTGTGTTCAAGGCGAGAAGTCGTTTGGTGGCCATTTCTGTAGGCAGCAAGTGCACATCAGGGGTTGATGTTTGCTTCATGCACCGCTGAAAATCGTTAATAATGAATATAACTAGCACAACCACACAGCTAACTGTTTAGACCCTGTACCCAAAGGGTAAAGGGTATATTAAGTTTGTGCAAATGTATGTAACAGGCAGAAGGAGGCGTGGCAGACACCACAAAATATATATTTTCTCGATGAGCACGACGAGCTGAGTCGATATAGCCATGACCGTCTGTCCGTCCGTCCGTCCGTTTGGATGAACGATCGGATCTCAGCAACTGTAGGAGCTAAAGGAACCGTATTACCAGTGTGGGTTCTCCTAATGCTGACGCACCTGGAGTTATTTTTTTTAGTCGGCTCCATGCCCACCGCCCCCGCAATTTGTATTTGAATATTGATCCTGAAAATTACATCAGGATTGGTTAATTAGAAAGCGCACAATAAATACCCAAAGCTTACAAGCGCTAACCACAAGCAATCTGTTTATTTGCTCAAACGGTAAATCGCTTGCGTTCGGTGGTTGATTTTTCTCGGAAATGCCGCTGAGAACGCACCTACATATACATATGTATGAATGTGTGCCTTCAAAATATTTATACTGTATTAGCTGATATTAGCAGATCGAAATCATCATAAATTATTGCGTTGAGTGCCATTGTTAAGCTAAGTTTGACTGTTCTTAACATTTTACCAGAAAATTCCGTTTATTATTAGAATGCGCGGAATGCTTATCTGGAGCACTGCAAAGCTTCCGCCCTATAATTTTTATCGCTTAAAAATAAAGTGTGAATTAATGAGAATTTTTAATGCGTTGAATTATTTTATTTATTTTTTTAAACTTTTTTTTCTA
>JAJJHY010006456.1:5342-15360 GCA_021224005.1 Drosophila setifemur
AAAATACCAACAATACCAAACCGATCCTATTAAGCTAAACAAAAATAAAGGGTCTTCCAAATATTAATAACATCGACACTCTTTTCACAAATAAGAATATTAGAATTTAAAGAAATTTTTTCGACCAAACATACCAAAAGTTTACAATGTACCAGATTTTTATATAACCAAAGGCAGTTCCAGTATAGAGAAAGCGATTCTTTCGATCTGTACACATAGTAAGAACACAGTCTCCAGTCTTATGAACAGCAAGGAACTCCATCATATAACCTCCCCTTTGATGGTGAGAGTACACTTGAATGTAGCCGGTATCAAGGGATATGAAAACACTTCCTGGGTAAGCAGATGTGACAAATAATAATTTTAAAATGTTTACTGAAAGAACTGCCTTACCATGACTTAAAGTTTGAGGTCTGGTTTGTAAAAACAAGACTGCTTGAACTGAAATTGGTATATTGGCACCGTAGTCCCGATTATCCTCTGGCCTGTTAGTAATAGTGGGGCGGCCTGTTCGCCCCATTTGCAAGCCATGAGTACCAGTATGCGTCGGTCGTGACGCCAATCTCTTGCTTTTCCTCATTACCTTTTCTTCTTCAGCTGTTAACTTAAGTTCTATAAAGCGCGTTGGGTCCATGACGCTATATCGGCGATAGGGCTGGCCTGTCTCAAGCTTCCAGAATATTATCTCTCCAGAGTAGGTTGCTGTAACAACCCCTTCGCCAAGCTTCACATCAGCACAAGTAATGTCATCGGTGTGGAACTTGGCCCATTTCTTCGGGTCGCCGTACTCACGACCTACAACATCGTTAAATTCTGTTACCTGTCTATCCCATCCCATGGCCAAAATTCTGAAAAATATTATGAAATTTTAAATGAAGAAATAAAAAAGGGGTGTTGACCAAGAGTATTGGTCTCATATAACTCAAAGTAATACTACTAAATTAGTTTTTTCTACACGCTTTACATAAGCGTTAGAGGTTGGAGAGTCCCAAAGCATAAATGGAAATCCGAGGGAATTGGATCTAGGCTGTCTAATGCTTGATAATTCAGAACCCTCACGGGGGGTTGCCTTACGCCTGTTACAACTGTTAAATTTTATTATAGTACACCATACTTATTGGTTTAAGATATGCGCGAGCGTATATTGCGTATTATCCATTACAAAGTTAATTAATATTAGAAAGAAGTTGATAATGATCTCTGCCTAGAGGGATGTATGTTTTTCGTAGCCTATGAGTCAACTGTCTTAACAGCCAGATGCGTTGTTGTGTGATTTGCCTGTTGCCATTAGATCTGCGGGGCGAAACGGCTTCATTATTGTCTTTATTTGCAGGATGATCATCTTTTCACGGTCAGCTTGATTTCGTCGTAGATAATTGGCAACCAAACATAACTACGGGCCAGTGCCTATATTATGGATTGGAAGATTTCGTCACGTCGCAAATAGTATGAAAAAATTTTGTAACGCTAAGGAGTGTGCCGTAGGGTGATTGCTTCAGTAGCGCAAGCGAGGTGGGGGTTGTAAAAATTCAATAACTGTGAATATATAGGATAAAAAACTATTGGCTGCAGGTTTCCGACAGGATCCATTAAAATACGGTACCTTCGATACCGGCACGCCTTAGCCAGGGAGTAGTCAGTAGTATAAAGTCCGGATAAATGTCGGCTCGAAGTTCCAGGGACATTGTGGATGGTCGGAACCAATGCCCGTCTGCCAAGGTGATGTTAGTGAAACTCTCACACCATCTTTCATCGATGGCCTTTGAAGGTGTCCGGATTTGTAGACCGGATTGTACCTTGAGGATGGTCTCTCGGTTGAAGTTTGAGGAATTGGCCCAAATAAAGGCCGTGCAAACACATTTTGCACCAATGGGAGTGATGGAAAGCACGACAGCCTTTACCAAAGATGTATTAATGCGACTCCCATTAGAACCGCGATATGTAGCTTGCAAGAAAGGTTATCTCCTTTTACGACAACCACATCTCCAATCTGGAGGTTTCAAATTGGGATTTGCTTTGTTTGTGCAATTTAAAAAAAATCTTTATCTTTTCAATGATGGCAAAAATTCTCGTTTAGAGCCATAAACCGCCCTTCAATCTTTAAAGCTTTTCACACAAGCCTAACATAAGCCACCCATAACAGGAGCGCTAGGAAGACTAAAACCCCAGGACAACCTTTGATGTCTATATTTGGAGACGATCAGCGAAAATCCTTTAGTTATGAGGCCTGACCTGTGTAATTCTTAAGATCGAATGGTCCCCCGAAATCAACTCCCATGTGTGAAAGGACGAGCGAAAGTGCTTCTCTCGATGTGCGTAAATTGGGACAGCAGATGTACGTATGCGACCATGATCGGATTTTTTTCGTAGTTCAGCATTTTAGATGCGCTTACCCGACCACAAGCTCTCATGACTCATTTTCTGTCAAGGCTCGGATTCAAGTTAAGGAAATTTTGTTTTTGATATATACTGCTTTTTAGTCAAACAGCGATATTCTTTTGAGTACTCTTTCTGTTGAATCTCATCTGTCCATCATCATAAGTTTTAATGACTTCTTTCTGTCAAGGAAAGGATTCAAGTTAAGGAGATTGCTTGATTTTGATATCATCTGCTTTTTAGTCAAACAGCGATATTCGTCTGAGTACTTTTTTCGTTGAGTGGAGCTCAATAGAAACTTTTGTTCTTGGCACGAACACCGATTAGGACTAGCCATTCAGCTGGATCAAAAAGCTTAGCGATCTGGGACAGAAGTTCACGTTTAGGCACACATTTCAGCACATCCTTGGACTGAGGGGTCCACTCTATTTGAGGAAAACGGGCGCCGTCTAAGGCGTGGCGCAGATCTGATATAGTAGAAATGGAGAGCTCAATTTTTATCACGGAATAGGATACTTTGGAAAGGTATACTTCGGATTGTTTTAATCTGACGATACATTTTAGTGATATCAGCGCTAAAAATATATCGGAAGTCATCTGTTGTCAGATTTCAGAACAGGTCCTGGATGAAAGATATTATTTAGACTTGTCATTGGACGTATTTTTAGTCGTGCAGTCCTGCTTGAAGACACTATGATGGGTCAGTTACCAGCTGTGGCGACTATTATCTGGAGCAACCTGTCGCATGATTCAGGTCCAGATACTCAGGAGGATTGTATTTATATAAACGTCTTTCATTTCGGGCTAGTGCATAATTCCTAGTGCGTCAGCGTACCTGACGTACCTTCGGGTCGCCGTACTCACGACCTACAACATCGTTAAATTCTGTTACCTGTCTATCCCATCCCATGGCCAAAATTCTGAAAAATATTATGAAATTTTAAATGAAGAAATAAAAAAGGGGTGTTGACCAAGAGTATTGGTCTCATATAACTCAAAGTAATACTACTAAATTAGTTTTTTCTACACGCTTTACATAAGCGTTAGAGGTTGGAGAGTCCCAAAGCATAAATGGAAATCCGAGGGAATTGGATCTAGGCTGTCTAATGCTTGATAATTCAGAACCCTCACGGGGGGTTGCCTTACGCCTGTTACAACTGTTAAATTTTATTATAGTACACCATACTTATTGGTTTAAGATATGCGCGAGCGTATATTGCGTATTATCCATTACAAAGTTAATTAATATTAGAAAGAAGTTGATAATGATCTCTGCCTAGAGGGATGTATGTTTTTCGTAGCCTATGAGTCAACTGTCTTAACAGCCAGATGCGTTGTTGTGTGATTTGCCTGTTGCCATTAGATCTGCGGGGCGAAACGGCTTCATTATTGTCTTTATTTGCAGGATGATCATCTTTTCACGGTCAGCTTGATTTCGTCGTAGATAATTGGCAACCAAACATAACTACGGGCCAGTGCCTATATTATGGATTGGAAGATTTCGTCACGTCGCAAATAGTATGAAAAAATTTTGTAACGCTAAGGAGTGTGCCGTAGGGTGATTGCTTCAGTAGCGCAAGCGAGGTGGGGGTTGTAAAAATTCAATAACTGTGAATATATAGGATAAAAAACTATTGGCTGCAGGTTTCCGACAGGATCCATTAAAATACGGTACCTTCGATACCGGCACGCCTTAGCCAGGGAGTAGTCAGTAGTATAAAGTCCGGATAAATGTCGGCTCGAAGTACCAGGGACATTGTGGATGGTCGGAACCAATGCCCGTCTGCCAAGGTGATGTTAGTGAAACTCTCACACCATCTTTCATCGATGGCCTTTGAAGGTGTCCGGATTTGTAGACCGGATTGTACCTTGAGGATGGTCTCTCGGTTGAAGTTTGAGGAATTGGCCCAAATAAAGGCCGTGCAAACACATTTTGCACCAATGGGAGTGATGGAAAGCACGACAGCCTTTACCAAAGATGTTTTAATGCGACTCCCATTAGAACCGCGATATGTAGCTTGCAAGAAAGGTTATCTCCTTTTACGACAACCACATCTCCAATCTGGAGGTTTCAAATTGGGAGTTGCCATTTGCTTTGTTTGTGCAATTTTAAAAAAATCTTTATCTTTTCAATGATGGCAAAAATTCTCGTTTAGAGCCATAAACCGCCCTTCAATCTTTAAAGCTTTTCACACAAGCCTAACATAAGCCACCCATAACAGGAGCGCTAGGANCACATTTTGCACCAATGGGAGTGATGGAAAGCCCGACAGCCTTTACCAAAGATGTATTAATGCGACTCCCATTAGAACCGCGATATGTAGCTTGCAAGAAATGTTATCTCCTTTTACGACAACCACATCTCCAATCTGGAGGTTTCAAATTGGGAGTTGCCATTTGCTTTGTTTGTGCAATTTTAAAAAAATCTTTATCTTTTCAATGATGGCAAAAATTCTCGTTTAGAGCCATAAACCGCCCTTCAATCTTTAAAGCTTTTCACACAAGCCTAACATAAGCCACCCATAACAGGAGCGCTAGGAGGACTTAAACCCCAGGACAACCTTTGATGTCTATATTTGGAGACGATCAGCGAAAATCCTTTAGTTATGAGGCCTGACCTGACTATTGTACTCCTAAAACTTTGTAAGGAGTCTGAAACTTGTGCTCATTGTCGAAGAATATTGAAGTCGAGAAGGAAGAAATGGTTATTAAAATGGTCTTTTTGACCGTGCAGATGAGAATACATCCGAATATGGTATCTTGATCCAACTATATATTCGATGGGGTTTTATTTGCAAAGTTTGCTCCAATGAACTCGACTCCGAACAATTTTGGAGAAGGGTGCCACGGTGGTTCAGTGTATGGCGGGCCTTGTATATATAACAATTATGGACGCTTGGACATTTTTAAAGCTGATGCCCTCTAGCAAAACAATTTAAACACAATTTCTTTTATTTAATGGATGATATCCGATCTTCAACAGACATTTTTAGAAAGGCACATCCTTGGACTGAGGGACAAAGACGCACTGGATTGTTCTCTTTTGAGGATTTTATGTTCTTGGAAGCCGGCTCTAAATTTGTTGGTCTGCTATGGCTCATCTCAACCCTCGTAGAAATTTGACTTTGCTGGAGAACGAGAAGGCATTCCCAATTGTCAGTACTAACCTTGTAAAGTTCCTGCTGTTAAGCAACCTTAAATGGTTCTTTACTAATTTGTAAGGCCCCCTTGATTCATGGGAAATTGACCGAAAATTTAAAAGTATTTTGAGCCGCTCTTAACTCTTTCTATCAAGTTTTACCAGGCTTAATAAAAGACCTCAATTGTAAAGAGATTTTCAAACTATTACCTTTGACTCACCCCTACTCTTAGCATTCAGAAGGAAGAGTTTCTCAACTTTAATAAGCCTTGGATTATTAATGTAAGCCGCAGAAAAAAGGTCTCGGAACGAAGGCCATCGTAAATAGTCACCACTGAAAACTTTCAAATCACAGAATAGTGTTGCCCTTCCACGAAGTNTTGTGGATTCTCAGAGGCATCTTTTCGCGCTTATGGCGCAGCCATATACGCTAGAATGACCGCTTTAGATGGTTCGATTTCTGTCCGATTAGTAGTAGCCAAGTCTAGGGTGTCTCCAGTAAAGGTAACATTTCTGCGGCGATTATAATTGCAGGGAGCATGGCTAATGGTGCAACTAACGTCCCTCAAGATAGATATTTTACTAAGTTGACAATTGTTCTGAACTGGATAGGTTCTCATGCCAGCTAATGGACTACATTTGTAGCGAATAGAGTCGCGCAAATGCAGATATGTTTGCCAATTCAGGAATGGGTTAGGGCCAGAAAAAAACCCTTAGGAAAAAAAATTTTATTTGTCTGAATGTGAGCTGACGATTTAGTTGGTAAATGGAAATTTGCAAATAATTTTCTCATGCTACAGGAAGTATTTAGTTTTATTAATCCTTGCCGTCGAGTAAATGTAAAATGTTACTCAGCTAAATCAAAAGAGGAGCTAAAAGGCGGTTTGAATTATATTATATAAGATATACAATCCTGCTGTTTTCAAGCTGAAATAGGTAGTTTGCTTATGCGTAAAATAAGCCAAGATTCAAGAGCTAAGTCCGTTTTTACATATAACAAGTAAGATCGTTACAGTCGTGTTACCCAACTGTTACAGACCCTGTACAAATTTGGTTATTAGCAAAATTAATCAAAACCAAAAAAAAAGAACCCAAGATCTTCGCGCTTTCAATTGAACGTCGTAACCATTCGACCAACCCAAACTTTATGAACCCGCAGCTAATACGGTATAAATATATTGAAGGCACACATTCATACATATGTATATGAAGGTAGTGGCAGCTGCAACTGCACTTCCGAGAAAAATTAACCACCGAACGCAAGCGATTTACCGTTTGTTTGCGCAAATAAACAGATTGCTTGTGGTTAGCGACTGTAAACTTTGGGTATTTGTTGTGCGCCTCCTAATCAACCATTCTTGATGAAATTTTCAGGATAGGTAGAAATCTATGCTCCAATTGCATGTGCATTTATGTAATAGTTACGAAATTCTGCACTGTTAATAAGGTTCTTCTAGCTCTTAGTTTCTGAAATCCGTTCGTTAATCCAGACGGACAGACGGTCAGATAGACAGGCGGATAGACTCAGCTTGTCATGCTGATCAAGAATATATATACTTTGTGGGGTCTGCCAAGCCTCCTTCTGCCTGTTACATACATTTTTAACTTTTGGGTACAGGGTCTAAAAATTATCACCGCCGGTGATTATTAAAGATATACAGCAGATAATAACTCGTATATCATCGACTACAAAGCAGAGACATAAAGCATGTGCCTATTCTTTTTATGTGGCACATAAGCATTACCTTAATTAGATGTAGATTTATGAAGGTAAATACACAATCAAATAATAATAATCAATTTAAAGCAAATTAACTAAATACCCTAATGCATTACAAGTTCTGACTGTATGAAGAAGTTTTTTACAGCTATCATAGAAAAAAAACAAGAAAGGAAGGCTAGCTTCGGTACCCGAAGCTTAGAATACCCTTGCAGGCTAGTTGCTTTTAAACCGTTCAATCGTTTGTATGGCAGCTATAGGATATAGTAATCCGATTTTTGGGTTTTTAAATTTCTAAAAAGGCTTTACTGTCTATGAAAACAGTTTTTATCAAGAATGAATTAATTGTCTTGAAAAACACCAGAGTTATGCTTAATGACCCATTTTTTCCCATAGTTCCTATGGCAGCTATAGGATATAGTAGTCCGATTTTAATAAAACTTTTAGGATATGTTAAAATTGCTATTAAATAGAGTTTTCCAAGAAATAAATAAATTATCTTAAAAAATGGGGAAATTTTGGCACTTTTTCCCAATGGTTCCTATGGCAGCTATGTGATGTAGTGTTCCGATTCCGGCCGTTCCGACTTATATACTACCTGCAACAGATTGAAGGGTTGGTGCAAAGTTTCAGCCCGATAGCTTTAAAACTGAGGGACTAGTTTACATAGCAACCGACAGACGGACAGACGGACAGACAGACGGACAGACAGACGGACAGACAGACGGACAGACGGACATAGCTAGATCGACTCGGCTGGTGGTGCTGATCAAGAATATATATACTATATAGGGTCGGAAATGTCTCCTTCACTGCGTTTCAAACTTCTGGTCAAAATTATAATACCCTCTGCAAGGGTATAACAACGGCAGTATAACAGGCATTGAAAAACAAAAAATCGATCTACGCCTTTTACATTTGCG
This sequence comes from Drosophila setifemur, assembly GCA_021224005.1. Taxonomy (NCBI): domain Eukaryota; kingdom Metazoa; phylum Arthropoda; class Insecta; order Diptera; family Drosophilidae; genus Drosophila; species Drosophila setifemur. The sequence goes on from JAJJHY010006456.1 coordinate 13,501, forward strand.
ATGAGCACCATTAAAAGCATGGAGCAAATGTGCTGGCGAAGAAGAAATATACGAACCAGAGAAATTTGTTTACCAATTCACCGGAAAATATGTTGGACCAATACACAATTTATTCAAGTCATCATTTAAGTTAAGAGATCAATTTTTCGCATAGTATATTATAATTTATCTCGAACCGATATACATTTATTTATTATGGAAGGGGATATAAAAATTATAATTATTATTATAATACCCACTGCAAGGGAATAAAAAAACATTTCTGCCGGATTTAGACAACGTATAGGTATGCATCATGTTTACAGTGTTGAAGTCGTTGGTCCAAACCTGAAGTAGAAGAATCAAAGAAATTTAAAATAATACCGAGCAATCGTTACAAGAGACGAATATCGAATAAAAATGAAAATGATATAGCTTAGTTAATAAGTAATAGACAAAAAAGAAAAAGATGAACAGTGTTGAGTCAATGAGCTTTTTAATTGGCTATATTTTTCCGCAATAATTACAAGTATTTATATTAGTTTGATTTAAATTTATTAGGCCACGAGGGGCAATGTTTTTAAGGTTACAATTTGGGATTTATTTATCGAACGTAGGCAAGCGGACACAATGAGGCCGTGCAGTCGTAACGAGATAAATTTTATATATATTTTACAAAGTTGGGGATTATATATTTAACGTAGGCAAGCGGACACAATGAGGCCGTGCAGTCGTACCGATACAATTTTTATATAGTTTTACAAAGTTAGGGATTATCTATCGAACGTAGGCAAGCGGACACAATGAGGCCGTGCAGTCGTACCGAGATAATTATACCCTTGCAGAGGGTATTATAATTTTGACCAGAAGTTTGTAACGCAGTGAAGCAGACATTTCCGACCCTATAAAGTATATATATTCTTGATCAGCATCACCAGCCGAGTCGATCTAGCCATGTCCGTCTGTCTGTCCGTCTGTCGGTTGCTATGTAAACTAGTCTCTCAGTTTTAAAGTAATCGGGCTAAAAGTTTGCACCGACCCTTCAATCTGTTGCAGTTAGTATATAAGTCGGAACGGCCGGAATCGGAACACTACATCATATAGCTGCCATAGGAACGATTGGGAAAAAGTGCCATAAATTCGCCATTCTTATAGATATTTTATTTATTTCTTGGTACACTATTTAATAGCAATTTTGACATATCCTAAAAGTTTCATCCAAATTGGACCACTTTATCCTATAGCTGCCATAGGAACGATGGGAGAAAATGGGTCATTGAGCATAAATCTGGTGTTTTTCAAGACAATTAATTCATTCTTGATAAAAACAGTTTTCATAGACATTAAAGCTTTTTTAGAAATTTAAAAACCAAAAATCGGATTACTATATCCTATAGCTGCCATACAATCGATCGAACAGTTTATAGGCAATTGGTCTGCAAGGGTATTCTAAGCTTCGGGTACCGAAGCTAGCCTTCCTTTCTTGTTTTTTTATAGTTTTACAAAGTTAAGGATTATCGATCGAACGTAGGCAAGCGGACACAATTAGGCCGTGCAGTCGTACCGAGATAATTTTATATATATAAAGTCGCAAGCGGACCCGAATTGGCCGTGCGATCGCTACAAGGTATTAAACCGAATAGAACGATGAAAAATGATAGAGATTAGGCAAAGGGCCGCCGCAAAGAGATGAAGGTAATAAGGAATAGAAAGAACAGAAATAGATGAAGGGAATTTAAGAGAGTCTTATGACTCTTAAGAGTCTGACTCTGGCCGCATAACCAAACAAACATTAAAGCCGTTTTTCGAAAATTAAAAACCCAAAAATCGGATTACCATATCCTATAGCTGCCATACAAACGATCGAAGGGTATTCTAAGC
>JAJJHY010006456.1:35208-51865 GCA_021224005.1 Drosophila setifemur
ACCTTCTTCCATAATTTATATAACCATAAATACATATACTTCAACAGTTGTAAATGTTTCGCTTTCATTAAGATACATTTGCAACTATATACAAGAAAGGAAATCTAGCTTCGGGGCCCCAAGCTTAGAATACCCTTGCAGACTAGTTGGGTTCAAAACCTTCTATAGTTTGTACGGCAGCTATAGGATATAGTCTAATTTTTGCTTTTTCATTTTCTAAATTGGCTTTGATGTACGTTGATACGTTCTAATAAGGCAGAACTATCAACCTCATTGTGTATTATTTTAAGGATGAAAACTACACCAAGCATGGTTCTATGAATAGTGGAATAGTGTGGGTAAGTTTAGTAGCATGAGTCTTCTAGAGTAAGATGAAAGTTTGGTTCCCAGTTTAGGCCTCTAAGCGCGAAAATCAGAAATCTTTTTTGAACGGATTCAATTTTGTCTTGGTGAACTCTATACTGAGGACTCCAGACACATTATCCGTACTCAAGAATTGGCCGGACAAGCGAGACGTATAAATTCTTAGTCAGTTAGTTTAACCTTCTTTTTATAAATCCTAACACACCCATGGCCTTAACATATTTACCATGCACGAAATGTGGTCAGTAAATTTTAATTTGGCATCAAGTATGACACCAAGATCATCAACACGCATCCAGAGAGTGAGCAGCAAACTGAGGATCTGTAGGGTGAAATGTCATCAGTTGGCTCTTAGAGCCGTTTAATTTTAATGAATTTGCTTGACACCATGCTTGTAAGTTATTATGATCGGTCTGTAAGACCGATTGACGTGAGGAATCATTATATTGAATACAAAGCTTGACATCGTTCGCATACATTAGTAAAAAGTGTGAACAGCAGCTCTTAAAAATAACCCTTAGTGTTCTAATTAAGTAACTGCTGATCAATTTCATTAAGCCTATAGGGAAACCCATTTTGTCAAGCTTTATTAAAAGAACAGAGTGATTAACGGAGTCAAATGCTTTACTGAAGTCTGGCTAAATGACATCCGTTTAAAAATTCGACTGGAATTCCTTGATAACAAAGGACAAGATCTTCAAAAGAATAGTAGTCGTCGAGCGACGTTTCATAAATCCATGTTGGCATGGAGAAATAAAAGAGCTGCATAGGTGTAGCAATTGAGGGGTTATTAGTTTCTCGAAGAGCTTGGGGATAGCAGACAATTTAGAGATACCTCTAAAATTGCTTGCATCGCCTCCTTTACCTTTTTTATGCATAGGGATAATGTATGATCCCTTCCATATCCGAGGAAACGTTGAGGATTCGAGACACAAACTGAATAATTTAAGAAGAGGCTTGCTCAGGTAATCGGCGCAGTATCTAAGCAGCCGGTTATACCATCCGGTCCTGCCGAAATTGGCTTAACCCGTTGAAGATCGGATATAATTGATGTGGATAATATTATAATTTTGAACAGAAGTTCGTAACGCAGTGAAGGAGTCATTTCCGACCTCATCAAGTATGTATAAATATATATATATTCTTGATCAGCATCACCAGCCCAGTCGATATAGCCATGTCCGTCTGTCCATCTGTCTGTCCGTTAGTTGATTGCTATGTAAACTAGTCTCAGTTTTAAAGCTATCAGACTGAAACTTTGCACCGACCCATCAATCTGAATCGGAACACTAAATCACAAATCTGCCATAGGAAGGATTGGGAAAATGTGCCATAAATTCGCCATTTTTTTTTAAGAAACTATATATTTTAACATATCCTGAAAGTTTCATCAAAATCGGATCACTATATCCTATATCTGCCATAGGAAATATGGGAGAAAATGGGTCATTGAGAATAACTCTGCTGTTTTTCAAGACATTTAATTAATTCTTGAGAATACAGTTTTTATAGACATTAAAGCCGTTTTAGAAAATTAAAAATCAAAAATTGGATCACTATATCTTATAGCTCCCATACAAACGATCGAACAGTTTAAGGGCAACTCGTCTCTTCCGGAGACAAGCCTTCTCATACTACGCCGTTTACAACAACCACTACCACAAAAACAGCAACTTCACAGCAAATAACACCCTCAACGCATTTTAGTTCGCTTTCGTCAGCAGAGCACTTACCACTACTCAAAACACAATATACTCTCGTACAGGCTGGGATCGATCGCTATGTACATGTAAATAGAAAGCTGACCCCTTATGCTAAGAATAATAACAATTCAAAAGTATTTAAAACAACTTCATCCAAGTTGTATCTGGGAATTAAATCGCATTACTTAGTGACTTGAAACCACCAACAAAAAACAGCCATCAAAACCAAGGTCGTTAAACCTCAACTTTTATACATTTGAGAACAAAACATATCGGAGCTGATCAAGGAACTAGCCGCGATTGGTAAAAAAAACTATATATATAGTATTAAAAAAAGGGAAACATCTACGAAACGAATATTCAGATTGGTACCGTAGACAACTACCGTAATGTTACAAAGCTACTAGATAATGAGTGCTTCATCTAGTACACCTACCAGCTGAAAAGTAGCAGAGGGCTTTAGGTGGTACTGAAGGGAAATGACTCTTCCAGTGTAAGAAGAATTGAAGGTCTAAAAGAAAATGTCCGCACAGACAAAACTAAATTCATACGATTTATAAACTACCATCGTAGAACCACCGTGGACGAGCCTCATGGGCGAACCGTGCTTAAACAGCCCCTCCGAGCTGTGTTGCTTGCGTCGCCTTACAATATACGCAAGCTTGCCTTGCCAACAAAAATGACCCAACTAAAGAGGGTGTCGTGACTTTAAGGAAATTAAATCCGTTTAAACCAAAATAGACTCCGAATCAACATAAAACCGCCCAACCCCAGCCCACCAAAAGTTTGGCCATTTACCGAGATGAAATAATAATGAAGATGAAAATAATGTAAAAGGTTATTTTTACCAGTGTCGAGATAGTGTTCGGTAAATATTAACCAACTTTATAGAAAAAGCATGAACGTCTCCCCAATTGATCGGGCGATCGATCGCTGATTTGGATATAAATGAGTTTTAACTTTGTAAAAAAGTAAATATTCCTTATACTTTTTATCAAGTTAATTAAAGAAAAAGAAAAAAATAATAATATAAATTAAAAGTAAAAAGAATGAATGAAAATGATTAAAAGAAAATGCAGTCATATTAAATCAGAAAGTGATATAGGCAAATGAATCGGCGGTCGTAGTGTATTAAGGGGTCAACAGAGATCCACTAAAGGGTGGAGACCACAGGTTTGGACAGCCAATATGCGGCCACAACTCCAACAGTGGATCTGTTTGCGTTTATTGACTCCATCCTTTTCCGAATTTGTCATTTTTTTGCCTGCTTATTGTTGGGCTGTGGGCACTTGGCTATATACCGTTTATTCAGAATACCTTTTTTAAAAAACGTAAGAAAAGGAAAAGGTATAAAAAAAATGTATTAAAAAGAAAAGGTTTGAAACATTGCCTTATAAATATGTTTTAATGTATCAATGGTAATGTTTATTTTTATATATCCAATGGTATTAATTAATAAAGTGATTTAAAAAAAAAGTTACTTATATTTTGAAATATTGTAAATAATTTGTGGAACACAATACATTATTTCAAAAGGGTCACAAATATTTCACGAGGGTCGTTATTTGGATGATCGTTATCCCTTTGTTCTTTACAACATTCTTTGAAGGTCAACCTGACCCTTCGATACTTTTTTTTTGTTTGCTTTCCTTTTATCATTTTAAGAGTCCTGGGATTTCTTTGGGTGAGATGCGTAACGCATTTACTAATATTATTCATCATAATAACTGATTTATGCAATATGAATTGAAGTCCATTGTCTTTGTTGAAAACACCCCAGTTTATACATTTTTTCTGATGACTATATAATGCTGGAATCTTTCCTAATTACTATATATTTCTGGAATAACCTTTCTTGAGGTCGACGAGATTTTGAATAATATAAAGTTAAGTGTTTTTTTTTTACTTTCCAAAATTATTTTCGATCAAATTCACATCCTGTACCCAAAGAATACCCAAAGTTTACAGGCGCTAAACACAAGTAATCTGTTTATTTGCTCAAACAAACGGTAAATCGCTGCGTTCGGTGGTTGATTTTTCTCGGAAGTGCCGCAGCAGCTGCCACTACCTTCATATACATATGTATGAATGTGTGCCTTCAATATATTTATACTGTATTAGCTGCCAGTTCAAAAAGTTTGGGTAAGTCGAACGGTAATGACGTTTGACTGAAAGCGCGAAGATCTTGGGTTCGAATCCCAGACCGGACCTTGGTGTAAAATTATTATTTTATTTTTTGGTTTTGATTTATTTAGCTTATAACCAAATTTGTACAGGGTATGTAACAGTCGGGAAACTCGACTGTAACGTTCGTACTTGTTATTTTTTTTTTTTAGTTCCACATATATCGTATATAAGTTAACATTATTGAAGGGTAACAAACAGTCAGTAGAAATCTCGGATGATTCTTGGATCACCCTAGTGTTTCTAGTTGCCGTCGGCGGCCGTGCCTGGGTCCCGTTAAGTTCTCGGTATGGTGAGTTATGCTCATTCTGCTTTGATCAGCATTCTCCTCTGCCACGCGGTCGGCCTGCCGACCCAGCTAGCGTATTCGTACAGTTAAGTTTAGTTCTGTTTTACATTTACTTGAATAAAGAGCGCATGGCTCGTAAACTTGACTCCGGCCATCGCCGTCAACTTATTTGCATTCGCCCACTGAGCTTAAGGCCAGGGGTATAGGGGGGCAGTCACCCTCTCATCATAAACTGACACAGCAGCAGGCAAAATACAGGTGCCATGCCATCAGCAGCCATCCAGCGGCTGCCATAACTCCATGCGGGCATCATACAGGTGCCACGTCATCAGCGGCCATCTAGGAGCAACATTATTGCCAGGCCGGCAATCCTTGAGTAACCACTTCATCAGCAGCCAACTAGCCGCTGCCACCCAGCGAGCACCTTGCCGGTGCCACGCCATCAGCAGCCATCCAGCGGCTGGCATACCTCCCTGCGAGCACCTTGCCGGTGCCACGTGCTAATCCGCCCGTGCGAGAGCAACGCCTCCACCGGGCCACATACCTTCTTCCATAATTTATATAACCATAAATACATATACTTCAACAGTTGTAAATGTTTCGCTTTCATTAAGATACATTTGCAACTATATACAAGAAAGGAAATCTAGCTTCGGGGCCCCAAGCTTAGAATACCCTTGCAGACTAGTTGGGTTCAAAAACTTCTATAGTTTGTACGGCAGCTATAGGATATAGTCTAATTTTTGCTTTTTCATTTTCTAAATTGGCTTTGATGTACGTTGATACGTTCTAATAAGGCAGAACTATCAACCTCATTGTGTATTATTTTAAGGATGAAAACTACACCAAGCATGGTTCTATAAATAGTAAGTGTGGGTAGGTTTATTAGCATGAGACTACTAGAGTAAGATGAAAGTTTGGTTCCCAGTTTAGGCCTCTAAGCGCGAAAATCAGAAATCTTTTTTGAACGGATTCAATTTTGTCTTGGTGAACTCTATACTGAGGACTCCAGACACATGATCCGTACTCAAGAATTGGTCGGACAAGCGAGACGCATAAATTCTTAGTCAGTTAGTTTGACCTTCTTTTTATAAATTCTAACATGGGCCATGGGTGTGCCTTATTTACCATGCACGAAATGTGGTCAGTAAATTTTAATTTGGCATCAAGTATGACACCAAGATCATCAACACGCGTGATTCTATCGAGTAAGATTCCGTCCAGAGAGTGAGCAGCAAACTGAGGATCTGTAGGGTGAAATGTCATCAGTTGGCACTTAGAGCCGTTTAATTTTAGTGAATTTGCTTGACACCATGCTTGTAAGTTATTATGATCGGTCTGTCAGACCGATTGACGTGAGGGATCATTATATTGAATACAAAGCTTGCCGGTGCAGGTGAAGGGTAACAAACAGTCGGTAGAAATCTCGGATGATTCTTGGATCACCCTAGTGTTTCTAGATGCCGTCGGCGGCCGTGCCTGGGTCCCGTTAAGTTCTTGGTATGGTGAGTTATGCTCATTCTGCTTTGATCAGCATTCTCCTCTGCCACGCGGTCGTCCTGCCGACCCAGCTAGCGTTTTCGTACAGTTAAGTTTAGTTCTGTTTTACATTTACTTGAATAAAGAGCACATGGCTCGTAAACTTGACTCCGGCCATCGCCGTCAACTTATTTGCATTCGCCCACTGAGCTTAAGGCCAGGGGTATAGGGGGGCAGTCACCCTCTCATCATAAACTGACACAGCAGCAGGCACCATACAGGTGCCATGCCATCAGCAGCTATCCAGCGGCTGCCATAACTTCCTGCGGGCATCATACAGGTGCCACGTCATCAGCGGCCATCTAGGAGCAACATTATGGCCCGGCCGGCAATCCTTGAGTAACCACATCATCAGCAGCCAACTAGCCGCTGCCACCCAGCGAGCACCTTGCCGGTGCCACGCCATCAGCAGCCATCCAGCGGCTGCCATACCTCCCTGCGAGCACCTTGCCGGTGCCACGTGCTAATCCGCCCATGCGAGAGCAACGCCTCCACCGGGCCACAAACCTTCTTCCATAATTTATACAGCAAAGTGAACTCTTGAAAATAACCCTTAGTGTTCTAATTAAGTAACTGCTGATCAATTTTATTAAGACTATAGGGAAACCCATTTTGTCAAGCTTTATTAAAAGAACAGAGTGATTAACGGAGTCAAATGCTTTACTGAAGTCTAGGTAAATGACGTCCGTTTGAAAATTTGACTGGAAGCCCTTGATAACAAAAGATGAGAGCTCCAAAAGATTAGTAGTCGTCGAGCGACGTTTCATAAATCCATGTTGGCTTGGAGAAATAAAAGAGCTGCATAGGTGTTGCAATTGAGGGGTTATTAGTTTCTCGAAGAGCTTGGGGATAGCAGACAATTTAGAGATACCTCTTTAATTGCTTGTATCGCATCGTATACCTTTTTTATGGATAGGGATAATGTATGATCCCTTCCATATCCGAGGAAACGTTGAGGATTCGAGACACAAACTGAATAATTTAAGAAGAGGCTTGCTCAGGTAATCGGCGCAGTATCTAAGCAGCCGGTTATACCATCCGGTCCTGCCGATAAAATTGGCTTAACCCGTTGAAGATCGGATATAATTGAAGTGGATAATATTATAATTATACCCTTGCAGAGGGTGTTATAATTTTGAACAGAAGTTCGTAACGCAGTGAAGGAGTCACTTCCGACCCCATCAAGTATGTATAAATATATATATATTCTTGATCAGCATCACCAGCCGAGTCGATATAGCCATGTCCGTCTGTCCATCTGTCCGGTTGTTGATTGCTATGTAAACTAGTCTTTCAGTTTTAAAGCCATAAGGCTGAAACTTTGCACCGACCCTTCAATCTGAATCGGAACACTAAATCACATATCTGCCATAGGAAGGATTGGGAAAAAGTGCCATAAATTCGCCATTTTTTTTTAGGAAACTATATATTTTAACATATCCTGAAAGTTCCATCAAAATCGGACCACTATATCCTATATCTGCCATAGGAAAAAATTGGATCACTATATCCTATAGCTCCCATACAAACGATCGAACAGTTTTAGGGCAACTCGTCTCTTCCGGAGACAAGCCTTCTCATACTACGTCGTTCACAGCAAATAACACCCTCAACGCATTTTAGTTCGCTTTCGTCAGCAGAGCACTTACCACTACTCAAAACACAATATACTCTCGTACAGGCTGGGATCGATCGCTATGTACATGTAAATAGAAAGCTGACCCCTTATGCTAAGAATAATAACAATTCAAAAGTATTTAAAACAACTCCAACCTAGTCTTATCTGGGAATTAATTCGCATTACTTAGTGACTTAAAACCACCAAAAAACAGACATCAAAACCAAGGTCCTTACATTTGAGAACAAAACATATCGGAGCTGATCAAGAAACTAGCCGCGATTGGTAAAAAAAACTATATATATAGTTATATATAGTATTAAAAAAAAAGGGAAACATCTACGAAACGAATATTCAGATTGATACCGTAGACAACTACGGTAAAGTTACAAAGCTACTAGATAATGAGTGCTTCATCTAGTACACCTACCAGCTGAAGCAGAGGGCTTCAGGTGGTATTGAAGATTCTTCCAGATTAAGAAGAATTCGAAGGTCTAAAAGAAAATGTCCGATCAGGCAAATCTAAATTCATACGATTTATAAACTACCATCGTAGAACCACCGTGGACGAGCCTCATGGACGAACCATGCTTAAACAGCCCCTCCGAGCTGTGTTGCTTGCGGAGCCTTACAATATACGCGAGCTTGCCTTGCCAACAAAAATGACCCAACTAAAGAGGGTGTCGTGACTTTAAGGAACTTAAATCCGTTTAAACCAAANTGAAGAATCTAGCACATATACGATAGAAACAACCGAAAAATCTTTAAATTGTTTCAGAAATCAGATAATCCTAGAAGAGGCAAACTATTTCCTGAAGAGATACTTTATATTTTTCATAAATCTGGTAAAGGCACCCCCGTTGCACAGTAATTCAAACGGGCAAATTGAACGCCTCCACAGCACCCTGACAGAAACAGCGAGATGCATCAAAATGGATAAGCAAAATAACGATAATTCGGATAATTCTTGGATCACCTTAGTGTTTCTAGATGCCGTCGGCGGCCGTGTCTGGGTCCCGTTAAGTTCTCGGTATGGTGAGTTATGCTCATTCTGCTTTGATCAGCATTCTCCTCTGCCACGCGGTCGGCCTGCCGACCAAGCTAGCGTTTTCGTACAGTTAAGTTTAGTTCTGTTTTACATTTACTTGAATAAAGAGCACATGGCTCGTAAACTTGACTCCGGCCATCGAAGTCAACTTATTTGCATAGGGGGGTATAGGGGGGCAGTCACCCTCTCATCATAAACTGACACAGCAGCAGGCACCATACAGGTGCCATGCCATCAGCAGCCATCCAGCGGCTGCCATAACTCCCTGCGGGCATCATACAGGTGCCACGTCATTAGCGGCCATCTAGGAGCAACATTATAGCCCGACCGGCAATCCTTGAGTAACCACTTCATCAGCAGCCAACTAGCCGCTGCCACCCAGCGAGCACCTTGCTGGTGCCACGTGCTAATCCGCCCGTGCGAGAGCAACGCCTCCACCGGGCCACAAACCTTCTTCCATAATTTATACAGCAAAGTGAACTCTTGAAAATAACCCTTAGTGTTCTAATTAAGTAACTGCTGATCAATTTTATTAAGCCTATAGGGAAACCCATTTTGTCAAGCTTTATTAAAATAACAGAGTGATTAACGGAGTCAAATGCTTTACTGAAGTCTAGGTAAATGACGTCCGTTTGAAAATTTGACTGGAAGGCCTTGATAACAAAAGATGAGAGCTCCAAAAGATTAGTAGTCGTCGAGCGACGTTTCATAAATCCATGTTGGCTTGGAGAAATAAAAGAGCTGCATAGGTGTTGCAATTGAGGGGTTATTAGTTTCTCGAAAAGCTTGGGGATAGCAGACAATTTAGAGATACCTCTTTAATTGCTTGTATCGCATCGTATACCTTTTTTATGGATAGGGATAACGTATGATCCATTCCATATCCGAGGAAACGTTGAGGATTCGAGACACAAACTGAATAATTTAAGAAGAGGCTTGCTCAGGTAATCGGCGCAGTATCTAAGCAGCCGGTTATACCATCCGGTCCTGCCGATGAAATTGGCTTAACCCGTTGAAGATCGGATATAATTGAAGTGGATAATATTATAATTATACCCTTGCAGAGGGTATTATAATTTTGAACAGAAGTTCGTAACGCAGTGAAGGAGTCATTTCCGACCCCATCAAGTATGTATAAATATATATATATTCTTGATCAGCATCACCAGCCGAGTCGATATAGCCATGTCCGTCTGTCCATCTGTCTGTCCGTCTGTTGATTGCTATGTAAACTAGTCTCTCAGTTTTAAAGCTATCAGGCTGAAACTTTGCACCGACCCATCAATCTGAATCGGAACACTAAATCACATATCTGCCATAAAAAGGATTGTGAAAAAGTGCCATAAATTCGTTATTTTTTTTTAAGAAACTATATATTTTAACATATCCTGAAAGTTTCATCAAAATCGGATCACTATATCCTATATCTGCCATAGGAAATATGGGAGAAAATGGGTCATTGAGAATAACTCTGCTGTTTTTCTAGACAATTAATTAATTCTTGAGAATACAGTTTTTATAGACATTAAAGCCGTTTTAGAAAATTAAAAACCAAAAATTGGATCACTATATCCTATAGCTCCCATACAAACGATCGAACAGTTTTAGGGCAACTCGTCTCTTCCGGAGACAAGCCTTCTCATACTACTTCGTTCACAGCAAATAACACCCTGAACGCATTTTAGTTCGCTTTCGTCAGCAGAGCACTTACCACTACTCTAAACACAATGTACTCTCGTACAGACTGGGTTCGATCGCTATGTACATGTAAATAGAAAGCTGACCCCTTATGCTAAGAATAATAACAATTCAAAAGTATTTAAAACAACTCCAACCTAGTCTTATCTGGGAATTAATTCGCATTACTTAGTGACTTGAAACCACCAAAAAACAGCCATCAAAACCACCAAAAAACAGCCAACAAAACATATCGGAGCTGATCAAGAAACTAGCCGCGATTGGTAAAAAAAACTATATATATAGTTTATATATAGTATTAAAAAAAAAGGAAACATCTACGAAACGAATATTTAATACCGTAGACAACTACCGTAATGTTACAAAGCTACTAGATAATGAGTGCTTCATCTAGTACACCTACCAGCTGAAGCAGAGGGCTTCAGGTGGTATTGAAGATTCTTCCAGATTAAGAAGAATTCGAAGGTCTAAAAGAAAATGTCCGATCAGGCAAATCTAAATTCATACGATTTATAAACTACCATCGTAGAACCACCGTGGACGAGCCTCATGGACGAACCATGCTTAAACAGCCCCTCCGAGCTGTGTTGCTTGCGGAGCCTTACAATATACGCGAGCTTGCCTTGCCAACAAAAATGACCCAACTAAAGAGGGTGTCGTGACTTTAAGGAACTTAAATCCGTTTAAACCAAATCAGACTCCGACTCAACATAAAAAAGTTTGGCCATTTACCGAGATCAATACTAAAAGCTTTAATCAGAGGGCAATTAAAGTGATATTACTAGGAAACTGGCGACATTGCTTTAGCATGGATAACAAATTTTTAGACCCCGTACCCAAAGGGTAAAGGGTATATTAAGTTTGTGCAAATGTATGTAACAGGCAGAAGGCGTGGCAGACTTCACAAAGTATATATATTCTTGATCAGCATGACGAGCTGAGTCGATATAGTCATGTCCGTCTGTCCGTCCGTCCGTCCGTCTGGATAAACGAACCGATCTCAGCAACTGTAAGAGATATAAGAACCATTTTACCAGTGAAGATTCTCCTAATACTGACCCAGCTGAAGTAATTTTTTTTTTCGATGCCAAGCCCACCGCCCCCGCATTTTGTACTTCTAATTTTTGCACTTCACTTCACAATTTTCAAGATTAAATATTTTTAAAAATCCGCATGCAATTGGAGCATAGATTTCTACCAACTCTGAAAATTTAATCAAGATTGGTCAATTAGAAAGCGCACAATAAATACCCAAATTTACAGGCGCTAACCACAAGTAATCTGTTTATTTGCTCAAACGGTAAATCGCTTGCGATCGGTGGATGATTTTTCTCGGAAGTGCAGCTGCAGCTGCCACTACTTTCATATACATATGTATGAATGTGTGCCTTCCATATTTGATCGAATGGTTAAGAAGATCTTGGGTTCGAGTCCCAGACCGGACTCGGTGTAAATATATATATATTTTTTTTGGTTTTGATTTATTTAGCTTATAACCAAATTTGTACAGGGTCTGTAACAGTCGGGAAACTCGAGAGTAACGTTCTTACTTATTATTTATGCCGTTGGACCCGTGAAACGGTGAGGCTACCGGCGTTATATTTTTAAGCTCCTTTACAGGCTTTATATAATTTTTCGCTGCCCCTGTGTCAATAAGAATTTTTAAAGTTCTCGCAGCCAACCGTCGTTCGATGAACGGTAGCCGGGACCGCTTTTTAAAAAATTAGAATTTCATGGGAGTCGACCGAGTCGCTGTCGTCTTCGATTGCGCTCAGCGCGGCTACCGCAGCGTTATCATATTCTTGGTCTTTGGCACTGGTTGTCTGCTTGATGTTGTCAAGCCGCTGGCGCCTTTGGTCAGTTATCCTATCTGAGGATTTTGGTCTTTTTGAATTTTTTACCTATGAGTTTTGAGGTTCATTTTGGTTCGTTTTAAAGTGTGGATCTAGCTTGGACTTGGAACGATGGATTCCATTCCATGGGCTCTGCTGCCTGCCGTAGATTGTCACTGATGGAGGATTCTTTTCGTTCCCTTATTTATCGGGAGCGCGGTACTGAGCCTTACGAAAGTCAGTATTCTGGGTTAGCTTACGCTGAACCTCGTCATAGTATTGCAAGAGGCTTTGGTCACTTTGACGAACCGCCTCGAGCTGATTAAGTCTAATCTTGCCAGAAGGGCATCGAAATTAGGTACAATGTTGTGTGATACCATCAACGCTTTGGACATTTTCGGAAAGTAATAGTCGAGAAGGACTTGTTTGATATTTTCCTGAACAGCTCTGTGTGCACGATTGTGCTCTGTGGTAATTATTTCGATCTGTTCGCTGTTATCTGAAATGTCTGATACAATGCCAGAATTTCGTCGCTGGAAAATTTGACACGAATGCATGTTGAATGCTGGCCAATGCTGGCAAGTTGCAATGAATAGCGTTGACCACTTTTGGGTTGATGATTGGTTTTAATGTTTCTAAAAGGGTTAATTTTTCTGTGAAATGTATATGGCGGGATTTATTTCCGAAAAATATAAGTTATCGCTTAACTCGCGTATGTCACGAGTTCCATACAAATACTGCCTTAGTATTCCTAGAGAACAGAACTAGAGAAAACTCTTTTTCGTTAGTTGCGTAACGGGTCTCGAAGTCTTTAAGGGTTCTGGATATCATCGTTATGGGTTCATTGTCTTGCGACAGTATAGCCCCGATGCCGTAAGCTGACGCATCGGTTGTCAGATCGAACGGTTTTTTAAAGTCTGGGTATCTGAGAGTGACATCTTCAGATGCCAAAATGTTTCGAAGTCTATTGAATGCGTCTCTTTGCTGATCGTTAAAATTTATTGGTATTTTCAACGATATGTGTTTACTTACGGAACCGTTTTCTCCCTTGAGGAGGTTGGTAAGTGTCGCAGGCAAGTAACTGCAGGTCCTCAGACGCGGAACCATACAGAATTTTTTTAGTTTGCATATTGAGGGTGGCTCCCACCTGCGTTAGCAAGTCGAAGCCTATGATCCTGTCAAATGTTGTTAGGGAATCTAATATGAAAAATGGGGAAGTTGTTCCCAAGACGCTTATTAGGCATTTTTTAGACCCTGTACCCAAAGGGTAAACGGTATATTAAGTTTGTGCAAACGTATGTAACAGGCAGAAGGAGGCGTGGAAGACCCCACAAAGTATATATATATTATGGATCATCATGACGAACTGAGTCGATATTGCCATTTCCGTATGTCCGTCCGGATGAACACACGGATCTCAGCAAATGTAAGAGCTAGAGGAACCATATTACCAGTGTTGATTCTCCTAATACTGACGCAACTGAAATTTATTTTTTTAGTCGGCTACACGCCCACCGCCCTGCAATTTGTATTTTAATTTTTGCACTGTCCTGTACTGCACAATTTTCAAGCTAAAATTTTTTAAAAATTCACAGTTCATCAAGATTGGTTAATTAGAAAGCGCACAATAAATACCCTAAGTCTACAGGCGATAAACACAAGTAATCTCTATATTTGCTCAAAAAAACGGTAAATGGCTTGCGTTTGGTGGTTGATTTTTCTCGGAAGTGCCGGTGCAGCTGCACTACCTTCATATACATATATATGAATGTGTGCCTTCAATATATTTATACTGTAAAAGCTGCTGATTTAAAAAGTATGGTGTAGTCAAATGGTTACTACGTTCGACTGAAAGCGCGAAGAACTTGGGTGTGAATCCCACACCGGACTCGGTAATATTTTTAGACCCTGTACCCAAAGGGTAAAGGGTATATTAAGTTTGTGTAAATGTATGTAACAGGCAGAAGGAGTCGTGGCAGACTCCACAAAGTATATATATTCTTGATTAGCATGACGAGCTGAGTCGATATAGTCATGTCCGTCTGTCCGTCCGTCTGGATGAACGAACGGATCTCAGCAACTGTAAGAGCTAGAATAACCATTTTACCAGTGAAGATTCTCCTAATACTGACCCAGCTGAAGTATTTTTTTTTTCGGTGCCAAGCCCACCGCCCCCGCATTTTGTACTTCTAATTTTTTCACTGCACTTCACTGCACAATTTTCAAGATAATTTTTTTTTAAATACACATGCAATTGGAGCATAGATTTCTACCGACCCTGAAAATTTAATTAAGATTCGTCAATTAGAAAGCGCACAATAAATACCCAAATTTACAGGCGCTAACCACAAGTAATCTGTTTATTTGCTCAAACAAACGGTAAATCGCTTGCGATCGGTGGATGATTTTTCTCGGAAGTGCAGCTGCAGCTGCCACTACTTTCATACACATATGTATGAATGTGTGCCTTCCATATATTTATGTATATATTTGATCGAATGGTTACGACGTTTGTCTGAAAGGACGAAGATCTTGGGTTCGAGTCCCAGACCGGACTCGGTGTAAATAGATATATATTTTTTTTGGTTTTGATTTATTTAGCTTATAACCAAATTTGTACAGGGTCTGTAACAGTCGGGAAACTCGAGTGTAACGTTCTTACTTGTCATTTATGCCGTTGGACCCATGAATTGAATTCACGCGAAACGGTGAAGCTACCGGCGTTATATTTTTAAGCTCCTTAACAGGCTTTATATAATTTTTCGCTGCCCCTGTGTCAATAAGAATTTTTAAAGTTCTCGCAGCCAACCGTCGTTCGATGAACGGTAGCCGGGACCGCTATTAAAAAAATTTAGAATTTCATGGGAGTCGACCGAGTCGCTGTCGTCTTCGATTGCGCTCAGCGCGGCTACCGCAGCGTTATCATATTCTTGGTCTTTGGCACTGGTTGTCTGCTTGATGTTGTCAAGCCGCTGGCGCCTTTGGTCAGTTATCCTATCTGAGGATTTGGTCTTTTTGAATTTTTTGCCAATGAGTTTTGAGGTTCATTTTGGTTCGGTTTAAAGTGTGGATGTAGCTTGGACTTGGAACGATGGATTCCATTCCATGGGCTCTGCTGCGTGCCGTATATTGTCACTGATTGATGATTCTTTTCGTTACCTTATTAATCGGGAGCACGGTACTGAGCCTTACGAAAGTCAGTATTCTGGGTTAGCTTACGCTAAACCTCGTCATAGTATTGCATGAGGCTTTGGTCACTTTGACGATCCGCCTCAAGCTGTTTTCGCAATAGCCGCAACGAAGTTTTGTCTGCGTAGGAGCAGTCTAATCTTGCCAGAAGGGCATCGAAATTAGGTACAATGTTGTGTGATACCATCAATGCTCGCGCTGGGCCCCTAATTTTATTCCTGATTATAGTAACTGCTTGATAACGGGCCCTGCTGCCCTGGTAAGGCTTAAAGAGATCGTACGCATCCGTGACAGATTGCCTCCACTCTACATACTCGTCTTGCTCATATGGACCTGGAAATTTCATTAAAAACCTGAACTTATGGCACCTAATTCATACGAGGTTTAATGCATATGGGCGAACATTTCGTTCGGCTGCCATAACACTTTATTTAAATTTATATTTGTGTTTGTTTTATTCAATTCTATTTTCACAAATACAAATTTTATATGAGCTGCAAGTCACAATTGCATCTATTATTATTATTATTTATAATATCCTTGCAGAGGGTATTATAATTTTGACCAGCAGTTTGTAACGCAGTGAAGGAGACATTTCCGACCCTATTTAGTATATATACTTAATATACTTTGATCAGCATCACCAGCCGAGTCGATATAGCCGTGTCCGTCTGTCTGTCTGTCCGTCTGTCGGTTGCTATGTAAACTAGTCCCTCAGTTTTAAAGCTATCGGGCTGAAACTTTGCACCGACCCTTTAATCTGTTGCAGGTAGTATATAAGTCGGCCGGAATCGGTACACTACATCACATAGCTGCCATAGGAACGATTGGGAAAAAGTGCCAAAATTTCGCCATTTTTAAAGATAATTTATTTATTTCTAGGAAAACTCTATTTAATAGCAATTTTAACATATCCTGAAAGTTTTATTAAAATCGGACTACTATATACTATAGCTGCCATAGGAACGATGGGAGAAAATGGGTCATTGAGCATAACTCTGGTGTTTTTCAAGACAATTAATTCATTCTTGAGAAAAACAGTTTTCATAGACAGTAAAGCCTTTTTAGAAATTAAAAACCCAAAAATCGGATAACTATCTCCTATAGCTGCCATACAAACGATTGAACGGTTTGAAAGCAACTAGCCTGCAAGGGTATTCTAAGCTTCGGGTACCGAAGCTAGCCTTCCTTTCT
>JAJJHY010006532.1:0-13014 GCA_021224005.1 Drosophila setifemur
CGGTGCATGAGTAAAGGTCGGACCAATCATAGCCGGCTATAAGAGAGTTTAATTTAAGGAAATCAGTATGGCGAAAGCATCTGGTACGCGGGGCTTTCCTATCCGATTTGAAAAGAACAATCAACTGATCCCTGTCGGCAAGCAAGTTGGAAACAGATTGGATAGCAGATAAGTGCTTCCAGTACATGGATATCTCGGAAGAAGGCGCAATATAGGAACAGGTAATAAAGAAGGTATTATCTGAGATAGTTACTTTAACGCAAATATCACCGAATTCTTGAAGCCATATCTCTTCCGCCGGGAGTTTGGAGTCAACCGCAAATAATACTCCACCACCCCACCGGGAAGGACAATCAATTCTAAAGAGGAGGCTAGTTTTTTGGTTGCACAGCAGATGCAGTCGGCTGGGGAAGTTTAATGGCAATTGGCCATTTATTGATTTTTTTTCTTTTCCTAACTTGGTGTCCTTGGACTATAATATGCTCTGGCCAGAAATCGGGATAGCAAATACTTTCGAAGAAGTCCATAGGGACACTTATCTTGAAAGATGCAATGTCCCTAGCGTAGGAAAAGTTGTATTTTTCTACCCTTACCTTATATATATATACTATATATATATATACTGTACTAGAAGAGTTGGCGCAAAGTTTCAGCCCGATAACTTTAAAACTGAAAGACTAGTTTGCGTAGAAACAGCAGACGGACTTGGCTAGATCGACTCGGCTGGTGGTGGTGATCAAGAATATATATACTTTATAGGGTCGGAGATGTCTCCTTCACTTCGTTGCAATCCTGGTCAAAATTATAATACCCTCTGCAAGGGTATAATAATTGAGCTACAATAAAATTATCATTCCTTTAATACGTTTGTATCATATGTGGCATCAATAAGATTAATGATAGACACATGTATACCTTGCGATTTTAGATATTTTTAGGGACATGTGTGATTTTTGTTTTATTTCTTTTTAACGCTTTTAAAAAACATAAAACATAACTTTTCTAGGTTCATCCCATCTGTTAAAGCGTTTTAACGCATTTGAAGAGAAAGCACATTGAGGATGAACATCTTGCTTCGTTGTTTGAACCTAATTTAGCTGCATGTATAAACCGAATGTGTTCACAAAAAGGCCAGAAACTGAGACCACTCGAGCCCAACAAGGCTACAACCAGTGGGAAAAGAGAACAGAGAAGATAAAAAATAGCATATAAAGCGGCAGAAATCCACGGAGGATAAAAACCGCGCGCTGAGACAAGCTTTGTTAGACGGAGAGAACTCCGGCATACGGATCGTGGCAGAGCAACAGACGGCAGCAAGGGCGATCTATGCAACCGGTCACAACGGGTGCAACAAGGCAGACTGCGTGTCGATGGGTAATCCGCCGACGAATGGACGGGGGTCCATTCAGGCGAAAACGACATGGCGGGTAGCGGCGCCGGAGCAGCAATGGAACATTGCGCATTTGCGTGGATTTCAGGCAACCTTCAGTCCCGGCCGCATACCCGTTGCCACGGATAAACCACATCCTAAAGCGCCTACGCAACGTCCGTTATATTCTAACCCTTGACCTGAAGAACGGCTATTGGCAAATACTTATAGCCGCCGGCAGTCGGGAATATACCGCGTTTACGGTGCTAGGGCGGGGCCTTTATCAGTAGCTAGTGATGGCTTTCGGGTTACATTCTTCTCCAGACACTAGACAGCGTCATCGGAGTGGAAATGGAACCACATGCGATCGCATACCTCGACAACATAATTGTCATTGTACCCACCGAACAAAAGCATCTCGAAAACCTTCGCGAGGTTTTCCGCCGGCTAAGAACAGCGAATCTTCGGGTATCCAGGAGAAATGCTCCTTTTTTCAGAGGCGACAACGATACTTGCGACAACGATACATGCAGGAATTCCCACGGACCCCGACTTGGCCGCTGTGCGAAGCATACGAGCACCTGCCACGTACAAGGAGTTGAGGCAGTGCCTTAGGATGACATCATCACCCAATGCAATGGGCGGCCCAGGATCAGAGCCGTCAGTACAATTTGCGACGACGGGAGCACCTGTCCAAACCTTCTGAGGGCTTCACTGGCAAGTTGGCCCCGTGCTTCGATGAACCATACAACGTGGTGAAGTTCGTTTCGCCTATCCTGCGACTACAACGACCGGGCGAGACGACGGCGGGTGGCGAATGATACTTAAGCAGTATCACTACGAAGAAGCCGAAGCTAAAGACGCCGTTAAGTTAGATTAAATATTTCATGTATTCGCGTTTGGTCAAGTATTTTGTTCGGTGCTAGGAACTTTGGGTAGTAAGCGGGATAATACGCGGCAGAATGCCACTCCACAATATGATATATTCTCTATATGTCTATATAATCATATTTTAAAAGACACGGAGTCGCTCTATAATTATTCGAATTTAGTTTAAGTATTTTTAAGTTTACGTTAAGTTTGGCATAGAGCCAATAATTAATTATAAGTTAACAACAATATTTGAAAACCGCAACGCCCATTATCTGGGCCAGCGGACACGTGGAGACGTCGATATTTTTATTTATGTTTCCAAATGATTCAACGTAGGCCATGATAGGGCAGCTTAATAAATTGTGAAAATAAACTACGAGCTTGGCATTTTAATTTTTCATACCAGGTTTTTTAGCAGTGAGGCCCCCAATTATTTTGCATATCTTTTTTAGCTTAATGGTTTTAAAATATATCACAAAATAAACCCCCAATTGTTATTACCATTACTATACCATACAAAAACAAGTAAGAACGTTACAGTCGAGTTTCCCGACTGTTACAGACCCTGTACAAAAAAAAATATATATATATTCACACCGAGAGTCCGGGTCTGGGATTCGAACCCAAGATCTTCGCGTTTTAAGTCGAACGTCGTAACCATTCGACAAACCCAAACTTTTCGAACCGGCAGCTAATACAGTATAAATATATTGAAGACGCACATTTATACATATGTATAAGAAGGTATTGGCAGCACAGCGGCAGCGGCACTTCCGAGAAAAATCAACCACCGAACGCAAGCGATTTACCGTTTCTTTGCGCAAATAAACAGATTTTTTGTGTTTAGCACCTGTAAACTTTAGGTATTTATTGTGCGCTTTCTAATTAACCAATCTTGATGAAATTTTCAGGATCGGTAGAAATCTATGCTCCAATTGCATGTGTATTTTTAAAAAAACTTTAGCTTGAAAATTGTGCAGTGCAGTGCAGGGCAGTGCGAAAATTCAAATACAAATTGCGGGGGCGGTGGGCGTGGCACCGACTTAAAAAAATAAACTCTAATTTACTCCGTATTAGAAGAATCTACACTGGTAATACGGTTCTTCTAGCTCTTACAGTTGCTGAGATCCGTGTGTTCATCCGGACGGACGGACGGACGGACGGACAGACGGACAGACGGACATGGCTATATCGACTCAGCTCGTCATGCTGATCAAGAATATATATACTTTGTGGGGTTACATACATTTGCACAAACTTAATATACCCTTTACCCTTTGGGTACAGGGTCTAATTAACAAGAAAGCAAAGCTAGCTTCGCTGCCCCAAGCTTAGAATATCCTTGCAGACCAGTTCCACTAAAAACGTTCAATCGTTTGTATGACAGCTATTGGATGTGGTTATGCACATTTTTGCAATTTCCAAATTAGCTTTAAAGTCCACTTTCCACTTTCACTTCCATAGCGAACGGACGTGTTTTTATTTTGCGCCCCGAAAATTTTCTGTTTGATATCAAAAACCCCGGAGTTTTTATAAAGTAACCAACTTAAGCTATTCCGAT
Source organism: Drosophila setifemur (assembly GCA_021224005.1). Lineage (NCBI taxonomy): Eukaryota > Metazoa > Arthropoda > Insecta > Diptera > Drosophilidae > Drosophila > Drosophila setifemur. The sequence continues at coordinate 3,804 of JAJJHY010006532.1, forward strand.
CACTATCTGCGGTATTCATTAGCTTTTTCCGTTCGCTACGCGTGTGCATGCACCTGTTTATTGAAATAACTCTGAGCAAGTAATTTTGTGTAAGCTTAGTGTTGTTGTAGTTTGTTCTTCATCTCCGTTTTGCGTGTAAATCTATTTACCGCAATTTCTTAGTAAAGTCTCTTTGTAATTTGTAAATTTGTAAATCTGTTTATCGCAACAGTAGCAAAGTCCCTCTCTCTGCCCATACTTCAAAAAGTATACTTTCCAAGAGTGAGGCTCATATCGTCGGCAGCTTAAACATACCATGAGAAAGCAGTTTTAATAAAACCTGGTTTTGAAAATAATCCGATCTGTTTGATTTTCGGGTTGTAGATACATTTAAAATGACAGTTTATTACCACCGTTCGTCAAAAAATGGCACTATTAAAATGATGAGTCGAAAATTTCTAGAGTTATAACATTGTAAGTTCGTTCGTTCAAGTAGTGTAATTTGCGGTAGCTCTTAATTCCTTTCTTTATTTTGCAGAAATCTGCAGCTTAGGCGCATAAGCAATAAGAAATATCATATTTTCGAAATTTTAGAATTAATAATTAATGATTATTATTAATTATTATTAACGAAATTTTTCATTAACGTCAATAAGTAGATCGCGGAACTATATTAAACAAGTAAGAAGTCGTATTTTCCGAATGTTAAATACCCTGCACCAATTTTTATTTAAACGCCGCTCGAAAAAGAACAAGAATTAAAAAAGAAACATGTAAGAACGTTACAGTCGAGTATCCCGATTGTTACAGACCCTGTACAAATTTGGTTTTAGGAAAAAAAAAAAAAACCAAAAAAAATATATATTCACACCGAGTCCGGTCTGGGACTCGAACCCAAGATCTTATATGCAGATTATTTGTGGTTAGCGCCTGTAAACTTTAAGTATTTATTGTGCGCTTTCTAATTAACCAATCTTGATGAAATTTTCAGGATCGATAGAAGTCTATGTTCCAATGTTCCATGTTCCTATGTTCCAATGTGTACTTTTAAACAAATTTTAGCTTGAAAATTGTGCAGTGCAGGGCAGTGCAAAAATTCAAATACAAATTGCGGGGGCGGTGGGCGTGGCGCCGACTTAAAAAAATAAACTCTAATTGACTCAGTATTAGGAGAATCTACACTGGTAATACGGTTCCTCTAGCTGAGATCCGTGTGTTCAACCGGACGGACGGACGGACGGACAGACGGACATGGCTATATCGACTCAGCTCGTCATGCTGATCAAGAATATATATACTTTGTGGGGTCTGCCACGCCTCCTTCTGCCTGTTACATACATTTGCACAAACTTAATATACCCTTTACCCTTTGGGTACAGGGTCTAAAAAACCAATAAATCAAAATAATGGAATATTTAAAGGAATAAAAATCAAAAATAAAAATAAAAATAACGACGGGTCTGGGATCGGACAAGGGCCTAAGGTTACGAACCAGACATCCTAACACCGAATACATTCTTCATAAAATAGAAAATGCAGTATTCATATAAAGAGTTTTTCAAGTTTTAATAACATTGTAAACTTAGCATATAATAAATATGTGCGCTTTCTAACCAAACTTAATGAAATATTCAGGATCGGTAGAAATTGATGCTCCATTTGGCCAAGACTCTAGTTGGCGCAGTGTGGTGCAAACGTAGAAATACAAATTCTCATGTTATTAACATAGACCCGTCCTTGTTAAAAGACCCTTTATATACAGCGTTCACTTTATCATTTTTATCGGAGCAGGATGCCAAATACCCGACTCGAATTAAGAACTTGATTGCAATATGATCAAACTAATTAGGCATATTGATGGCCAATTGATTACCGCAGTTGCCCGCATTTATTGTTTGCGAACGTAACAGCAAATTAAGAAGAAAAAAAATTACCAAAATCGTAGGTCACTAAATTAGAAGTTCATCGTGCTGGTTGTTCTACCCATTATTAAGGCTTTAAGTTTGCTTATCTAAATGATAAACTGGTAAACGGATAATTCGTACTTCTGTTTATGAGTTGTTACAATAGAAATAAATAAATAATCACCAGAAGTAATTAGACAAAAAATGCAACAGAGATGAATTAATTTTCTGTAGTTTTTCCTTGTTGTTACCCTAAGAATAATTAGTAAGTCGAGGCTTTTATTATACCCTTGGAGAGCGTATTTTAATTTTGACGAGAAGTTTGCAACGCACTGAAGGAGACATCTCCGACTCCATAAAGTATATATATTATTGATCAGCATCACCAGCCGAGTCGATCGAGCCATGTCAAAGGTAAGTTAAAAATTAAGAATGGAACGCTAGCTTCGGGGTCCTTGCAGACCAGTTAACTTCGAACCTTTCGATTGTTCGTGTTGCAGATATCGTATGTAGTGGTCCAATTGACCCTTCCTTTGCAAGGGTATAACGACTGAGTTATGCTGAATGGAAAAGGTGGTCAGGTTTTAATGGATAATAAATTGATCAAAACAGTAATAAAACGGTAGTTTTTAAAGGATCAATCAATTATCTTAAAAAATAACTTATGAAACTATTCCCAATTGTCGGACCACTATATCCAATAGCTGCCATAGGAACGATGGGTAATTGAGCATAAACGTGGTGATTTTTAAGACAATTAATTCATTCTTGAGAAATACAGTTTTCATAGATATTAAAACCGTTTTCGAAAATATAAAACCAAAAATCGGGCATCTATATCCCATAGCTGACACACAAACGATCGNCTGGTTGTTCTACCCATTATGAAGGCTTTAAGTTTGCTTATCTAAATGATAAACTGGTGAACGGATAATTCGTACTTCTGTTGATGAGTTGTTACAATAGAAATAAAAAAATAATCACCAGAAGTAATTAGACAAAAAATGCAACAGAGATGAATTAATTTTCTGTAGTTTTTCCTTGTTGTTACCCTAAGAATAATTAGTAAGTCGAGGCTTTTATTATACCCTTGGAGAGCGTATTTTAATTTTGACCAGAAGTTTGCAACGCAGTGAAGGAGACATCTCCGACTCCATAAAGTATATTGATCAGCATCACCAGCCGAGTCGATCGAGCCATGTCAAAGGTAAGTTAAAAATCAAGAATGGAACGCTAGCTTCGGGGTCCTTGCAGACCAGTTAACTTCGAACCTTTCGATTGTTCGTGTTGCAGATATCGTATATAGTGGTCCAATTGACCCTTCCTTTGCAAGGGTATAACGACTGAGTTATGCTGAATGGAAAAGGTGGTCAGGTTTTAATGGATAATAAATTGATCAAAACAGTAATAAAACGGTAGTTTTTAAAGGATCAATCAATTATCTTAAAAAATAACTTATGAAACTATTCCCAATTGTCGGACCACTATATCCAATAGCTGCCATAGGAACGATGGGTAATTGAGCATAAACGTGGTGATTTTTAAGACAATTAATTCATTCTTGAGAAATACAGTTTTCATAGATATTAAAACCGTTTTCGAAAATATAAAACCAAAAATCGGGCATCTATATCCCATAGCTGACACACAAACGATCGAACGGCTTAAAGGCAACTGGTCTGCAAGGGTATTCTAAGCTTCGGGCCTCGAAGCTAGCCTTCCTTTCTTGTTTTCATTGTATTCGATATTCGTCATTTGTAACGATCGCACGGCCAATTCGGGACCGCTTGCCCTGGAACTTAAATTAATATAATTTATTTGTGATTACTTGCGCATTTTATAGCCTATGAAAAAGCTCATTGACTGAACAGTTCCTTTGACAGCTGTATAAATGTAATACCTGAACCAGAAAGAATATCTGCGCTAAGTTATAGGCTATAGGTTTTTAAGATGGAGACATTTCTGATCGACAAGTAGCCATTTCAGTATGTCGGTTGCTAAGCAATCTAGTCTCTCAGTTTTAATCAGAGCATTCTATATGTAAGATCAATAAAGGATGACTTGCTAGACTTAACTTTGGCTGTCGTTTGTATCCGTTTTTAAAGCAGTTTGTGCAGTCCTATGGGACTGTGGGATGTGTATATTATAAAAAAATATAAACCGTAAAAAATATGTTAATATTAATCACTGCTTAATCCACTTAGTCTAGGCTATTTATATCTTCAGATGTCGTCGTTGCCGACGTTGACAATAAGAAATTTGCGTCAGTACAAGTATCTACTGCTTTGATTTGGCACCTGTGCTTGTTAACGCTTTGTTCTGACCCATGTGTCTGCCTGGCATACATACTCGTACATATGTAATTATGAAAACAAAGATATGATCTTGAGCCAACGAAGACAGCGACGGGAGTTTTTTCTGCAGCTGTAAGCTTTAAAAAGCGTTTGCAAAATATTTAAAGAAATTTGGATAATGCAATTTGATTGGCATCACGACATGATTAGATTGTGGCCAGAAAGACAGCTTTAAAGTTGTGAGAATCCGATGTATCTGAGGATCTGACAATCTATTGTATGTATAGACAAAAAGCTTGAAGTTGTGAACAATGCCACTGTAACTAGACAATGCAAAACAATACAATTGTCAAACAAGCAAAGGGATACTTTTTCCAAGCTGAGAGTTGAGGCTCTTTTATCGACTTTTATCATCAAATTCAAGGGTGGACGAAAGTCAACACGAAATTTAATTAACGTCAATAATGGTAGGGAGGAGGCTGGAAAAGGCCAGATCGAGTGGCATCCTCACATGGTGCAAAGGAATATTTCGGCATTAGCAGCTTCTGCGGGCTTTCCTTTATGATTTTTATACCGGTCTGGGATTCGAACCCAAGATCTTCGCATTTTAAGTCGAACGTCGTAACCATTCGACAAACCCAAACTTTTTGAACCGACAGCTAATACAGTATATGTAATTATATTGAAGACGCACATTCATACATACATACATACATACATACATACACATTCGTATGTATGTATATGAAGGTAGTGGCAGCGCAGCTGCAGCGACACTTTCGAGAAAAATCAACCAACGAACGCAAGCGATTTACCGTTTGTTTGCGCAAATAAACAGATTTTTTGTGTTTAGCGCCTGTAAACTTTAGGTATTTATTGTGCGCTTTCTAATTAACCAATCTTGATGAAATTTTCAGGATCGGTAGAAATCTTTGCTCCAATTGCATGTGTATTTTTAAAATTTTAACTTGAAAACTGTGCAGTGCAGGGCAGTGCAAAAATTCAAATACAAATTGCGGGGGCGGTGGGAGTGGCACCGACTTAAAAAAATAAACTCTAATTTACTCAGTATTAGAAGAATCTACATTGGTAATACGGTTCTTCTAGCTCTTACAGTTGCTGAGATCCGTGTGTTCATCCGGACGGCAAGACGGACAGACGGACATGGATATATCGACTCAGCTCGTCATGCTGATCAAGGGTAGGGTCTACCACGCCTCCTTCTGCCTGTTACATACATTTGCACAAACTTAATATACCCTTTACCCTTTGGGTACAGGGTCTAAAAACGGACCACTATTTCCTATAGCTGATATATGTAGGTACGAACTATGGGAGAAAATGGGCATTGAACATAACATAACATAGACAATAAAGACGATTTACAACGGACATGGCTATATCGACTCAGCTCGTCATGCTGATCAAGAATGTATATACTTTGTGGGGTCTGCCACGCCTCCTTCTGCCTGTTACATACATTTGCACAAACTTAATATACCCTTTACCCTTTGGGTACAGGGTCTAAAAACTTGACTAACTTAAAGCATGCAAAACAATATAGGATATATATATGTATATATATGTAACAGGCAGAAGGAGGCGTGGCAGACCCCACAAAGTATATACATTCTTGATCAGCATGACGAGCTGAGTCGATATAGCCATGTCCGTCTGTCCGTCTGTCCGTCTGTCCGTCTGTCCGTCTGTCCGTCCGTCCGTCCGTCCGTCCGGATGAACACACGGATCTCAGCAACTGTAAGAGCTAGAAGAACCGTATTACCAGTGTAGATTCTTCTAATACTGAGTAAATTAGACTTTACTTTTTTAAGTCGGTGCCACTCCCACCGCCCCCGCAATTTGTATTTGAATTTTCGCACTGCCCTGCACTGCACAATTTTCAAGCTAAAGTTTTTTTAAAAATACACATGCAATTGGAGCATAGATTTCTATCGATCCTGAAAATTTCATCAAGATTGGTTAATTAGAAAGCGCACAATAAATACCTAAAGTTTACAGGCGCTAAACACAAAAAAATCTATTTATTTGAGCAAACAAACGGTAAATCGCTTGCGTTCGGTGGTTGATTTTTCTCGGAAGTGCCGCTGCCGCTGCGCTGCCACTACCTTCTTATACATATGTATGAATGTGCGTCTTCAATATATTTATACTGTATTAGCTGCCTATTAAAAAAGTTTGGGTTTTTCGAATGGTTACGACGTTCGACTTAAAACGCGAAGATCTTGGGTTCGAATCCCAGACCGGACTCGGTGTGAATATTTTTTTTTTATTTTTTTTTTGTAGCTTATAACCAAATTTGTACAGGGTCTGTAACAGTCGGGCAACTCGACTGTAACGTTCTTACTTGTTTTGTAACCTGATTCTATGTAAAAATATGAAAAAAATCATCGTGATGGTTTGGTAGGAAAAATCATCCAAATCCACGGTTTACCTTTTGTTTTTTTCCCAGCACGATAATCGAACGGTATATGCCATATATCAAACATCCTGAAATGCTTAGGCGAAACGCAAATAAATATTAATTTGCATTCAGTGAATTATATGCCGTACTTTCCTTACGTGTGTAGTTATACCATATACCATCAAGATATACTATCTATATGAATACAAACATATGTATGTACATACTTACACGCTATGCACTCCCATTAAACAAAAGTTAAATTTGTTGCGAAGCTCTGGCACATTGTACAAATATTGTATACGAAGCGATTTGCCTCACCTTTACTTTGAACTTTTCAGCAGCGTCTGGTCTAAACGGTACGGCGTGTATTTTGGGCAAATATTGTCAAATAACCCGTGAGAAAAAGTAGTAGTACACAACAGGCACACAATTTTTTGTCCATCCTTCTTATTATACCCGCTGCTAATAGAGTAACAAGAAAGTCGAGATTGCCCAGATGATATATTCTCGGTACTATTGTAGCTTAACGCTCCAATAATATTAAGAAAAATAAACTATGAAAAACGATATGGTGCGTGGCGGAAGTAAAATAAAATGTATAACGAGTTCAAATCAAAAAGTTGATATCAAATAGCAGGCAGCAAGCAAAAACGATTCCCCTCCAGTGATGCTACCCATGCTGCTATCAAATACTGTAAAGATACAAAAGATGCTGTCTCAAAACGGTGGTAGCGAATGTGTGTGCGGTAATGTGCGTTGTTCCTATGGCCCAACGGTGTTTTTTTATGCCCGCATGCCACGTTTGCGGATTATATGCCTCATACTGCGTGTCAGCAGCTTTGCCGTTGTGTCATCAGAAAAATTATTGTTGGGATCATGCGACAGAAGCATTATCCTGGCAGACTGCCTTACATCCGTCGCTGCATTCTGCTCTCTGTTTTCTACGCTGTGTGTAAATAAATTTATATTTTTATGTCCCTCTAATATTTGCGGGAGCGAATTTTGGGTATTTATACATTTAGCATTGGTATACAGGGACAATGATTACGTTATGAAGTTGCGTTACTTTTCTTTAATTTTTTTTACTCCTCTTTAGTCGCGTTAATATTATTAGGCATCTCGTGGACTTATTGCGGATGCTGTAAAAAGTTGTGAGATGCAAACTATCGCAGGCTTATTTTACTATCTACGTATACACGCTTATACAAAGGAGCACCTGTTACAAATAGTACATTTGTACATGTAAAGAGCATTAAAAATTAATACACCGCACAGTGATTAAATTTTAACTTTTCATTATCGCCGCCGAGTTGCGAAATTAACAATAATCATTGTTATGACCTTCTCATAAAGCTATTAAAAAACTGTACGTGCATCAGTGTGAGTGCGTTTGTTTCAAAGTGCTTTTAAGCACATTTCCGTTTAATGAAAAGTGAATCCAACGGCAGGAAATAAAACCCGAAAACAAACATCTCATAATTATAACCTTGCAGAGGGTATTATAATTTTCAACAGAAGTTTGTAACGTAGTGAAGGAGACGTCTCCGACCTCATTAAGTATATATATTATTGATCAGCATCACCAGCCGAGTCGATCAAGCCATGTCCGTCTGTCCGTCGGTCTGTCTGTCGGTTGCTATGTAAACTAGTCTCGCAGTTTTGAAGCTATCGGGCTGAAACTTTGCCCCGACCCTTCTTTTTATTGCAGGTAGTATATAGTTCGGAACTGCCGGAATCAGAACACTACATCACATAGTTGCCATAGGAACAATTAGGAAAAGTGCTTTAAGTTCGTAATTTTTTAAGATATCTAATTCATTCTTAAAAAGGCACCATTTAATGACTATTTTATCCTCAAATTTTATTAAAATCAGACCACTATATGAGAAAATGAGTCATTGAGCATAACTCTCGTGTTTTTGAAGACAATTAATTCATTCTTGGAAAATATTGTTTTTATAGACATTAAGACCGTTGTACAAAAATTAAAAACCAAAATGTATATCCTATAGTTGACATACAAACGATCAAACGGTTCGAAGGCAACTAATCAGTATGGGTATTCTAAGCTTCGGGCACCGAAGCTAGCCTTCCTTTCGAGTTTTTATGGTTTAACTGCACACTTTAACAATTGTAGCATGAATTTCTACCGATATTCAAAATATCATCATGTTTGGTTAATTAGTAAACGCAATCTTTCTGTTTATTTGCTTAAATAAATGGTAAATTGTGCTTGTGGTCGGGAGAACTTTGGTTCGTGTTCTTTAATTGCATTATGCTAGTTGTTGAGCTATTACTTATTTTGCCTTGCAAAGTATTATAATTTTGACATACTTATTTATTACATACTTATAACCCATACCAACAACCTGCAGTTAAACATGTTTGGATTCGTTAAATGAGTCTAAACGCCATAGAGATTATTAAATTTGACGTGTGAGTAACGAGCTGTGAATCTATCTCTTACTTCCGCTTCTATTTCCATTAAGTTTTCCTTAATGCCACAGACAAAGTTCTTCTACCCTAGAAAAGTTCATCTAGTTCTCTTTTACGATATTTTAATTTGTGCGATCACTTTAACTTTTTTATTAAGTTCTCCCGCGCACTGT
>JAJJHY010006570.1:0-35975 GCA_021224005.1 Drosophila setifemur
TTATGTAGCTGCCACAAGCGTAGGCATCTAGGATAAACTGAATATCCATATTTGCTTTATATACGCCTAAAATATCTTTATTATATGCATTAAGCGATTGATCTAAAATCGCATACCCAGGAATATCTGGCTTTTTCAAACTTGATCGGATGGCGAATTTATAATTATCAAAACTTATTTCTAAATGGGCCAGAAAATATTAAAAACTATTATAATTAGATGCTTCTTCATCGGGACAAACTTTTATAATCCTTAATCTTTTTAAACAAAGCTAGCATTAGCTTCGTTTTCTTCTAATGGACTTAATACCATTGTTCCTGACATAGGAGGAAGGGCCTCTTGACCACGCAGTTACCTTAGGCATGAGGAACTATGCTTGTGTTTTTGATACGGAAGTACGTCTAGTAATTCCGGATCGTCTCCATTAGTAGTAATAAACCTAACAATAAAGTTTATTACATTTTCGGTACTTTCTGTATCATCGAGCTTTGGAGTACCAGCAAGTCCAAACATGCTATGAGAATGCGGAGACCTTCTGTGCTGAAATTCGATTCTCCAATAATAGTAGGGAACGGTAAATTCCCCAAAAATATCGGAGCTCTTGAACAAATTCATTAGTTGCCTCAACCTATTAGCGAAATATCGAGAGCACGAAAAGATCTTCCGAAAGATCAGCTCTAGCGGCAATGTTTCGCTGACACTGTCTTTGTGATTATTCCTGCCGATTTAGTGGATTTGTCCTATAAGTTTATATTCGCTCCTCTGCCAATTTGCTTTTCACGAAGTCTCCGTTGAAGGCGTGTTTCGCGGCGCTGAGATGAGTTCTGTTGCTGCTCTTGATCCCGTTCCTCGGAGTCGTCTTGACGAATAGCGCGCACAATTGTGTCACGACTCCGTTTAGGTATCCGGAATTCGGGATTGATCCTTCGATCAGCATGGTCAGCAGTATTTTGCTCATGCTCTCGTTCCCGTTCCTCAAAGTCCTCTCGACGAATAGCACGCGCAACCGCGTCCCGGTTCCGCTCAGATATTCGGAGTTCGGGATCAGCCCTACGGGCCGCATGATCGGCAGTATTTCTCAATCACTCTCGTTCTCTTTCCCCTATGTTTTGCCTACGTGTCGAACGTGCAGAGGAGTCGCGAGTTCTATCAAAAGCACGAATTCATTCACTACGCCTCCGCGTGAGCGGGCGGCTGGTTCACGGGCTCGAGTTTCTGCGCGCATCTCACAATTGTTAGCGCGAACCCTGGCAATACGCTCGGAATTATAAGCCAAGTACAAGTTTTGTAAATACCGTGCTCGGCTGCCATTCAATGCAGCCTGACGCCGCTGCTCCTGAGACAATGTCGACTTGTAAGCCATTTTCTTTTCTTTGCTGATAAAAATGATTAGAAAATTAAAAAAAAAGGTTTGAGTCGTTTTTGTTGGGTAATAAATAAAATAAAATATGTTTGTAGGCAATTAAGCATTATAATAATTGTATATAAATACCATTTATTTAAATCTTTTAATTAAAAATACATCTGTTAAAATAAAAGGATATCTTTTAAAATGTACTTTCCTTACCAAAAATCCGTTCCTATGTATACAGTAAAACCAGTATTATTTTTAAACAGCTTGCACTTTTTCACAATTAATTTCGCTTCGTTTTTCACAACACATTGTCACTCTAAAACTTTCAATTACAGACTAATCCGAGGATTATGCCTTCTTTAAAATATATATATATAAAATATATATATTNAATACAACTTGAAGATATAGCCAAAATAAACACTAGGTGGCTATATCCAAAGAATCAATGCGAAGTCTTAAAAAATACTGAAACTATTAAAATGTTTCCCAATCGTTGGTAGCTACAGGATTTAGATCGATTTTAATGATACTTTCAATATCGGTAAAAATGAACATAAACTGATCATTTGTTGGGTATGAATAAACTATCTTTAAAAATACCAAAATTATACCACTTTTTCCCAATCATTCTTTTATAGAGTCGTTTACGTCTCCTCCACTGCGTTACAAACTTCTGGTCAAAATTATAATACCCCCTGCATGGGTATAAAAATAACACTAAACAAGAAAGGAAGGATAGCTTCGGTACCCAAAGCTTAGAATACCCTTGCAGACCAGTTGCTTTCAAACCGTTCGATCTTTTGTATGGCAGCTATAGGACATAGTAATCCGATTGTTGGGTTTTTAATTTTTTAAAACAGATTTAATGTCTATGGAATCTTAATTTCCCAAGAATGAATTAATTGTCTTGAAAAACACCAGAGTTATGCTCAATGACCCATTTTCTCGCATCGTTCCTATTGCAGCTATAAGGTATAGTGGTCCGATTTTGATGAACATGATTTTCATTACATGTTAAAATTGTTATTAATAAGAGTTTCCTAAGAAATAAATTAGTCCCTCTCTCTGTCCATACTTCTCTCTCATTCTACACAATTCTCGCCTCTCTTTGCACAGTGGTCCACAGCACTGCAAAAATGTCCGAAATTATCTGTTCGGTGAAAACTTGCCGCAAAGCTATTACAGCCAGACAAGCCAGTACCCACTGTTGGTTGTGCGATAGTGTCATGCATTGCAAGTGCGTGAGCTATTCCGGGCATGTAGCCGATGCTATGGCCCTTTGGAATGGGTTGCATTATTGTTGCGAAGCCTGCCGCGAGATTGAAACGAAAAAAAATCGTTCATGCGGCAAACCACAGGTGGTTTTAAAAATTTGGTTATTGGGTTTAAACAAATCCATGACCAAATGACGGCGCTGGACGCTCAATTTAACAGCCTTCAGCTGTTAAATGAGTCGCCGAAGCGCAAAAAAACCGCTTCTGGTGAACCCGTGGCCACTACCACACAATCTCGGGCGGCGGAGCAACGAATGATGGCAAAACAGCCGAGGACGGAAGACACCGCACTAGCATGTGCCAGTCTGGTAGGACCATAGCCACAGTCCATCCCAGAGCCAGGACATATCCCATTAAATCCGAAAGTTCAAACCATCCCAGTGTCCAATATACCCACTCCGTCGAGGCAACTAAGGTCCGGACTACCGGCTCCACTTGGTTCCGATAGCGTGAAACCTGCAGAACCAAAACCCCTCACGGTAATCCCACCCAAAAAACAAATATTTTGATCTCGGCTTGCCCCTGACCTCTCTGCGGCTGACGTCGCTGATTTTATACGAAGCAAAACAATAGCCGAGGTAAAGGTAGAAAAATACAACTTTCCCTACGCTAGGGACATTGCATCTTTCAAAATAAGTGTCCCATTAGAGTCCTTCGGCAGTATTTGCTCTCCCGGTTTCTGGCCAGAGCACATCATAGTCCAAGAACACCAAGCTCGGTGATATCGAATTCATTTGCGCTAAAGTAATTTTCTCAGGTAATACCTTCTTTATTACCTGATCATACTAGTAAATTCCGCTTTCTTCCGAGATATCCATTTACTGAAAGCACTTATCTGCTATCCAATCTTTTTCCAACACTTGCCGACAGGGATCAGTTGATTGTCCTAAGTGATGTGAATATACCAGAAGTCAATTGGTCCGACGATACAAAGTCTAACTCTGTATTGCCGATTGCGCAACATGACCTTATTGTTGGCCTGTTGAACTGTCATTGCCGCAAATTAACCATGTGCGAAACTCTTTAGGCCGCATACAGGATCTGTGCTTTGTATCAGACCCGGACAGCGTGATTCTATCAAGAACCTCCCCTCTAACACAACCTAAAGATCACTATCATCCCACTTTCGAGATAACGATCGACAATGTGGAAATCCAGGTTTTCAAATCAGATGCGTTCGGAATACTGATTTCTTAAATTAAACTCTATGATTGGTCCGACCTCTACTTATGCACCGACATTGTGAAGTATGCTAAGTTATTTTATAAAAAATTGTAAATATGTTTTTTGACTCATGTGTTCCGCTGCGGTATCCACCTAATTTAGAAACTCTCCCGTGGTTTACCAAACATTAAAAAAATTAAAAAATAATTAAAATAAGACTTTACATTAATTTTAAAAAAAACCGGGTCGAGCAAGGTACTCGTATATGCTCAGTACTTAACTGCTCGGTCTAGTTTCACCGTGCTAAGCGCTCAGTGCTATAATAATTATTTAACTCGTTGCAAGGTCCAGTTCACTCAGGACCCAAAACAGTTTTATAATTTTGTTAACACCAAGCGTAAGTCTGTTTTATTCCCATCCTCTATGTCATTTGAAAACTCATCGGTAAACACCGATCAAGCCATTGCCGATCTTTTTGCTAGATTTTTCAAAACCACATATGAACCCGCAATAATTTTAAACCATACGGATTCCCATGAATTCCCAAGGTCTAATTTAATTTTCTGTCCCGTCATTAACGAAAGCTCGATTATAACCGATCTTCAACTTTTTCGCCAGGACCGGATGGTATACCAGGCTGCGTGCTTAGATACTGCGCCGATTACCTGAGCAAGCCTCTTCTTAAGTTATTTAGTCTGTGTCTCGAGTCCTCAACGTTTCCTCGGATATGGAAGGAATCATACGTTATTCCTATCCATAAAAAAGGTAAACGAAGCGACGCAAGCAATTACAGAGGTATCTCTAAATTGTCTGCTATCCCCAAGCTTTTCGAGAAACTTCTAACCCCTCAATTGCAACACCTATGCAGCTCTTTTATTTTTCCATGCCAACATGGATTCATGAAACGTCGCTCGACGATAACTAATCTTTTGGAGCTCTCATCTTTTGTTATCGAGGGCTTCCAGTCAAATTTTCAAACGGACGTCATTTACACAGACTTCAGTAATGCATTCGACTCCGTTAATCACTCTCTTCTTTTAATAAAGCTTGACAAAATGGGTTTCCCTGTAGGCTTACTAAAATTGATCAGCAGTTACTTGAATAATAGAACAAAAAGGGTTCTTTTCAAGAGCTCACTTTCTGGTGAAATCCGTGTCACCTGAGGCGTCCCTCAAGGTAGTCACCTTGGTCTCTGCTGTTCACACTCTTTATTAACGACCTTCCATCGGTCGTGCCTAATTCTCACGTACTAATGTACGCGGACGATGTCAAGCTTTGTATTCAATATAATGATCCCTCTCGTCAATCGGTCTTACAGGACGATCTTAATAACTTACAGGCACTAAAATTAAACGGCTCCAAGTGCAAACTGATGACATTTCACCGTAAAGATCCTCAGTTTGCTGCTTACTCTCTAGATGGAGTCTTTCTTGATAGAATCCCGCGTGTTGATGATCTTGGTGTCATATTTGATGCCAAATTAAAATTTACTGACCACATTTCATGCATGGTAAATAAGTCCATGGGTGTGTTAGGTTTCATAAAAAGGTGGTCAAAAGAATTTAATAGCCCCTATGTGACTAAGACTGTGCGTCTCTCTTGTCCGGCCAATTCTTGAGTACGGATCATGTGTCTGGAGTCCTCAGTATGGAGTTCACCAAGACAAAATTGAATCCGTGCAAAAAAGATTCCTTATTTTCGCGCTGGGAACCAAACTTTCAACTTCCCTCTTACTCTAGTAGACTGATGCTTCTAAACCTACCCACACTTACTAATCGTAGAGCCATGCTTGGTGTAGTTTTCATCCTCAAACTAATACACAATGAGGTAGAGCCATGCTTGGTGTAGTTTTCATCCTCAAACTAATACACAATGAGGTTGATAGTTCTGCCTTGTTAGAACGCATCAACTTTAATGTGCCTCGTAGACGTACAAGAAATTTTATCCCACTAGCTTTAAACCATAGTAGTTCGAATTATGTCCTGCATGAGCCCTTTAGAGTATTTTGCTCAGATTATAACGTAGTGCACCAGCTAACGTCCGATTTTTCTTCTATTAACGACCTTACGCATATTAAGTCCCTAATTCTTACCTACCTTACTCACCACAATTCTATGTAGTTTTCCTCGAAATCTTTCTACTATTTTCCCTGCATGCTCGGTCCTATCTTCGCGATCGAACCGTACGTTATGCGGCTGCACCCCTCGGTCGGTTGGGCGGGAGGTGGGTTGCATCACGTGCAACGGGATTCGCGAAAAAAAAAAAATAGCGAACTTTTGCCCCTTTTTCCCAATCGTTCCTATGTTTCGATTCCGGCCGTACCGACTTATATACTACCTGCAACAGATTGAAGTTTTAGCCCGATAGCTTTAAAACTGAGAGACTAGTTTACATAGCAACCGACAGACGGATAGACAGACGAACAGGGGGACATGGCTAGATCGACACGGCTGGTGATACTGATCAAGAATATATATACTTTATAGGGTTGGAAATGTCTCCTTTACTGCGTTACAAATTTCTGGTCAAAATTATAATACCCTCTGCAAGGGTATAAAAAATGTCCAATTCCTCGACCTTGCTAAACAATTCTAGATGCAATATAAAGCCTTCCAATGTTTAAATAGTTTCTCCGTCGTGGTGAAATCTTATTTGAAACAAAAAAGAACGTTACAGTCGAGTTTCCCGACTGTTAAATACCCTGTACAAATTTGGTTATAGGCAAAATAAATCAAGAACGAAAAAAAGTATTTACACCGAGTCTGGTCTGGGGTTCGACCCTGAGACCTCCGCGTTATCAGCCAGACGTTCTAACTATTGCACCACCAAGTAGATAATACAGTATAAATATATTAAATTATATTCATATGTATATGAAGTTCGTTCATATGTAGTGCGTTTTCAGCGGCCCTTCCTAAAAAAAGAACCCCGACCGCAAGCGATTTCCCGTTTATTTGAGCAAATATACAGATTTCTTGTTTTTAAACAAGTAAACTTTGCGTATTAATTGTGCGATTTCTAATCAACCAATCTTGATGAAATTTTCAGGATCGTTAGAAATCCATGCTCAAATTGCATTTAAATTCTACAAAGGCTCGAGCTTGAAAATTGTACAGTGCACCGACAAAAAATAAACTTCAGCTGCGGCAGTATTAGGAGAATCTGCACTGGTAATATGGTACTTCTAGCTCTTACAGTTGCTGAGATCCGTTCGTTCATCCAGACGGACAGACAGACGGACATAGTTATATCGACTCAGCTCGTCATGCAGATCAAGAAAATATATACTTTGTGGGGTCTGCCACGCCTCCTTCTCCCTATTATATACATTTGCACAAACTTAATATACCATTTACCCTTTGCACAGGGTCTAATGAAAATATTCCAAAATGGCAGTGGTAAAAAGAATGTAAAGAGTACAATGAAAGAGCGTTTTCAATTAGGATTTTTAAAAAGGACGTAAACGCACCCAGTCGAGATCAATTATAAAAATAAATTAATAAACTATTCGTGATACTTTTACGAAAATTGAATTGGATTTGTTTGTATCTTATCCAACATAAAGCGGTATTTAAACAACTGAGGAAGTTTCATATAATCCTATAGCATAATTGGATAGTGTGTCTTAAATTGAACTTTTTTGCTTAGAAAATGAAGAAACATATTAAAACCTTTCAAGTGTTTATTTAAGACTTGTGGTACAACTTACAAAAATAGTTAATACAAACATTCAAGGAAACGATGTTGGTATAGTGAATAATATTTTGCATTCAATATTTAAAAGCTCAGTTTATTTAAATAATACTTTGCGATATCAAATATAATTGTTGATAAACTACTACACAACAAGTAAGAACGTTACAGTCGAGTTTCTCGACTGTTACAGACCCTGTACAAATTTGCTTTTAGGCAAAATAAATCAAAACCAAAAAAATATATATATTCACACCGAGTCCGGTCTGGGATTCGAACCCAAGATCTTCGCGTTTTAAGTCGAACGTCATAACCATTTGACAAACCCAAACTTTTTGAACCGGCAGCTAACACAGTTTAAATATATTGAAGGCGCACATTCATACATATGTATATGAAGGTAGTGGCAGCGCAGCTGCAGCGGCACTTCCGAGGAAAATCAACCACCGAACGCAAGCGATTTACCGTTTGTTTGTGCAAATAAACAGATTATGTGTGGTTAGCGCCTGTAAACTTTAGGTATTTATTGTGCGCTTTCTAATTAACCAATCTTGATGAAATTTTCAGGATCGGTAGAAATATATGCTCCAATTGCATGTGTATTTAAAAAAAAAAATTTAGCTTGAAAATTGTGCAGTGCAGGGCAGTGCAAAAATAAAAATACAAATTGCGGAGGCGGAGGGCGTGGCACCTGAAAAAAAAATAAACTTCATCTGCGTAATAATTACGAGAATCTGCCCTGTTAATAGGGTTCTTCTAGCTCTTACAGTTTCTGAGATCCGCTCGTTTATCCAGACGGACAGACGGACGTACGGACAGACGGACATGGCTGTATCGACTCAGCTCGTCATGCTGATCAAGAATATATATACTTTGTGGGGTCTGCCACGCCTCCTTCTGCCTGTTACATACATTTGCACAAACTTAGTATACCCTTTACCCTTTGGGTACAGGGTCTAATTATGGAAATTTTGTTTCAGTTCAATACAGATCTTTAGAACAATCCTTTTAAAATATTTTCCAAAATAGCAATAATGTTGAATTATTTGGAAAAGCTTATGGAGATATATTCAATCAGCCGAAGCTATTAATTAACAATGTAAATTTGCGTAGTACTTTCAATATTGAAAAAAACTGCATTTTACGTGGAAACTGAATCTGAATCAAATCTACTGGAAGTAAAATCATTTACAATATACCCAGGAAACAATACCCTCTCTATTGATAAGGCAGATATCGGTCAACTACCACATTTGTTGTAAAAAAAACGCTCATATTCTGGAAACCGTGGCTTAGACCCATTTAAATTTGAAAATGTTGATATACAACGTTGTAATTTTATATTTTTTTTTTTTCAGGTATTAGTTTTTTGAGGTATTATGTTAGTTTAAGGATGAAAACTACACCACGCATGGTTCTACGATTATTAAGTGTGGGTAGGTTCAGTAGCATGAGTCTACTAGAGTAAGATGGAAGTTGAAAATCAGAAATCTTTTTTACACGGATTCAATTCGGTCTTGGTGAACTCCACACTGAGGGCTCCAGACGCATGATCCGTACTCAAGAGTTGGTCGGACAAGCGAGAAGTATAAAGTCTTAGTCACATAGGGATAGCAAGCTGAGGGTCTATAAGGTCAAATGTCATCAGTTTGCACTTAGAGCCGTTTAGTTTTAGTGAGTTTGCTTAAAACCATGCTTGTAAGTTATTAAAATCGGCCTGTAAGACCGATTGACGTGAGGGATCGTTATATTGAATACAAAGCTTGACATCATACATATGTTACATTAGAACATTAGTACGCGAGAATTAGGTATGACCAATGGAAGGTCACTTAAAAAAAGTGTGAACAGCAAAGTGCCAAGGTGACTACCTTGAGGGACGCCTGAGGTGACACGGATTACACTACACAGTGAGCTCTTGAAGAGAACCCTTTGTGTTCTGTTATTCAGGTAATTGCTAATAAATTTTATCGAGCCTACAGGGAAACCCAATTTGTCAAGCTTTATTAGAAGAAGACAGTGATTAACAAAGTCGAATGCTTTACTGAAGTCTGTGTAAATGACTGGACTGGAAGCCCTTGATAACAAGGGATGAGAGCTCCAAAAGATTAGTAGTCGTCGAGCGACGTTTCATAAATCCATGTTGGCATGGAGAAATTAAAGAGCTACATAGGTGTTGCAATTGAGGGGTTATCAGTTTCTCGAAGAGCTTGGTGATAGCAGAAAATTTAGAGATACCTATATTATTGCTTACATCCTTTTGTTTACCTTTTTTATGGATAGGGATCACGTATGATAGGTGGATACCGTAGCGGAGAACACGAGTCGAAAAACATATTTCATTTGTTATAAAATAAGTTAGCAGCCTTCACGATGTCGGTGCATGAATAAAGATCGGATCAATCATAGCCGGCTATTAGAGAGTTTAATTTAATGAAATCAGTCTAGGAAAGCATCTGGTACGCGTGGCTTTCCTATCCGATTTGAAATCCTCGATTTCCACATTTTCGACAGTCACCTCGAAAGTGGGACGAAAGTAATCTTCAGGATGTGTTAGAGGGGAGTTTCTTGACAAAAGCACACTGTACGGGTCTGATAAAAAACACAGATCCAGTATGCGGCCTTAAGAGTTTTGCACATGGTTAATTTGCGTTATCGACTTCTCAAGCAGACCATCAATAAGGTCATGTTGCGCCATCAGCAATAAAGAGTTAGACTTTGTATCATCGGACCAATTTACTTCTGATATATTAAAATCACCAAGAACAATCAACTGATCCCTGTCGGCAAGCAAGTTGGAAACTGATTGGATAGCAGATAAGTGCTTCCAGTAAACGGATATCTCGAAAGAAAGCGGAATATATGATCAGGTAATAATGAAGGTATTACCTGAGAAAATTACTTTAACGCGATAAATTCGATATCACCGAATTATTAAATTATCTCTTCCGCCAGGAGTTTGAAGTCAACCCCAAGTAATACTCCGACACCCCGCCGGGAAGAACGATCAATTCTAAAGATTGTGAACTTACCTGGGAAAACCTCAGAACTAAGAATGTCGAGTTTGAAACCTGGTTTCAGTAAACACAATCACAATGGGTCATTGAACATAGCTGGTTTTTATACCCTTGCAGAGGGTATTATAATTTTGACCAGAAGCTTGTAACGCAGTGAAGGAGACGTCTCCGACCCTTTAAAGTATATATATTCTTGATCGGCATCACCAGCCGAGTCGCTATAGCCATGTCCATCTGTGTGTCCGTCTGTCGGTTGCTATGTAAGCTAGTCTCTCAGTTTTAAAGCAATCGGACTGAAACTTTGCACCAATTCTTCAATCTGTTGCAGGTAGTATATAAGTCGGAACGGCCGGAATCGGAACACTACATTACATAGCTCCTATAGGAACGATTGGGAAAAAGGGTCATAAATTCGTAATTTTAAAAGATATTTTATTTATTTCTTGGGAAACACTATTTAATGAATATTTTAACATATACTGAAAGTTTCATCAAAATCGGAACACTATATCCTATAGCTGCGATATGAACGATGGAAAAAATTGGGTCATTGAGAATAACTCTGGTGTTTTTCAAGACAATGAATTCATTCTTGAGAAATACACTTTTCATATACATTACAGCCGTTTTAGAAAATTAAAAACCAAAAATCGGATTACTATATCCTATAGCTGTCATACAAGCGATGGAACAGTTTAGAGGCAACTGGTCTGCAAGGGTATTTTAAGCTTCGGGTACCGAAGCTAGCCTTCCTTTCTTGTTTTTGGTTTGTTTTGTCGTTAGTTTGAACAAGTCAGTGCTTGCTTGATCTTGGAATGAATATGTTGTAAAGATCCTGGCTCCGTTTTATATATTCCTTGTTCTTATTTACCATTTTATTCATTGAAAATAAATTGTAATAAGCAGTGCTGAATCTTTCCATCTCTTTTCCTTTATATATCATATGTGAAATACCATATTCCTTTAACTTCTTACATGGTACCTACATAACTTTTGGGTAACAAAAATCCAAAGTTGTTCATCATGTTCATTAAACTTTATAACGGTTTATAGTGATTGGCTGTTTAATTTTAACATGTTCAAATTGTGCAGTGCAGGGCAGTGCATAAATTCAAAAACAAATTGCGGGGGCGGTTGGCGTCACGCCAACTTTAAAAACAAACTTCAATTCCATCAGTATTACCTCAATTTGGTGAAAGGTGCTTAAGGTCTCAAAAAACTATAATTGATTTCCCTCCAAAACATACGTCTTGACTTTTAAAAATTTGTCGAAGTCGTTGGTCCAAAAAGGAGAGCATTATTGAACCGACCATGGAGATTTCATCAATTATAATTAATTGGAGTTCAATCGATTTGCAATGTTTAAATTATCATTGATTAAAGGCCTTAAAGGCCCTGAAGACTGGTTGATTAAAAGCGAGAACACGGAATAAAGAGTAAGTCCTCCTGTTCCATATCGTCAAACACATCATATTGCTGTTTGTTTGTCCTTATCACAGCATTATTATTTATGAATGTGCTTTCGTTATCGTTGGTAATGAGCTCGGTTTCTTCATTTCGACAAGGATAGAAAAGCATTATGTGCTCTCTAAAATAGTTGGAAGGGGAAGAATTGAAACTAAAGCAAACCCATCTAAGAATTAAAGGGTGCTTTCGGCTTTTTACGCACCCAATCCCATCTATAAGATTGTTCGTTAACGTTCCCATCATCTACTGTCTTCATAATCTCTTCAGCATATTCTTCCTTTTGCTGATCGTGCGTTCGACTTGATAAATTTGTACCATGCTGCAAATTCGGCAAGACAAAGTCTTTCTAACTGCTTATGCCTTTGCACATAGCTGTCAAGCAAATTTCGCTCAAAGATATTTGTTGAGTTTTCGGATAGTCGATCTAACTCTGCATAAGATCTAACTATCCTGACTCGTTTGTCTGGACGGCAAGTGTTTATAAAAATGTTTCCATCACTTGTCTCCGACATGTGCAAACCCAAGATATTGTAAACTGCTTCTTGTGCTGATACCTCAGAAGCGTTTATGAACTTGCTGCCAAGGTGCTGTAATTTTCACTTAACAGAAATATTTCCGTGACTTATTTCAGTCTTGGCTTTACAAAGCAACTGCGACACGCCCCTGTTACTTTTATTTATATAGTTAATTATGTAGCTGCCACAAGCGTAGGCATCTAGGATAAACTGAATATCCATATTTGCTTTATGTACGCCTAAAATATCTTTATTATATGCATTAAGTAATCGATCTGAAAATCGTATACACAGGAATATCTGGCTTTTTCAAACTTGATCGGATGGCGAACTTATAATTATCAAAACTTATTTCTAAATGGGCCAGAAAATATTAAAAACTATTATAATTAGATGCTTCTTCATCGGAACAAACTTTTATAATCCTTAATCTTTTTAAACAAAGCTAGCACTAGCTTCGTTTTCTTCTAATGGACTTAATACCATTGTTCCTGACATAGGAGGAAGGGCCTCTTGACCACGCAGTTACCTTAGGCATGAGGAACTATGCTTGTGTTTTTGATACGGAAGTACGTCTAGTAATTCCGGATCGTCTCCATTAGTAGTAATAAACCTAACAATAAAGTCTATTACTGGCTCGGTACTTTCTGTATCATCGAGCTTTGGAGTACCAGCAAGTCCAAACATGCTATGAGAATGCGGAGACCTTCTGTGCTGAAATTCGATTCTCCAATAATAGTAGGGAACGGTAAATTCCCCAAAAATATCGGAGCTCTTGAACAAATTCATTAGTTGCCTCAACCTATTAGCGAAATATCGAGAGCACGAAAAGATCTTCCGAAAGATCAGCTCTAGCGGCAATGTTTCGCTGACACTGTCTTTGTGATTATTCCTGCCGATTTAGTGGATTTGTCCTATAAGTTTATATTCGCTCCACTGCCAATTCGCTTTTCACGAAGTCTCCGTTGAAGGCGTGTTTCGCGGCGCTGAGATGAGTTCTGTTGCTGCTCTTGATCCCGTTCCTCGGAGTCGTCTTGACGAATAGCGCGCACAATTGTGTCACGACTCCGTTTAGGTATCCGGAATTCGGGATTGATCCTTCGATCAGCATGGTCAGCAGTATTTTGCTCATGCTCTCGTTCCCGTTCCTCAAAGTCCTCTCGACGAATAGCACGCGCAACCGCGTCCCGGTTCCGCTCAGATATTCGGAGTTCGGGATCAGCCCTACGGGCCGCATGATCGGCAGTATTTCTCAATCACTCTCGTTCTCTTTCCCCTATGTTTTGCCTACGTGTCGAACGTGCAGAGGAGTCGCGAGTTTTATCAAAAGCACGAATTCATTCACTACGCCTCCGCGTGAGCGGGCGGCTGGTTCACGGGCTCGAGTTTCTGCGCGCATCTCACAATTGTTAGCGCGAACCCTGGCAATACGCTCGGAATTATAAGCCAAGTACAAGTTTTGTAAATACCGTGCTCGGCTGCCATTCAATGCAGCCTGACGCCGCTGCTCCTGAGACAATGTCGACTTGTAAGCCATTTTCTTTTCTTTGCTGATAAAAATGATTAGAAAATTAAAAAAAAAAGGTTTGAGTCGTTTTTGTTGGGTAATAAATAAAATAAAATATGTTTGTAGGCAATTAAGCATTATAATAATTGTATATAAATACAATTTATTTACTTAAGTTAATTCTGGATTGATATATTAATTTAAAATTTTAGATTTAATTATTTGCAAAGTATAAATAAATGGAATCATGTGAAATCAGATAATTAATGTTCACCAAAATAGTAAATCTTTTAATTAAAAATACATCGGTTAAAATAAAAGGATATCTTTTAAAATGTACTTTACTTACCAAAAATTCGTTCCTATGTGTAAATTAGTTATGATCGCCCTTCTCCGTACTTCTTTGAAGGCTACGAAGATTAGGTTGCGGGACTTTACTATTTCCCGTAACTGCTGGCCTAGAGACTCAGTCAGTTAAATGAAATATAAAGCTTTATGCGGCGATTGCCGGAGTAATGTTCTTAAGCATTAGCTCTTTATTTTATAAAATCCAAAACAGAACTGAACTTAAAGAATTGGCTTATTGCTAACAGAAGCTCACAGCGGCCACGCAAATATGCTGTGTTTGCCGTCTGTGCACGAGCATCCGGCCCATTGCTAGGTCAGCAATTTGGCATGAGCCATATTGTTGACGTAACTGTGGTCATCGACTCTGGTTTGGCTGACCACTGTTAACTTATAGAGTAAAACAAGTATTATTTTTTAACAGTTTGCACTTTTTATATCCTTGCAGAGGGTATTATAATTTTGACCAGAAGTTTGTAACGCAGTGAAGGAGACCTCTCCGACCCTGTAAAGTATATATATTCTTGATCAGCATCACCAGCCGAGTCGATATAGCCATTTCCGTCTGTCTGTCCGTCTGTCGGTTGCTATGTAAGCTAGTCTCTCAGTTTTAAAGCTATCGGACTGAAACTTTGCACCAATCCTTCAATCTGTTGCAGGTAGTATATAAGTCGGGACGGCCGGAATCGGAACATTACATCACATAGCCGCCATAGGAACGACTGGGAAAAAGTGGCATAAATTCGCCATTTTTCAAGATATTTTATTTATTTCTTAGGAAACTCTTATTAATAACTATTTTAACATGTCATGAAAATCATGTTCATCAAAATCCGACCACTATATCTTATAGTTGCCTAAGGAACGATGGGAGAAAATGGGTCATTGAGCATAACTCTGGTGTTTTTCAAGACAATTAATTCATTCTTGGTAAATTCAGATTCCATAGACATTAAATCTGTTTTAAACAAGTAAGAACGTTACAGTCGAGTTTCCCGGCTGTTACAGACCCTGTACAAATTTGGTTATAAGCAAAAAAAAAAATATATATATATATATATATTCACACCGACTCCAGTCTGGGATTCGAACCCATGATCTTCGCGTTTTAAGTCGAACGTCGTAACCATTCGACAAACCCAAACTTTTTGAACCGGCAGCTAATACAGTATAAATATATTGAAGACGCACATTCATACATATGTATATGAAGGTAGTGGCAGCTGCAGCTGCAGCGATACTTTCGAGAAAAATCAACCACCAAACGCAAGCGATTTACCGTTTGTTTGAGCAAATAAGCAGATTATTGTGGTTAGCGACCAATCTTGATGAAATTTTCAGGATCGGTAGAAATCTATGTTCCAATTACACGTGTATTTTTAAAAAAATTTAAGCTTGAAAATTGTGCAGTGCAGGGCAGGGCAAAAATTCAAATACAAATTGCGGGGGCGGTGGGTGTGGCGCCGACTTAAAAAAATAAACTCTAATTGACTCAGTATTAGGAGAATCTACACTGGTAATACGGTTCCTCTAGCTCTTACAGTTGCTGAGATCCGTCTGTTAATCCGGACGGACGGACGGACGGACGGACGGACGGACGGACGGACGGACAGACGGACAGACGGACATGGCTATATCGACTCAGCTCGTCATGCTGATCAAGAATATATATACTTTGTGGGGTCTGCCACGCCTCCTTCTGCCTGTTACATACATTTGCACAAACTTAATATACCCTTTACCCTTTGGGTACAGGGTCTAAAAATTGAAAACATACATATTCAATAGATCATAAATTATGAAAAAGGTTGGTGGCCCGGTGGAGGCGTTGCTCTCGCACGGGCGGATTAGCACGTGGCACCGGCAAGGTGCTCGCAGGGAGGTATGGGAGCTGCTGATGGCTTGGCACCGGCAAGGTGCTTGCTGGGTGGCAGCGGCTAGTTGGCTGCTGATGAAGTGGTTACTCAAGGATTGCCGGCCGGGCAATAATGTTGCTCTTAGATGGCCGCTGATGACGTGGCACCTGTATGGTGCCCGCAGGGAGGTATGGCAGCCGCTGGATGGCTGCTGATGGCGTGGCAACTGTATGGTGCCTGCTGCTGTGTCAGTTTATGATGAGAGGGTGACTGCCCCCCCTATACACCTGGCCTTAAGCTCAGTGTGCGAATGCAAATAAGTTGACGGCGATGGCCGGAGTCAAGTTTACGAGCCATGTGCTCTTTATTCAAGTAAATGTAAAACAGAACTGAACTTAACTGTACGAAAACGCTAGCTTGGTCGGCAGGCCAACCGCGTGGCAGAGGAGAATGCTGATCAAAGCAGAATGAGCATAACTCACCATACCGAGAACCAACGGGACCCAGGCACGGCCGCCGAAGGCGGCATGGTGAGTGGGCATCAAGAAACACAAGGGTGATCCAAGAATCATCCGAGATTTCTACCGACTGTTTGTTACCCTTCAGTAATGTTAACTATTCCCCCCTTAGGAATAAGACCGTCCTCGGTCGCCTTGAATGTTTCGGCAACCTGTCGCATTTCCCATGCATCTCGTCTTCTCCTCCACACGAGATGGAGCAGGATGAAACTGCTGATTAAAAAGCTTACTCCCACGCCGATCCACGCAATCCAGATGTCCGTAGATCCAGCCGACTTAACTTCATTTTTGAGGGTTTCGATTGTTTCCGGGTTTTGGTTGTTCATCCTCTGGAGCATTGGCATACTTAGCACATGGCTATGCCCGATAATGTTTAGCAGGGGGGAGGCCGCCACACCCGCAGTCTTTCTTATGCTTTCACGCTGATTTAAGTATTTGGTGCCGTTTACAAAAGCTAGTCGCTCAAATGTTATTATATGCGTGCCATTTGTTTCTATATTTGGGCCATCATCCGTGCTGACTATTGCCGGACACTCATTGATTATCATTATACCATCGTCTACCAGCGTTATGGGGCTTAGGTGGCTGGCCTGCTTTTCGCAATGCGCCGTGATCCCTTCGTGTAAGCCTCGGGCGCACCTATTCTGGGTTGCCAGTTTGCGGAATGCTCCATACATTGTCGACATGCAATCAGTGATCGCTAAGACTTCCTGGTTGCACTCAGCTATCACGTTGTTCCGTAGTTGGAAAATGGTGTGTTGGTGGGAAACGGGAAAGACGGTAACCTTTTTACATATAAGTTTTATCTTAGGGTATGCGATGAGCACGTGAATAATACTATCGGACTGAAGGACTTTAATATTAGACTTAAACTAGATCCAAGATCTTCGCGTTTTAAGTCGAACGTCGTAACCATTCGACAAACCCAAACTTTTTGGACCTGCAGCTAATACAGTATAAATATATTGAAGGCACACATTCCTACATATGTATATGAAGGTAGTGGCAGCGCAGCTGCATCGGCACTTCCGAGGAAAATCAACCACCGAACGCAAGCGATTTACCGTTTATTTGCGTAAATAAACAGATTTTTGTGTTTAGCGCCTGTAAACTTTAGGTATTTATTGTGCGCTTTCTAATTAACCAATCTTCATTTTCAGGATCGGTAGAAATCTATGCTCCAATTGCATGTGTATTTTTAAAAAAATTTTAGCTTGAAAATTGTCCAGTGCAGGGCAGTGCAAAAATTCAAATACAAATTGCGTGGGCGGTGGGCGTGGCGCCGACTTAAAAAAATAAACTCTAATTGACTCAGTATTAGGAGAATCTACACTGGTAATACGGTTCCTCTAGCTCTTACAGTTGCTGAGATCCGTGTGTTCATCCGGACGGACGGACGGACGGACAGACGGACATGGCTATATCGACTCACCTCGTCATGCTGATCAAGAATATATATACATTGCTGGGTCTACCACGCCTCCTTCTGCCTGTTACATACATTTGCACAAACTTAATATACCCTTTACCCTTTGGGTACAGGGTCTAAAAATAGCCGGGTTTATGATATTTGATTTTGCAAGTGTGACCGTAAGCATCAGATTCTGTATCTCTATAATAAGCATTCTATTTCTGGCCAAAAGAACTTCGTATAAATGTGGGGCGTCAACCAGGTCATTCTCTTTTACCTTAATGATTTCATTGACAGCATCGGTTAATTTGTTGATCTGCCTTTGCGTTTCGGTATTAATGACTGCCTGTCTATTGTTTGATTCAATTAACCGGGATTCGGACATTTTTAATATTTCAAGGTCAGCTGCATCAGAAGTGACCGCTACCACTTTCAACGTGGTGCCTAAAAAGTCTAGGCTTCTGGCAATTCGGTTGTGTACCTTTAATACGGATAAAATGTTTCTAAGAAAGAGTTTCTAAGGAAAGAGTTATTTAAGGTTGTCCTTGTGGACCACCCTCCCTCCAATGAGGACAGCTGTTCCCAGGTCCGCTTCAACGCGTTTTTCCGTGAATAACGGAGTTAACTTATTGCCTAGTCTTCTATTGTTCTTTAAGTAGACTTTTTCTCTTACCTCAAATATTCTATTTTGTCTTAACGGGTTACATCTGTCAAGATTATCGTTTTGTGCTTTTGCAATACAAATTTTTATTGCTTGCTTAACTTCGTCGGAAGCGGAGTGAATCACGTCAATGGGTTTTTGGTTAATGACCGAATGTAATGTTTTATTGTATTCAACGGCCGCCCGCATAACTAGTTCCACTGTATCATTAATTTGCTTATCCATTTTGATGCATCTCGCTATTTCTGTCAGGGTGCTGTGGAGACGTTCAATTTGCCCGTTTGAACTACTGTGCAACAGGGGTGCCTTTACCAGATTTATGCCATACTGATTTTTGAGTAACGATGTGATCGTTTCAGAGCTGAAAGACGCTTCGTTATCACAGTATATACAGTCTTGGTATTTGGGAATAAGTTTATTAATTGGATGATAGGAATTTTTACGTCCACTATTGCCCTAGACACTATTGGTTGCACTGTCGCATATTTGGAGAACTTGTCATTGCAGGTTAAAAGTAATTTTTTATCGGTGGAAAAAATGTCAATATGCAGCATTTCGCCGACATAAGACGGAATTGGGGTTACCCCAAGTTGTTGTTTCTTGGGGTGTCTGTCATACTTTGCTGTAGTGCATATTTTGCAATTGGTTACTATCTCGGTCGCTAATTTGGACATTTTCGGAAAATAATAGCCACGAAGGACTTGTTTGATATTTTCCTGAGCAGCTCTGTGTGCACGGTTGTGTTCTGTGGTAATTATTTCGATCTGTTCGCTTTTATCGGAAATGTCTGATACAAAGTTCTTGCAATGCCAAAATTTCGTCGCTGGAAAATTTGACACCAATGCATGTTGAATGCTGGCCAATGTTGGTAAGTTACAATGAATAGCGTTGACAACTTTTGGGTTGATGATTGGTTTTAGTGTTTCTAAAAGGTCGGATTTATCCGTGAAATGTATGATATGGCGGGATTTATTTCCGGTTGTTTCTATCGTATATGTGCTAGATTCTTTACTATAAATTGTTGCACAATCAGATTTGGGTTCGTGATGGAGGGCATTGATGTTTTGTCGCGAAAGGGCGTCGGCGACATAATTCTCCTTGCCCGGAGTGTATATGACTTTTTCGCCGTAGTCATCTATAAATGCCTTCCATCGCTTTAATTTGTCATTTGGGTTCTTGTCCGAGACAGCGAACGTCAGCGGCTTATGGTCTGTGTAAATTCTTATGTCACGAGTGCCATACAAATACTGCGTTAATTTTCCTAGAGCCCAGACTATGGCTAGCAACTCTCTTTCGTTAGTTGCGTAACGGGTCTCGCAGTCTTTAAAGGTTCTGGGTATCATCGCTATTGGCTTTTTGTCTTGCCGTAAGCTGACGCATCGGTGGTCAGATCAAACGGTTTCTTAAAGTCTGGGTATCTGAGAGTGACATCTTCTGATGCCAAAATGTTTTGAAGTCTATCGAAAGCGTCTCTTTGCTGATCGTCAAATTTTATTGGAATTTTCCTAGACATGTGTTTACTTACGGAACCGTTTTCTGCCTTGAGGAGGTTGGTGAGCGGCCTGGCTATTGTAGCGAAATATTTTATGAAACATCTATAATAGCTGGCAAGTCCTAAGAAAGATCTTAGTGAGAATAAGCTTTTCGGTTCTTCGTATTCCTTAATGGCTGCTACCTTTTCAAGGTCAGTTGTAGCCCCGTTTTGGGTCACTACGAAGCCAAGGTATTGGACACTTTCTTTAAAGAAATAGGTTTTTTCTTGTGAGACGGTCATGTTGGCTTGGCTTAATTTTTTCAGGACCCAGTCAATGTGCTTGACATATTGTCTTTCGTTTTCCGAAAAGATAATGACATCGTCCACATAGACGTAACATGATTTCCCTATTTGCTCCCTCAAGACGTCATCTATTGCCCTTTTGAAAAATGCTATCAGCAATTTTTAAACCAAAAGGCAAACGGCAGAATTCATACTTTCCTCCGTTGACTGAAAATGAGGTTTTTTCGCGATCTTGATCCGCCAGAAAAATCTGGTGATAGCCGGATTTTAAGTCTAGGGATGTAAAGTATTTGGCTTTGCCAAGCTTTGTCAGTATTAACTCGATACTTGGCAAGGGGTATTTATCAGGAATGGTTTTTTCTTTCAGTTTTCTGAAGTCGATTACCAAACGCTTTTTCCTACTACCTGTCTCATCTAATCCTTTTTTATCGACCACCCAAGTTGGATTGTTGTACGGTGACCTCGACGGGGTAATAATATTAGACTTCAGTAGGTCTTTTATTTCTTTATTAACAAACTCTGCGACACCCATTGAGTGTGGGTACGTTTTAGAGTACACTGGGTTGTTTGTGTTGTACGGCAAGGTTTGAGTTGCGTCGGAGAAGACCTTAGATCTTTTTTTCATCATTTTGATCAACTCCTTTTTTACTGACTCTAGAACGACTATGTCCTCTATGTTGGTAAAGTTAACACTGTCGCAATCATGGAACTGCAGGTCCTCAGACACGGAACCATACAGAATTTTTTTAGTTTGCATATTGATGGTTGCTCCCACCTGCGTTAGCAAGTCGAAGCCTATGATTCCGTCAAAGATTGATAGGGAATCTAATATAAAAAATGTGGAAATTGTTCCCAAGACGCTTATTAGGCACTTTTTGTTTATGTAGTTGGACCCGTGAATTCAATCCACGCGAAACGGCGAGGCTACTGGCGTTATATTTTTAAGATCCTTTACGGGCTTTATATAACTTTTCGCTGCCCCTGTGTCAACAAGAATTTTTAAATTTCTCCCAGCCAGCCGTCGTTTGATGAACGGTAGCCGGGATTGAGAAGGTCATGGGGGTCGACCGAGTCGCTGTCGTCTTCGATTGCGCTCAGCGTGGCTACCGCAGCGCTATCATACTCGTCTTTGACACAGGCGGTCGGCTCGATGTTGTTAAGCCGCTGGCGCCATTGGTCAGTTATCCTATCTGAGGAGTTTGGTCTTTTTGAATTTTTTTCCCGCCAATTTTGAGCCTGTGCTACATTTTGGTTCTGTGTAACGTGTGGGTGTTGCTTGGACTTGGAATGGCTCTGCTGCCTGACGTGGATGGCCACGGTCGGCCCAATTCTCTGGCTTACGCCCAAAATCATTTTGTTGGTTCTTATCTGTTTTCTTAAAATCGTGAGGATTCTTCTCATTCCCTTGTTTGCCGGGAGCGCAACTGACCCTTACGAGAGTCAGAATTTTGTGTCTTCTGCTCCATTACCCTAGCATACGTTGCCGCGAACTGGCTACTTTCGATGCTGGCTTCAGCTTCCCTAGCTAATGCCAATGCCGATGGAAGGTCTTTTGGCTGCGCCGGAAATACAACAGCCCTCAGGTTTTTTTTTAGATAAACACGTGTAGGGCGTCCGCCCTTACCTCTGTGTTGAGTAGTGTGGCTCTTTCCATGTCGTGGGACATGACAATTTTATTTGTGACGAGGGTTAGCTTACGCTAACCTTTAAAAATTTCGTATGCGTCCATGTCTGTATATTAACGGAGTTGATTTGGGCTTCAAATTCGGCCCGGAGTCTAATCTCCTGTTGCGCCAAAGCGCCCTGTACAATGTTTTGCAATTCGTTCGCGTTTATTATGTCTTCTTCCTCTTCAATTTGAACCTGTCTTGGTCTAAAACCTTGAATCTCTTCTTCCTCAATACCACTTATAACCTCCCTTTTAATTTCTCTATATGGACCTAGAAAGCTCATTAAAAATTTGAACTTATGCCACCTAATTCATACGAGGTTCAATATATGGTATATAATATATGGTAATATAGTATATGGCCGAATACTCCGTTCGGCTGGCATAACACTTTAATATATTTTATAATTATATATGTTCTATTCAATTTTATTTTCACAGAAAATTGAATTTTTTTTTTGAAGCGTGTGCAAGTTATATTTATTTTCACGAATTATAAGGTGCACTTTTAATGTATTCAATTTCTGTGTTTGTTTTTTGAAGCCGTAAATTTATTAATCAGCCCACTTACATGTTTTCCTTGATATCTTTAAGGGTCGCTAATTCTATTGATCGTTGGGTGCCAATTATGAAAAAGGTTGGTGGCCCGGTGGAGGCGTTGCTCTCGCACGGGCGGATTAGCACGTGGCACCGGCAAGGTGCTCGCAGGGAGGTATGGCAGCCGCTGAATGGCTGCTGATGGCGTGGCACCGGCAAGGTGCTTGCTGGGTGGCAGCGGCTAGTTGGCTGCTGATGAAGTGGTTACTCAAGGATTGCCGGCCGGGCAATAATGTTGCTCCTAGATGGCCGCTGATGACGTGGCACCTGTATGATGCCCGCAGGGAGTTATGGCAGCCGCTGGATGGCTGCTGATGGCGTGGCAACTGTATGGTGCCTGCTGCTGTGTCAGTTTATGATGAGAGGGTGACTGCCCCCCCTATACACCTGGCCTTAAGCTCAGTGTGCGAATGCAATAAGTTGACGGCGATGGCCGGAGTCAAGTTTACGAGCCATGTGCTCTTTATTCAAGTAAATGTAAAACAGAACTGAACTTAACTGTACGAAAACGCTAGCTTGGTCGGCAGGCCAACCGCGTGGCAGAGGAGAATGCTGATCAAAGCAGAATGAGCATAACTCACCATACCGAGAACCAACGGGACCCAGGCACGGCCGCCGAAGGCGGCATGGTGAGTGGGCATCAAGAAACACAAGGGTGATCCAAGAATCATCCGAGATTTCTACCGACTGTTTGTTACCCTTCAGTAATGTTAACTTATATATACTTTATAGGGTCGGAAATTTCACTTTTACTGCGTTACAAACTTCTGGTAAAAATTATAATACCCTCTGCAAGGGTATGAAAAATGTCCAATTCCTCGACCTTGCTAAACAATTCTAGATGCAATATAAAGCCTTCCAATGTTTAAATAGTTTCTCCGTCGTGGTGAAATCTCATTTGAAACAAGTAAGAACGTTACAGTCGAGTTACCCGACTGTTAAATACCCTGTACCTATTTGGTTATAGGCAAAATAAATCAAGAACGAAAAACAAAAAATAAGCTACTGAGTCTGGTATGGGGCTCCAACGCAATCGATTTGAACAAATTAACAGATTGTTGTTAGCGGCTGTAAACATTACATATTTTTTGTGCGTTTTCTAATTAGCCAAACTTGATGGAATTCATAAAAATCAAGATCGGTAGAAATGTATGCTCAAATTGCGTAACAAAATGTATCATAGGTCTAGCTTGAAAATTGTGCAGTGCAGTGCAAACAAAAAATACAAATTATGGGGGCGGTGGGCGTGTCACCGACAAAAAATAAACTTCAGCTGCGCCAGTATTAGGAGAATCTACACAGATAATATGAATCCTCTAGCTCTTACATGGATATATCGACTCAGCTCATGCTGATCAAGAATATATATACTCTGTGGGGTCTGCCACGCCTCCTTTTGCCTGTTACATACATTTGCACAAACTTAATATACCCCTTACCCTTTGTGTACAGGGTCTAATAATATTATTGTTATCAGTATTATGCCTTCTCTTTCTAAAGTGAAGAGTTACAAAAATAGGAATATCGGTAATTAAAATTGATATTTCAATGGGATAGTTTTCAATATTTTTCCATTATAGAATATTAATTTAAGACACAGTGACCATTTATTTTCATTCATAGGGGTTTGATGTCATAGTATAGTATAGATAGTATAGTATAGATAGTATACACTATCATTAATCCCCTTTGAAATCCCGCAGTTTCTTGGTATACGTTTTTTAATTTAAATGTATCAGCATTTACTAAATTCGGTTCGACTTTAATTAGTTTCAGAGGGTATTATAATTTTGACCACAAAAATTGTAACGCAGTGAAGGAGACATTTCCGACCCTATAAAGTATATATAAATCCTATAGCCATGTCCGTCTGTCCGTCTGTCTGTCCCTAGCTGCCATACAATCGATCAAACAGTTTAAAGGAAACTGGTCTGCAAGGCTATTCTAAGCTTCGGGTACCGAAGTTAACTTCCTTTCTTGTTTTAGTGTTATTTTTATACCCATGCAGAAGGTATTCTAATTTTGACCAGAAGTTTGTAACGCAGTGAAGGAGACGTCTCCGACCCTATATACAGTATATATTATATTCTTGATCAGTATCACAAGCCGAGTCGATCTAGCCATGTACCCCTGTTCGTTTGTCTGTCCGTCTGTCGGTTGCTATGTAAACTAGTCTCTCAGTTTTAAAGCTATATGGCTAAAACTTTGCACCGACCATTCAATTCGTTGCAGGTAGTATACAATTCGAAACGGCCGGAATCGGAACACTACATCACATAGCTGCCATAGGAACGATGGGAGAAAATCGGTCATTGATCATAACTCTGGTGTTTTTCAAGACAATTATTTCGTTCTTGAGATATACAGTTTTCATAGATACTAAAGCCGTTTGATAAAATTAAAAACCAAAATTCGGATCACTATATCATATAGCGGCCATACAAACGATCGAACAGTTTGTAGGCATCTGGTCTGCAAAGGTATTCTAAGCTGCGGGTACCGAAGCTAGCCTTCCTTTCTTGTTTTTAATTAGGTTAAACCCCTTTTCCTCACGGGAATAAATTCTATTAAAAACCAAGCGAAACTCGAACTGAACCGAACTGAAACTCGAAAAAAACTGTAATAAATTAATTTTGACAGAAACCTTTAAGAAATATTATTCAAGAACAAAGTAAAATTGCTCTTCAAAAGCTTTCAAATAAAGAAAATTATAAAACAAGTCAGAACAATACAGTCGAGTTTCCCGATTGATAAAGACCCTGTACCAATTTGGTTATTAGCTAAATAAATCAAGAACGAAAAAAAGTATTTACACCGAGTCTAGTCTGGGGTTCGAACCTGAGACCTCCGCGTTATCAGCCAGACGTTCTAACTATTGCACCACCAAGTAGATAATACAGTATAAATATATTGAAATATATTCATATGTATATGAAGTTCGTTCATATGTAGTGCGTTATCAGCGGCCCTTCCTAAAAAAAGAACCCCCGACCGCAAGCGATTTCCCGTTTATTTGAGCAAATATACAGATTTCTTGTTTTTAAACAAGTAAACTTTGCGTATTAATTGTGCGATTTCTAATCAACCAATCTTGATGAAATTTTCAGGATCGTTAGAAATCCATGCTCAAATTGCATTTAAATTCTACAAATGCTCGAGCTTGAAAATTGTACAGTGCACCGACAAAAAATAAACTTCAGCTGCGGCAGTATTAGGAGAATCTGCACTGGTAATATGGTACTTCTAGCTCTTACAGTTGTTGAGATCCGTTCGTTCATCCAGACGGACAGACAGACGGACATAGTTATATCGACTCAGCTCGTCATGCAGATCAAGAAAATATATACTTTGTGGGGTCTGCCACGCCTCCTTCTCCCTATTATATACATTTGCACAAACTTAATATACCATTTACCCTTTGGACAGGGTCTAATGAAAATATTCAAAAATGGCAGTGGTAAAAAAAATGTAAAGAGTACAATGAAAGAGCGTTTTCAATTAGGATTTTAAAAAAGGACGTAAACGCACCCAGTCGAGATCAATTATAAAAATAAATTAATAAACTATTCGTGATACTTTTACGAAAATTGAATTGGATTTGTTTGTATCTTATCCAACATAAAGCGGTATTTAAACAACTGAGGAAGTTTCATATAATCCTATAGCATAATTGGATAGTGTGTCTTAAATTTAACTTTTTTGCTTAGAAAATGAAGAAACATATTAAAACCTTTCAAGTGTTTATTTAAGACTTGTGGTACAACTTACAAAAATAGTTAATACAAACATTCAAGGAAACGATGTTGGTATAGTGAATAATATTTTGCATTCAATATTTAAAAGCTCAGTTTATTTAAATAATACTTTGCGATATCAAATATAATTGTTGATAAACTACTACACAACAAGTAAGAACGTTACAGTCGAGTTTCCCGACTGTTACAGACCCTGTACAAATTTGCTTTTAGGCAAAATAAATCAAAACCAAAAAAATATATATATTCACACCGAGTCCGGTCTGGGATTCGAACCCAAGATCTTCGCGTTTTAAGTCGAACGTCATAACCATTTGACAAACCCAAACTTTTTGAACCGGCAGCTAGTTTAAATATATTGAAGGCGCACATTCATACATATGTATATGAAGGTAGTGGCAGCGCAGTTGCAGCGGCACTTCCGAGGAAAATCAACCACCGAACGCAAGCGATTTACCGTTTGTTTGTGCAAATAAACAGATTATGTGTGGTTAGCGCCTGTAAACTTTAGGTATTTATTGTGCGCTTTCTAATTAACCAATCTTGATGAAATTTTCAGGATCTGTAGAAATCAATGCTCCAATTGCATGTGTATTTTTAAAAAAATGTTAGCTTGAAAATTGCGCAGTGCAGGGCAGTGCAAAAA
Source organism: Drosophila setifemur (assembly GCA_021224005.1). NCBI lineage: Eukaryota > Metazoa > Arthropoda > Insecta > Diptera > Drosophilidae > Drosophila > Drosophila setifemur. Next base: position 27,230 of record JAJJHY010006570.1, read on the forward strand.
TTCAAATACAAATTGCGGGGGCGGTGGGCGTGGCACCGACTTAAAAAAATAAACTCTAATTTACTCAGCATTAGAAGAATCTACACTGTTAATACGGTTCTTCTAGCTCTTACAGTTGCTGAGATCCGTTCGTTTATCCAGACGGACAGACGGAAAGACGGACGGACGGACAGACGGACATAGTTATATCGACTCAGCTCGTCATGCAGATCAAGAATATATATACTTTGTGGGGTCTGCCACGCCTCCTTCTGCCTGTTACATACATTTGCACAAACTTAATATACCCTTTACCCTTTGGGTACAGGGTCTAAAAATACAAATTGCGGAGGCGGAGGGCGTGGCACCTGAAAAAAAAATAAACTTCATCTGCGTAATAATTACGAGAATCTGCACTGTTAATAGGGTTCTTCTAGCTCTTACAGGTTCTGAGATCCGGTCGTTTATCCAGACGGACAGACTGACGGACGGACAGACGGACATGGCTATATCGACTCAGCTCGTCATGCTGATCAAGAATATATATACTTTGTGGGGTCTGCCACGCCTCCTTCTGCCTGTTACATACATTTACACAAACTTAATATACCCTTTACCCTTTGGGTACAGGGTCTAATTATGGAAATTTTGTTTCAGGTCAATACAGATCTTTAGAACAATCCTTTTAAAATATTTTCCAAAATAGCAATAATGTTGAATTATTTGGAAAAGCTTATGGAGATATATTCAATCAGCCGAAGCTATTAATTAACAATGTAAATTTGCGTAGTACTTTCAATATTGAAAAAAACTGCATTTTACGTGGAAACTGAATCTGAATCAAATCTACTGGAAGTAAATTCATTTACAATATACCCAGGAAACAATACCCTCTCTATTGATAAGGCAGATATCGGTCAACTACCACATTTGTTGTAAAAAAAACGCTCATATTCTGGAAACCGTGGCTTAGACCCATTTAAATTTGAAAATGTTGATATACAACGTTGTAATTTTATATTTTTTTTTTTTCAGGTATTAGTTTTTTGAGGTATTATGTTAGTTTAAGGATGAAAACTACACCACGCATGGTTCTACGATTATTAAGTGTGGGTAGGTTCAGTAGCATGAGTCTACTAGAGTAAGATGGAAGTTGAAAATCAGAAATCTTTTTTACACGGATTCAATTCGGTCTTGGTGAACTCCACACTGAGGGCTCCAGACGCATGATCCGTACTCAAGAGTTGGTCGGACAAGCGAGAAGTATAAAGTCTTAGTCACATAGGGATAGCAAGCTGAGAGTCTATAAGGTCAAATGTCATCAGTTTGCACTTAGAGCCGTTTAGTTTTAGTGAGTTTGCTTAAAACCATGCTTGTAAGTTATTAAAATCGGCCTGTAAGACCGATTGACGTGAGGGATCGTTATATTGAATACAAAGCTTGACATCATACATATGTTACATTAGAACATTAGTACGCGAGAATTAGGTATGACCAATGGAAGGTCACTTAAAAAAAGTGTGAACAGCAAAGTGCCAAGGTGACTACCTTGAGGGACGCCTGAGGTGACACGGATTACACTAGACAGTGAGCTCTTGGAGAGAACCCTTTGTGTTCTGTTATTCAGGTAATTGCTAATAAATTTTATCGAGCCTACAGGGAAACCCAATTTGTCAAGCTTTATTAGAAGAAGACAGTGATTAACAAAGTCGAATGCTATACTGAAGTCTGTGTAAATGACTGGACTGGAAGCCCTTGATAACAAGGGACGAGAGCTCCAAAAGATTAGTAGTCGTCGAGCGACGTTTCATAAATCCATGTTGGCATGGAGAAATTAAAGAGCTACATAGGTGTTGCAATTGAGGGGTTATCAGTTTCTCGGAGAGCTTGGTGATAGCAGAAAATTTAGAGATACCTATATTATTGCTTACATCCTTTTGTTTACCTTTTTTATGGATAGGGATCACGTATGATAGGTGGATACCGCAGCGGAACACACGAGTCGAAAAACATATTTCATAAAATATAAATATAATTACATAAAATATAAATATATAAAATAAGTTAGCAGCCTTCACGATGTCGGTGCATGAATAAAGATCGGATCAATCATAGCCGGCTATTAGAGAGTTTAATTTAATGAAATCAGTCTAGGAAAGCATCTGGTACGCGTGGCTTTCCTATCCGATTTGAAAACCTCGATTTCCACATTTTCGACAGTCACCTCGAAAGTGGGACGAAAGTAATCTTCAGGATGTGTTAGAGGGGAGGTTCTTGACAAAAGCACACTGTACGGGTCTGATACAAAACACAGATCCAGTATGCGGCCTTAAGAGTTTTGCACATGGTTAATTTGCGTCATCGACTTCTCAAGCAGACCATCAATAAGGTCATGTTGCGCCATCAGCAATAAAGAGTTAGACTTTGTATCATCGGAACAAGAACAATCAGCTGATCCCTGTCGGCAAGCAAGTTGGAAACTGATTGGATAGCAGATAAGTGCTTCCAGTAAACGGATATCTCGAAAGAAAGCGGAATATATGATCAGGTAATAATGAAGGTATTACCTGAGAAAATTACTTTAACGCGATAAATTCGATATCACCGAATTATTAAATTATCTCTTCCGCCAGGAGTTTGAAGTCAACCCCAAGTAATACTCCGACACCCCGCCGGGAAGAACGATCAATTCTAAAGATTGTGAACTTACCTGGGAAAACCTCAGAACTAAGAATGTCGAGTTTGAAACCTGGTTACAGTAATCACAATCACCTGTGAACCATATGAAAAACTATCAGTCTACAATTTAGTAAACTTACTTCTTTGGCCTCTTGTATTCTAATAGGATATAAGGAAAGAGATTAGTTTTTTGGTTGCACAGCGGGTGCAGTTGGCTGGGGGAGTTTAATGGCTATTTCATATCCTGAAAGTATCATCAAAATCGGATTATATCCTATAGCTGACATAGGAACGATGGGAGAAATGGATCATTGAGCATAACTGGTTTTTTTAAAACATTTAATTCATTCTTGAGAACTACACTTTTCATAGACATAAAAGCCGTTTTAGAAAATTAAAAACCAAAAATTGGATTACTATATCCTATAGCTGCCATACAAACGATGGAACAGTTTAGAGAAAAGTGTATTTCTCAAGAATGAATTAATTGTATTGAAAAACTCCAGAGTTATGCTCAATGACCCATTGTTTTCCATCGTTACTATGGCAGCTATAGGATATAGTGGTCCGATTTTGATGAAACTTTTAAAATATATTAAAATAGTTTTTAATAAAAGTTTTCTACGAAAAAAAAAAAATATCTTTAAAAATGGCGAAATTTTTTACTTTTTTTTCCAATCATTCCTTTATAGAGTCGAAGACGTCCCTCCACTGCAAACTTCTGGTCAAAATTATAATACCCTCTGCATGGGTATAAAAAGAATACTAAACAAGAAAGGAAGGCTAGCTTCGGTACCCGAAGCTTAGAATACCCTTGCAGACCAGTTGTTTTCAAACCGTTCGATCTTTTGTGTGGCAGCTATAGGAAATAGTAATCCGATTGTTGGGTTTTTAATTTTTAGACCCTGTACCCAAAGGGTAAAGGATATATTAAGTTTGTGCAAATGTATGTAACAGGCAGAAGGAGGCGTGGCAGACCCCACAAAGTATATATATTTTTGATCAGCATGACGAGCTAAGTCGATATAGCCATGTCCGTCTGTCCGTCTGTCCGTCCGTCCGTCCGGATGAACACACGGATCTCAGCAACTGTAAGAGCTAGAAGAACCGTATTACCAGTGTAGATTCTTCTAATACTGAGTAAATTAGAGTTTATTTTTTTAAGTCGGTGCCACGCCCACCGCCCCCGCAATTTGTATTTCAATTTTTGCACTGCCCTGCACTGCAAAATTTTCAAGTTAAAATTTTAAAAATACACATGCAATTGGAGCATAGATTTCTACCGATCCTGAAAATTTTATCAAGATTGGTTAATTAGAAAGCGCACAATAAATACCTAAAGTTTACAGGCGCTAACTAATCTGTTTATTTGCACAAACAAACGGTAAATCGCTTGCGTTCGGTGGTTGATTTTCCTCGGAAGTGCCGCTGCAACTGCGCTGCCACTACCTTCATATACATATGTATGAATGTGCGCCTTCAATATATTTAAACTAGCTGCCGGTTCAAAAAGTTTGGGTTTGTCAAATGGTTATGACGTTCGACTTAAAACGCGAAGATCTTGGGTTCGAATCCCAGACCGGACTCGGTGTGAATATATATATTTTTTTATTTTGCCTAAAACCAAATTTGTACAGGGTCTGTAACAGTCGGGAAACTCGACTGTAACGTTCTTACTTGTTTAAAACAGATTTAATGTCTATGGAATCTGAATTTCTCAAGAATGAATTAATTGTCTTGAAAAACACCAGAGTTATGTTCAATGACCCATTTCATCCCACCGTTAGGATATAGTGGTCCGATTTTGATGAACATGATTTTCAGGACATGTTAAAATAGTTATTAATAAGAGTTTCCTACGAAATAAATAAAATATCTTGAAAAATGTCCAATCGTTCCTATGGCAGCTATGTGATGTAGTTCCGATTCCGGCCGTTCCGACTTATATACTACCTGCAACAGATTGAAGGATTGGTGCAAAGATCCAGCCCGATAGCTTTAAAACTGAGGGACTAGTTTACATAGCAACCGACAGACGGATAGACGGACATGGCTATAGCGACTCGACTGGTGATGATGATCAAGAATATATATACTTTAAAGGTTTGGAAATGTCTCCTTCACTGCGTGACAAACTTCTGGTCAAAATTTGAATACCCTCTGCAAGGGGATTAAAAGTATCGAAACTACACAGCCGGTTGTAAAGAACAATGGAATTACACTCATCCCAACAACGACCCTTAAGAAATATTTGTGACCCTTTTGAAATAATGGATTGTTTGCCACAAATTATTTACAATACTTTAAAATACATTTTATAATTTACATAAAAATTAATTACTTTGCCACAAAAAAACATTTTCGTTAATTTATAAAAACATATTTCTATAGTAATGTTTCAAACCTTATCCTTTTCACAATTTTGTTTTCCTTCTTTTCCTTTTCTTACATTTTATAAAAGGTTATTCAGAATGAAAGGTATAATTAACCAATAGGCAAGTTGCGGAAAAAAAAAAAAAAAGTTCAGAAAATTAAAAAGTGGTTAGAGAATTAGGATGTTGCCGGCCGAAAATTAGCGCCATCTATGAGTCAACTTTGGTGCTAAAAATGCATGTGTCAAATTTGGAGCGACCACTTGACTTGGATTTTACTTACATAGAATTAGTGATCACGGTGCTTTTGTTCAGTTATTTACATGGACATTTGCTAATGGATCAGTGTTCATTGCACTGGGGTTGTGTTATTAACATCTATTGATTAGTGATCATGTATTTGCTTAACAGGATCAAAGATCTGGTATTCTGCACAAATGCATTATATATTTTATGGTATATGTATATGAGTTCATTTAATACTAATATTTTAATGACTGTGGACCAATGTTAAATTAAAATGAATCGAATATGAAATGAAAAACAAGTTAAAATATGCTTGTGCAATATAAAATTTTGTATTTTCAATTACATTTTAAATAAATGGTATGACCTTTTTCCGCCGACCTAGGGTTGAAGCATTTAAAAAAAATATACATACGATTTATTTTCGAAATACAATTTCATTAGGGGCTTACTCGCCGTATTGATTGATTTGATTTGATTTGAATTTGAAGTGGAGTAGTGTTTCCGAGCTCATGATTCTTTGAAAATAACTATATTACAGTACGAGTAGAGAATTATTTGTTCCTGATTTAATGAAAACAAATGTTCTTTAAATTCTGAAAATTAATTTCTTGCTCACTTGTTACAAAATGTAATATCAATGTTTCACTCACGAAGGCAAAGACCCAAATAAACTTCAATTAAATTAATGGAAGCATGTAAAAAAAAACGATATCATGAAAAATAGTCGAGCCGACGGCTCTAGTGCGCTAGTTGCTATAAATTCAACAACAATATCAACAATAACAACTATTGAAAGAGCACGGTCTCTCTCATTTGCGACAACACTTCGACGCAATCGTGGAGCGCGCAATGCTTGTCACCCGTAGAACTGTTACAATTTTGGGGTACGTCAGCTCTACAGGTAAAAAGAATGCTAAAAATGATAACAATTCAAAAGTATGGGAAACAAAAAAACGGCACCAACCAAGTTTTATCTAGGAATAAATTTACATTACTCAGCAATCTTGAAGCCGACCAAAAAACAGCCCACAAAACCAAGGTTGGAAAACCGTCGAATTTATCCATTCATTTATTCAAGAGCAGCCCTACAAAATAATTTTAAGTAAAACTAACTGGCTGAAGCATAAAAAAGTATGTGAGTTCTCATATTAAGCCGAATCCACAATTAAACAGAGCTGATATTAAAAACTTTACCAACAAATTGGAATCTGTCCTTGTTGCTGCGGCCCGTATCTCAACCCCCCAAACGAGAGTTGCACCCTTTATACCACAAAAAAAACAACGTGGAGATTTAGCAGCTCGTACTAGAAAAGCGCCGCTTAAGACGAGAATGGCAATCAAATAGATCACCACGTGTAAAGCTTCGGATAAAAGACGCCACACGACGGCTTACAAAAGCATTAAAATAAAAGGAGGATCTCAACCAACGCCGCTATATTGGGCAATTATCACCGTGCAGCTCAAAGCATCATGGAGAGAAGACGCATCATTAAGCTCACCAAATGATACTGTAGCACCAATAGAGAACTCTGCAGGCTCGAAAGAGTACTGACCGGACCAGCACATTTGCCCTTTCACATATGTTTCTTTCAAACCCGGTGGCAAACAAGTTTACACTGCTACCTAATATAATTCGACTACCTTAAGATCTGCTCCTTCATCATATAGGCCTATAAGCTTACTATCATGTCTATCAAAACACCTCCAAAAATTCCTTCGGATCCTTGCGTGCAACTTCTCTCGCGCACAACATGTAACTATTAAGCAAGTAAATCGTATAGCATCCGAAATTCAAGCTGCATTTGAGCCCCGGGAGTATTGCTCTTCAACATTCTTGGACGTCTCCCAAGCATTCGACAGGCGGAAAGATGGATTAATGTTCAAAATCAAAACTATGCTTCCCACCAACATTCACTATTTCCTGAGTTAATACGAGGTGTGTAAATAAAATAATGAGACTGATATTTTCAATTTTTTATTCAAAGAATATTATAATGCAATACTGTCTCCTTCAAAATAGCTCCATTGGGACGCCACACAGCGCTGGAGACGGTTCTTTCAATCATCATAGCATGGCTGAAACTCCGATACTGGAATAGTCTTCAGCTGGTACAGCTGATACAGCTTTTTGAATGTTCGCAAGTGTCCCAAAATGAGTTCCCTTGAGGTGGTTTTTCAATCTCGGGGAAAAAAAGGCACAGGGACTCAAGTCTGGTGAATAAGCAGGCTGAGGAGCTACAGGAATGTTTTTACTGGCTAAAAATTGCATTATTGAGATTGCAGTATGACATGGTGCATTGTCGTGATGCAACACCCAGTTCATTTTTATGTTTGGTCGCACCTCCGCTTCGTGGTTCATCTTCAATTGACTGTCTTCCTTCTGAGATTGCCTTAAACCACCGAAAAACCTGGGCGCTTGACAGAACGCTTTCTTGGTACGCCTGCCGAAGATTTTCAAATGTTTCAGTTGCATTGTGTCCAAATTTGATGCAAAACTTGATAGCACACCGTTGCTCGATATTAATGCACTCATACTTAGAACGCACAAGACAAAACTGTTTCACGAAAACTAACGCTACAGACAAACAGATGGCTGTAGGGCGTTCAAACTCATACTGTAGGCGTATCACATGTGCACTTGACGGTATTTAAAATCGCTCGTCTCCAGCGTTGCCAGATCGGGAGCGTTGCCAGTCTCAACGTCGAAAATATGGTTAGCTGATTGCCGAATTAAATTAAACGAGCAAAAATGTAAGCATGGAACGTTTACCCTGAATAGGCAAGACTGCCTCCACTTTCACTAAATAATGCCGTACTTCCAAAAGCAAGTGAAGTAACGTACCTGGGTATACACCTCGTTAGACGCCTTACATGGAACCTTGAACCTCTGAAACCTTGATTGGCCGATTAAAGTCACCACTAAGCCTAGATCTTAAAGTCCTACTTAAAACCTCCGTTCTGAAACCGATCTGGACTTATGTGTAAAAACAAAGACATCATGCAGTGAACCCAATCAAATATCCTGAGAACTGTCACCGGGGCAACGTCGTATGTTCAAACCGAAAACATTCAGGGTGACCGAATACATCATCTGTTAACGATAAAATAGTTTTTAGTTTTCTAAAATGGCTTTAATGTCTATGAATACTGTATTTCTCAAGAATGAATTAATTGTCTTGAAAAACACCAGAGTTATGGTCAATGACCCAATTTCTTCCATCGTTCCTATGGCAGCTATTGGATATAGTGGTCAAATATTGATGATACTTTCAAGATATGTTTAAATATTCATTAAAAAGAGTTTCCTAAATAATTAATTAATTATTTAAAAAAATGGCGAGCCCTTTTTCCCAATCGTTTCTATGGCAGTTTCTATAGAATATATATACTTTATAGGGTCGGAGACGTCTCCTTCACTGCGTTACAAACTTCTGGTCAAAATAATAATTAATATATGTATATATGTA
>JAJJHY010006570.1:35999-116771 GCA_021224005.1 Drosophila setifemur
ATATATATATATATTCCTTTCAAATTTAGTGCGAGCCATGAACAACTCTCATACAAAGTTGTGTGCTGAAAAATTCTGGTTTTTGATTGGTTTTTGGAGAACAAGGTGACCGAGTCGTAGCATAGAGCAATGGTACACTGCATAGAAAGCTTGAAATTCTTTGAACGTGCTGTAACTAAAAGCAAAAACAAGAAAGGAAGGCTAGCTTCGGTACCCGAAGCTTAGAATACCCTTGCAGACTAGTTGCTTTCAACCGTTCAATCGTTCGTATGGTAGCTATAGGATATAGTAATCCGATTTTTGGGTTTTTAATTTTCTAAATCGGCTTTAATGTCTATGGAAACTGTATTTCTCAATAATAAATTAATTGTCTTGAAAAACACCAGAGTTATGCTCAATGACCCATTTTCTCCCATCGTTCCTATGGCAGCTATAGGATATAGTTGTTCGATTTTAATAAAACTTTCAGGATCTGTTTAAATAGTCATTAGTAAGGGTTTCCTAAGCAATAAACAAAATATCTTTAAAAATGGCGGATTTATGACACTTTTTCTCAATCGTTTCTATGGCAGCTATGTGATGTAGTGTTCCGATTCCGGTCGTTCCGACTTATATACTACCTGCAACAGATTGAAAGATGGGTTAAAGTTTATCCCAAAAGCTTTAAAACTGAGAGACTAGTTTACATAGCAACCGACAGACGGACAGACAGACAGACAGACGGACAGCCAGACGGACATGGCTAGATTGACTCGTCTGGTGATGCTGATCAAGAATATATATACTTTATAGGGTCGGAAATGTCTCCTTCACTGCGTTACAAACTTCTGGTCAAAATTAAAATACCCTCTGCAAGGGTATAGTAATAACAGTCAGCTAGTTCTGAAGTAAGAACAAGGCTCATAAGAACTGGCTCCTGTCCCAGAAATTTGATTTAATAGCAACGGATTCTAGTTCGTCCTTTGCCGTACGGATAAAATTGAGTCAGGTTTTATTCCATTTGTCATGTTATCAATTTTGTTCTGCAAGCTTAGGAGCGCGGGCTCGAACTTAGCTATACATTTTTCATGTATCATCTGTGAACCAGCTTTGGCTGTTTAAAGGGCCCAGCCATCAATATGTCATTAAAAGAATATTCCAAAGCAGCTGCAGGTGATCCGTCGAACATCACACGCAGCATTGTTGTGATTTCTTCACCGTAGCTATGCTCAATGACCCATTTTCTCCCATCGTTCCTATGGCAGCTATAGGATATAGTAGTCCGATTTTAATGAAACTTTCATGATAAGTTAAAATAAAGTTTAAAAAGACTTTCCTAAAAATTAAATAAATTATCTTACAAAATAGCGAATTTATGGCACTTTTTCCTAATCTTTCCCATGGCAGCTATGTGATGTAGTGCTCCGATTCCGGCCGTTCCGACTTATATACTATCTGCAACAGATTAAAGGGTCGGTGCAAAGTTTCAGCCCGATAACTTGAAAACTGAGAGACTAGTTTACATAGCACCAGACAGACAGACAGACGGACAGACAGACAGACGAAAATGGCTATAGCGAGATCTCCAATTCATATTTACTGTTCAAAACAAATGTTAATGTTAATTTTGCGACAAAAATAGGCGGCTATATAGCTTATATGGAAATTATATTTTAAGCAGGCACTTATGTGGAAAAAGGTTTAGTTGGTCCTGCCTGAAATCCAAAATTGGAGGATATGATTTTTGTCCAAGCTATAACTTTGGTCCAAATTTTGTTGTTTGCTACGATAAAGAGAGGATGACAGCTATGTTTTGCTTTGAGAATGCATGGGCGATCTAAATATGCTTGCTTTTTAAACAAAAACCATACAAAAACTGTTCTTTCTTTTTACCCTTGCAGAGAGTATTCTAATTTTGACCAGAGTTTGTAACGTAGTAAAGGAGACATCTCCGACCATATAAAGTATATAAATTCTTGATCATCATCACCAGCCGATTCGATCTAGCCATGTCTGTCGGTCTGTCCGTCGGTCGGTTGCTATGTAAACTAGTCTCTCAGTTTTAAAGCTATCCGGCTGAAACTTTGCACCGACATGTCAATCTGTTGCTTGTAGTATATAAGTCGGAACGGCCGGAATCGGAACACTACACCACATAGCTGCCATAGGAACGGTTGGGAAAAACTGCCATAAATTCGCCATATTTTAAAATAATTAATTTAATCTTTAGACAGAATTATTTAATGAATATTTCAACCTATCCTGAAATTATTATCAACATCGGACCTCTATATCCAATATCTGTCTTAGGAACGATGTGAGAAATGGGTCGTTGGGCATAACTTTGGTATTTTTGAAGACAATTAATTCATTCTTGGAAAGTAGAGTTTTTCTAGACGTCAAGACCGTTTTAAAAAAATTGCTAGCTATACAAACGATCGGAACGGTTTGAAGGCAACTGGTCTGCAAGGGTTTTCTAAGCCTCGGGCCCCGAAGCTAGCCTTCCTTTTATGTTTACTTTTTCTTGTGCATAGGCGTTAATTGTTGCAAATTGTTGTTATAAAAAATTATACTTGCTAATCACGAGTTTATTCTCTATAAATTTCACCATCGCGCAACTTTTATATATTGTCATATATGAAACTTGATTTCAATTAAAAATTAGAAATTTTAAGTTTTATAACTTTATGTCGTTCATACAATACAAATTTGTTACTGCATATATTTACATCTCAACAATGATAACCATTGACTACACATTGATTACACAGCACAAACTCAAATATTTATTGAGCAAATAAACAGATTGCTTATTGTTAGCGCCTGTAAACTTAGTGTATTTATTGTGCGCTTTCTAATTAATTGGTATCTTGATGAAATTTTGTATTGAATTTTAAAATTTTAGCTTGAAAATTGTGTAGCGCCGTGCAGTGCAAACATTAAAATACAATTTGCGGGGGCGGTGGGCGTGGCACTGAAAAATTAACTTCGTCTGCGTCAGTATTACTATGATAACCATTATGACTACACTTACACAGCACAAACTCAAACTTCTACAAATCTTAATTGAATATGACCACCACCAAATGTTGGTTTTGACACCCATCTAACAAACCCATAATTCACATTCCATGCAACTAATCATCTAAAGCACTAACAGTCCCAGTCATTCGAAACTAACTATTTCTGCACTCTTAGCACTAAGCACATGTACTGGGACTTCCGCCTTATAATCCCTAAAGATAGGCAGCTATAACACCGGGTGGGCCAACAAACTGGCCAGCTGATCTACTTAAGCTTAATCTTATAGATTTGTGCCAATAAAAGAAGAATGTGTGGAATTATCACATATTTTAAAACAATCTGGCTTCAATATAAGAAATTTATCAGTTCACACTTCGAGGACATGAAAAGTAAATGAACTAAAGCTAACTAAAATACAAACCAAATAAATCAACGGAACCAAAACAGAATAGACATGCAGACTCAACATTTCCAGTCGAGTTTCCGACTGTGAAATACCCTATAACAATTTGGTTATAAGCTAAATAAATCAATACGAAAAAAAAATAAAAAAGCACCGAGTCTGATCTGGGGTTCAAACCTAAAACTTTCGAGTTATACGCCATACGTCCTATCCATTGCACCACCCTATACTTTTGAAAACGAGTAGCTAATATAGTATAAATATATTTAAGGCGCACATTCATACATATGTATATGAAGGTAGTGCGTTCTTAGCGGCACTGTCGAGAAAAGTCCACCACCGACCGCAAGCGATTTACCGTTTGTTTGAGCAAATAAACAGATGGCTTGTTGTTAGCGCCTGAAAACTTAGTGTATTTATTGTGCGCTTTCTAATTAACCAATCATGATGAAATTTTCATGATCGGTAGAAATCCCTGCTCTGATTGCATTGAATTTTACAATTTTAGCTTGAAAATTGTGCAGTGCTGTGCAGTGCAGACATTAAAATTTAGTTTGTGGGGGCGGTGAGCGTGGCACTGAAAAAAAATTAACTTCAGTATTAGGAGAATCTACACTGGTAATGTGGTTACTCTAGCTTTTACAGATGCTGAGATCCGTTCGTTCATCCAGACGGAAAGACGGACATGGATATATCGACTAAGCTCATCATCTGATAAAGAATATATATATACTTTATGGGGTCTGCCAAACCTCCTTCTGCCAGTTACATACATTTGCACAAACTTAATATACCTCTTACCCTTTGGGTACAGGGTCTAAAAAGACACAAAAGACGACAGTGGCAAAAGCACAGGTCGCCAGCTAAAAATGAACAATAAAAGTAAATGCAAAAAGGAAGGAAGGCTAGCTTCGGTACCCGAAGCTTAGCAGACCTTGCAGATCAGTTGCCGTAAAACTGTTTGATCGTTTGTTTGGCAGCTATAGGATATAATTTTCCGATTTTGGTTTTTAATTTTTTTAAAACGGTTTTAATGTATATTGAAACTGTATTTCTCAAGAATGAATTAATTGTCTTGAAAAACACCAGAGATATGCTTAATGACCCATTTTCTCCCATCGTTCATATGACAGCTGTAGGATATAGTGGTCCGATTTTGATGAAACTTTTAGGGTATGTTAAAAAAGTCATTAAATAGAGTCTTTAGAAATAAATAAAATATCTTAAAAAAGTTAGAACGTTACAGTCAAGTTTCCCGACTGTTACAGACCCGACGAAAAAAAAATATTTACAAAAAAAATATTTTATTTAAATATTTAGTCTAGACTGGGACTCGAACCTAAGACCTTCGTGCTTTCAGCCAAAAGTCCTATCCATTGGACCACCAATTACTCTCAGAACCAGTAGCTAATACATTATAAATATATTGAAGACGCACATTCATACATACATATGTATATATATGAAGGTACTGGCAGCGGCAGCGGCACTTCCGAGAAAAATCACCCACCGAACGCAAGCGATTTACCGTTTATTTGTGCAAAAAAAGATATTGCTTGTGTTTAGCGCCTGTAAACTTTGGGTATTAATTGTGCGCCTTCTAATAACCAAACTTGATGAAATTCATGAAAATCGAGATCGGTAAAAGTGTATGCCCCAATTGCGTAACAAAATGTATCATATGTCTAACTTGAAAATTGTGCAGTGCAAATATAAAACTACAAATTGCGGGGGCGGTGAGCGTAGCACCGACAAAAAAATAAACTTCAGCTGCGCCAGTATTTGGAGAATCTACACTGGTAGTACGGATCCTCTAGCTCTTACATAGCTATATCGAATCAGCTCGTCATGCTGATCAAGAAAGCATGAATGACGAATGGGAAGTAGGAATTACATACTTATATCTAAATATCTGTTTGAAAGCAGAACATGTAGAAACTTCGACAAAAGCAGATTAAACTAATTTCAGTAGAGCAGAATATAGTAAATGCTGATACACTTGGATTAAAAAACGTATCCCAAGAAACTGCGGGATTTCAAAGGGGACTAATGTTTGTGTATACTGACATCAGACCCCCATGTAATGGAAATAAATGGTCACGGTGTCTTAAAGTAATATTCTATAAAGGAAAAGAAAAACGTATAAATTTTAAATTATCGAAAACTATCCTATTGAAATATCCAACAAACGAAATATCAATTTTAATTGCCGATTCTAGAGGACACTAAATACCATTTGAAGCTTCAGAAATTCATATTTTTGTAACTCTTCACTTTAGAAAGAGAAGGCATAATACTGATAACAATAATATTATTAGATCCTGTACCCAAAGGGTAAAGGGTATATTAAGTTTGTGCAAATGTATGTAACAGGCAAAAGGAGGCGTGGCAGACCCCACAAAGTAAATATTTTATTGACCAGCATGATGAGCTGAGTCGATTTAACCATGTCCGTCTGTCCGTCCGGATAAACGAACGGATCTCAGAAACGGTAAGAGCTAGAGTAACCATATTACCAGAGAAGATTCTCCTAATTCTCCTTATACTGACGCATCTGAAGTTTATTTTAACTTTTTTTTCCAGTGCCACGCCCACCGCCCCCGCAAATTGTATTTTAATGTTTGCACTGCACAATTTTCAAGCTAGAGCCTTCGTAGAATTTACATGCAATTGGAGCATGGAATTCTACCGATCCTTCAAATTTCAAATACACAAAGTTTACAGGCGCTAAACACAAGCAATATGTTTATTTGCTCAAACAAACGGTAAATACCTTGTGGTCGGTGGTTAATTTTTCTCGGAAGTGAGGCTGAGAACGCACTATCTTCATATACATGTGTATAACAGTGCGCCTTCAAAAAATCTATACTGTACAAGCTACTGGTTCGAAAAGTATGTCGGGGTCCAATGGTTAGGATATCTGGATGAAAACACGGAGGTCTTAGGTTCGTACCCCAGGGCAGACTGAGTATAAACATTATTTGTTTGTTCTTTATTTTTTTGGCTTATAACTAAATTGGTACAGGGTCTTTAACAGTCGGGAAACTCGACTGTAACGTTCTTACTTGATTTTAAATGATCTTGAGAATTCATGTTCATAGTTTTTGAAATATTAAGGAAACACCTCTTAAAGAGCAAAAGCATGGGCAAGAATACTTGCAGACAGCGGATCATAACAAAAAAGAAAGCCTAGCATCGGTATGCTTAGCATGCCAAATTTCTACCATCGTTCCTACTTTCAGGATAAATTGAAACTGCTATGATTTCTAAAGAATTAATCAATCAAAATTGGTGAATTTATTTGACTTTTTTAATCATTCCTATGACAGCTATAAGATTTTGAAAAGATTTGTTGGATAGGTTAACAGAGGTATTTTAAACTGATTTATAAAGAGTCAATTATATTAAAAAAGTTTACGATCTCTTTTCTTAATAGCTATGGCAGCTATGTGATGCAGTGGAACAGATAAAAGAGTTGGTGCAAAGTTTTAGCCCGATAGCTCTAAAACTAATAGACTAGTTGAGTAGAAACAAGTCTTTCGGAAAGACGGACCGACGGACATGGCTAGATCGCCTCGGCTGGTGATGCTGATTAAAAATATATATACTTTATGGGGTCTGAGATTTCACCTTCACCGCAAGGGTATAACAATAATCCTTTTTTGCAGCCTTTGTTTGGCTTACATTTTTTGATTACCAAGAGCAGTATGTGTGTAAAAATTTAATCTTGATTTTATAACTAGAATTTACAAAATTTCATTGTTTTTTAATATTTACATACATATTGACAAAATGTTTTTTTTTTATTTTGTCGAGAATAAATATAATTTAAAATATTAGTGGCTTTGCGCACACTGACTAAAAATCGTTACCTACGTGAACAGCCGTGTCAGTGATTAGGACAAACAAGAAAGAGTTTTACAGTCGAACTTGTTTTATACCCTGTATCATAACAGACTGTTGCATGAAATATTAAAAAAAAGTTTAACAAAAGAATTGTATTATTTTCATTATTCTGGTACTCGTAGCTTAAAAAAAAATATGCAACAACAAAATCAAAGTAACTTACAAAAATTACCTGCATGAGTAGTAGTAGTAGCGGGGGCGAAAGGGAGATGATCTGTTAGGGTACTACATAAGAATTCATATACAATGAGAAGGGGACGTTTCCGATATATTCTTATTTGTGTTACATACATTTTCACTACTTTAATATACCCTTGTACTCGGGAACAGAGTATAAAATATGATTGTTCTAGTCTCTTAAAAAATTTGATGATGCTTCTTCCGTTTGAGCTTTTAGTAATCATCACCACTTTGAAGAAGTGTACAGCCTTGAATCTGCGTAAAATGCTGACTTATAGAAAAATAAAGTATGAAAATTAAATACCATTAATAAACATATAGAAGTTCATAGAGTAGAAAATATTAAATAAATCAGAAATATATAAAAAAAAACACATACTTTGGTAAGTCAGCTTTAAAAGTGTATAAATAAATTTATTTTCAGAATCATATCAAAACAGTTTTTCTTATCAGATATAAATGATTAAAATAGATGCAAAAACGGTGCATATTTACATATGTATGTACATATTTAGCGGGTTTTATTTTTAATTCAATCAATCTTTATATATTTTTGTGCGTTTAATATGTACATCATTTACTTTTGGTTTCTTGCTCGTATAAATATTGGGGTGGGTCGCGCACGGTTGTTAAAAAACGAGAAATTATTTGGTATGTTAAATTTTTTTATACAGAAGTTTGTAAAGCACCGAAGGAGACAATCTTGATCAGCAGCAGCAGTCGATCTAACCGTGTCCGTCCGTCTGTTTCTACGCAAACTATTCTTTAAGTTTTTAATCTGCGATCAAGCTGTAACTTAACGTATCCCTTGCTCTGTTCCAGAAGTATATCGGAACAGAACTGGACAACTTCATGAAATAGCACGGAATGTGAAAAATAAAATCGCAGTTTAGTAAGATAATTGATTAATTCCTTGAAAATGTCCGTTTAATGACTGAAAGTCGAAAGGTTTTAATGACAGCAATAAGATAAAACAATCAAAATTGAAATTTAAAATTATTTATTTTAGTTACAGAATAGTTGTTATGCAATATAAGAATTTTTACCTCAAAAGCTATCTAATATAATTGATTTAAAAATGCTTCCAATTCAATAATAAAAGTAAGTACAGGGGTTCCTCGATTTACGTGTACCCTAATCTACGAGCGAGCGATATTTTGTTTTTAGATGAGATCAAGATTTAAAATGCGAGGAATCGCACAATACATCGCTGCATAGGATTGCTTCAAGATACGAGCAAGATTACGGTCGAATTATGCTCGTATGTCGAGAAACCACTGTACTACCTCTGGAGCATTCGTATTGTTGAATATAAGAATTTCCCACAATCAATCTTAATATATAAGTAAGAAAAAACTGTTCTCTTTTTTCTTAAGGGTCGTTGTTGGGATGAGTGTAATTCCATTGTTCTTTACAACCTGCTGTGTAGGTTCGATACTTTTTATACCCTTGCAGAGGGTATTCAAATTTTGACCAGAAGTTTGTCACGCAGTGAAGGAGACATTTCCAAA
This sequence comes from Drosophila setifemur, assembly GCA_021224005.1. Classification (NCBI taxonomy): domain Eukaryota; kingdom Metazoa; phylum Arthropoda; class Insecta; order Diptera; family Drosophilidae; genus Drosophila; species Drosophila setifemur. The sequence continues at coordinate 45,003 of JAJJHY010006570.1, forward strand.
CCTTTAAAGTATATATATTCTTGATCATCATCACCAGCCGAGTCGATCTAGCCTTGTCTGTCTGTCTGTCTGTCCGTCTGTCCGTCTGTCCGTCTGTCCGTCTGTCCGTTGCTATGTAAGCTAGTCTCTCAGTTTTAAAGCTATCCGGCTGAAACTTTGCACCGACCCTTCAATCTATGGCAGGTAGTATATAAGTCGGATTGGCTGGAATCGGAACACTACATCACATAGCTGCGATAGGAACGATTGGGTAAAAGTGCCATAAATTCGGTATTTTCCAAGACAATTAATTTATTTTTTTGGAAATGACTATTTTCAGTTATCCTGAAAGTTTCATCAAAATCGGAAAACTATATCCAATAGCTGCCATAGGAACGAAGGGAGAAAATGGATCATTGAGCATAACTCTGGTGTTTTTCAAGACAATTAATTCATTCTTGAGAAATACATTTTTTATAGACATTAAACCGGTTTTAGAAAATTAAAAACCAAAAATCGGATCACTATATCCTTTAGCTGCCATACAAACGATCGAACGGCTTGAAGGCAACTGGTCTGCAAGGGTATTTTAACCTTCGGGTACCGAAGCTAGCCTTCCTTTCTTGTTTTTTTTTATTTTGTCGAGAATAAATATAATTTAAAATATTAGTGGCTTTGTACACACTGACTAAAAATCGTTACCTATGAACAGCCGTGTCAGTGATTAGGACAAACAAGAAAGAGTTTTACAGTCGAACTTGTTTTATACCCTGTATTATTACAGACTTTTGCATGAAATATTAAAAAAAAGGTTTAACAAAAGAATTGTATTGTTTTTATTATGCTGGTAAAATAATTAATTTAATCTTTAGACAGAATTATTTAATGAAGATTTTAACCTATCCTGAAATTATTATCAACTTCGGACCTCTATATCCAATATCTGTCATAGGAACGATGTGATAAATGGGTCATTGGGCATAACTTTAGTGTTTTTGAAGACAATTAATTTATTCTTGGAAAGAAAAGTTTTTCGATACGTCAAAACCGTTTTAAAAAAACTGCAAGCCAAAAATCGGGATACAATATTCTATTGCTTCTATACAAACGATCGGAACGGTTTGAAGACAACTGGTCTGCAAGGGTTTTCTAAGCCTCGGGCCCCGAAGCTAGCCTTCCTTTCTTGTTTACTTTTACTTGTGCATAGGCGTTAATTGTTGCAAAATTATAAAAAATTATACTTGCTAATCCCGAGTTTATTCTCTCTTCATCATCGCGCAACTTTGATTTCGATTAAAAATTAGAAATTTTAAGTTATATTTATAACTTTATGTCATTCATACAATACAAATTTGTTACTGCATATATTTACATCTCAAAAATGATAACCTTTATGACTACACTTACACAGCACAAACTCAAACTTCTACAAATCTTAATTGAATATGACCACCTCCAAATGTTGGTTTTGACACCCATCTAACAAACCCATAATTCACACTCCATGCAACTAATCATCTTAAGCACTAACAGTCCCAGTCATTCGAAACTAACTATTTCTGCACTCTTGCACTAAGCTAAGATAGCAAAGCTAAGCTAAGATAGGCAGCTATAACACCGGGTGGGCCAACATACTGGCCAGCCGATCTATTTAAGCTGCTTAATCTTATAGATTTGTGCCAATAAAAGAAGAATGTGTGGAATTATCACATCTTTCAAAACAATCAATAGACATGCAGACTCAACATTTCCAGTCTGATCTGGGGTTCAAACCTAAAACTTTCGAGTTATACGCCATACGTCCTATCGATTGCACCACCCTAAACTTTTGAAAGCGAGTAGCTAATACAGTATAAATATATTGAAGGCGCACATTCATACACTGTCGAGAAAAATCCACCACCGACCGCAAGCGATTTACCGTTTGCTTGAGCAAATAAACAGATGGCTTGTTGTTAGCGCCTGAAAACTTAGTGTATTTATTGTGCGCTTTCTAATTAACCAATCTTGATGAAATTTTCATGATCGGTAGAAATCCCTGCTCTAATTGCATTGAATTTTACAATTTTAGCTTGAAAATTGTGCAGTGGGGGCGGTGAGCGTGGCACAGAAAAAAAATTAACTTCAGTTTTAGGAGAATCTACACTGGTAATGTGGTTACTCTAGCTTTTACAGATGATGAGATCCGTTCGTTTATCCGGACGGACAGACGGACATGGATATATCGACTCAGTTCATCATGCTGATAAAGAATATATATACTTTGTGGGGTCTGCCACACCTCCTTCTGCCTGTACATACATTTGCACAAACTTTGGCAGCTATAGGATATAATTTTCCGATTTTGGTTTTCAATTTTTTTAAAACGGTTTTAATGTATATGGAAACTGTATTTCTCAAGAATGAATTAATTGTCTTGAAAAACACCAGCGATATGCTTAATGACCCATTTTCTCCCATCGTTCATATGACAGCTGTAGGATATAGTGGTCCGATTTTGATGAAACTTTTAGGGTATGTTAAAAAAGTCATTAAATAGAGTCTTTAGAAATAAATAAAATATCTTAAAAAAGTTAGAACGTTACAGTCAAGTTTCCCGACTGTTACAGACCCTGTACCAATTCGGTTATAAGCAAAATAAATCAAGATCCAAAAAAAAATATTTACACCGAGTCTAGACTGGGACTCGAACCTAAGACCTTCGTGCTTTCAGCCAAAAGTTCTATCCATTGGACCACCAAATACTCTCAGAAACAGTAGCTAATACATTATAAATATATTGAAGGCGCACATTCATACATACATATGTATGTATATGAAGGTACTGGCAGTGGCAGCGGCTATTCCGAGAAAAATCACCCACCGAACGCAAGCGATTTACCGTTTATTTGTGCAAAAAAAGATATTGCTTGTGTTTAGCGCCTGTAAAGTTTGGGTATTAAACCAATATATTTTGGTATTAACCAAACTTGATGAAATTCATGAAAATCAAGATCGGTAAAAATGTATGCCCCAATTGCGTAACAAAATGTATCTTAGGTCTAACTTGAAAATTGTGCAGTGCAAATATAACAAGTAAGAACGTTACAGTCGAGTTTCCCGACTGTTACAGACCCTGTACAAAAAAAAAATATATATATGTATATATTCACACCGAGAGTCCGGTCTGGGATTCGAACCCAAGATCTTCGCGTTTTAAGTCGAACGTCGTAACCATTCGACAAACCCAAACTTTTTGAACCGACAGCTAATACAGTATAAATATATTGAAGGCGCACATTCATACATATGTATATGAAGGTTGTGGCAGCGCAGCTGCAGCGGCACTTCCGAGAAAAATCAACCACCGAACGCAAGCGATTTACCGTTTGTTTGCGCAAATAAACAGATTTTTTGTGTTTAGCGCCTGTAAACTTTAGGTATTTATTGTGCGCTTTCTAATTAACCAATCTTGATGAAATTTTCAGGATCGGTAGAAATCTATGCTCCAATTGCATGTGTATTTTTAAAAAATTTTATCTTAAAAATTGTGCAGTGCAGGGCAGTGCAAAAATTAAAATACAAATTGCGGGGGCGGTGGGCGTGGCACCGACTCTAATTTACTCAGTATTTAAAGAATCTACACTGGTAATACGGTTCTTCTAGCTCTTACAGTTGCTGAGATCCGTGTGTTCATCCGGACAAACGGACGGACGGACGGACGGACGGACGGACGGACGGACAGACGGACAGACGGACATGGCTATATCGACTCAGCTCGTCATGCTGATCAAGAATATATATACTTTGTGGGGTCTGACACGCCTCCTTCTGCCTGTTACATACATTTGCACAAACTTAATATACCCTTTACCCTTTGGGTTCAGGGTCTAAAAATACAAATTGCGGGGGCGGTGAGCGTAGCACCGACAAAAAAATAAACTTCAGCTGCGCCAGTATTTGGAGAATCTACACTGGTAGTACGGATCCTCTAGCTCTTACATAGCTATATCGAATCAGCTCGTCATGCTGATCAAGAAAGCATGAATGACGAATGGGAAGTAGGAATTACATACTTATATCTAAATATCTGTTTGAAAGCAGAACATGTAGAAACTTCGACAAAGGCAGATTAAACTAATTTCAGTAGAGCAGAATATAGTAAATGCTGATACATTTGGATTAAAAAACGTATCCCAAGAAACTGCGGGATTTCAAAGGGGACTAATGTTTGTGTATACTGACATCAGACCCCCATGTAATGGAAATAAATGGTCACGGTGTCTTAAAGTAATATTCTATAAAGGAAAAGAAAAACGTATAAATTTTAAATTATCGAAAACTATCCTATTGAAATATCCAACAAACGAAATATCAATTTTAATTGCCGATTCTAGAGGACACTAAATACCATTTGAAGCTTTAGAAATTCATATTTTTGTAACTCTTCACTTTAGAAAGAGAAGGCATAATAGTGATAACAATAATATTATTAGATCCTGTACCCAAAGGGTAAAGGGTGTATTAAGTTTGTGCAAATGTATGTAACAGGCAGAAGGACCAGCATGATGAGCTGAGTCGATTTAACCATGTCCGTCTGTCCGTCCGGATAAACGAACGGATCTCAGAAACGGTAAGAGCTAGAGTAACCATATTACCAGAGAAGATTCTCATGTAACGTACTTGATTTTAAATGATCTTGAGAATTCATGTTCATAGTTTTTGAAATATTAAGGAAACACCTCTTAAAGAGCAAAAGCATGGGCAAGAATACTTGCAGACAGCGGATCATAACAAACAAGTAAGAACGTTAAAGTCGAGTTTCCCGACTGTTACAGACCCTGTACAAAAAAATATATATATATATATATATATTCACACCGAGTCCGGTCTGGGATTCGAACCCAAGATCTTCGCGTTTTAAGTCGAACGTCGTAACCATTCGACAAACCCAAACTTTTTGAACCTACAGCTAATACAGTATAAATATATTGAAGACGCACATTCATACAAACATACATACACATTCGTATGTATGTATATGAAGGTAGTGGCAGCGCAGCGGCAGCGGCAGCGGCACTTCCGAGAAAAATCAACGACCGAACGCAAGCGATTTACCGTTTGTTGCGCACGTTTGCGGACGGACAGACGGACAGACGGACATGGCTATATCGACTCAGCTCGTAATGCTGATCAAGAATATATATACTTTGTGGGGTCTGCCACGCCTCCTTCTGCCTGTTACATACATTTGCACAAACTTAATATACCCTTTACCCTTTGGGTACAGGGTCTAAAAAGAAAGCCTAGCATCGGTATGCTTAGCATGCCAAATTTCTACCATCGTTCCTACTTTCAGGATAAATTGAAACTGTTATGATTTCTAAAGAATTAATCAATCAAAATTGGTGAATTTATTTGACTTTTTTAATCATTCCTATGACAGTTATAAGATTTTGAAAAGATTTTTGGATAGGTTAACAGAGGAATTTTAAACTGATTTATAACAAGAAAGGAAGGCTAGCTTCGGTACCCGAAACTTAGAATACCCTTGCAGGCTAGTTGCTTTCAAGCCGTTCAATCGTTTGTATGTCAGCTATAGGATATAGTAATCCGATTTTTGGGTTTTTAAATTTCTAAAAAGGCTTTACTGTCTATGAAAACTGTTTTTATCAAAAAGGAATTAATTGTCTTGAAAAACACCAGAGTTATGCTCAATGACCCATTTTTTCCCATAGTTCCTATGGCAGCTATAGGATATAGTAGTCCGATTTTAATGAAACTTTTAGGATATGTTAAAATTGCTATTAAATAGAGTTTACCGAGAAATAAATAAAAAACCTTTTTAGAATGGCGAATTTATGGCTGTTTTTCCCAATCGTTCCTATGGCAGCTACGTGATCTAGTGTTCCGATTCCGGCCGTTCCGACTTATATACTAACTGCAACAGATTGAAGGGTCGGTGCAAAGTTTCAGCCCTTTAGCTTTAAAACTGAGGGACTAGTTTACATAGCAACCGACAGACGGACAGACAGACGGACAGACAGACGGACAGACAGACGGACAGACGGACATGGCTAGATCGACTCGGCTGGTGATGCTGATCAAGAATATATATACTTTATAGGGTCGGAAATGTCTCCTTCACTGCGTTACAAACTTCTGGTCAAAATTTTAATACCCTCTGCAAGGGTATAATAAAGAGTCAATTATCTTAAAAAAGTTTACGATTTTTTTTCTTAATAGCTATGGCAGCTATGTGATGCAGTGGAACAGATAAAAGAGTTGGTGCAAAGTTTTAGCCCGATAGCTCTAAAACTAATAGACTAGTTGAGTAGAAACAAGTCTTTCGGAAAGACGGACCGACGGACATGGCTAGATCGCCTCGGCTGGTGATGCTGATTAAAAATATATATACTTTATGGGGTCTGAGATTTCGCATTCACCGCGTTTCAAGCTCTGGGCTTATTATAATACCCTATGCAAGAGTATAACAATAATCCTTTTTTCCAGCCTTTGTTTGGCTTATATTTGTTTGGCAGTATTTGTGTAAAAATTTAATCTTGATTTTATAACTAGAACTTAGAAAATTCCATTGTTTATACACATGCATATTGACGAAATGTTTTTATACCCTTGCAGAGGGTATTATAATTTTGACCACAAGTTTGTAACGCAGTGAAGGAGACATTTCCGTTCCTATAAAATATATATATTCTTGATCAGCATCACCAGCCGAGTCGATATAGCCATGTCCGTCTGTCCGTCTGTCGGTTGCTATGTAAACTAGTCCCTCAGTTTTAAAACTATCGGGCTGAAACTTTGAACCGACACTTTAATCTGTTGCAGGTAGTATATAAGTCGGAACTGCCGGAATCGGAACACTACATCACATAGCTGCAATAGGAACGTTTGGTAAAAAGTGCCATAAATTCGCTATTTTCCAAGATAATATATTTATTTTTTTGGAAACTATTTTTAATGACTATTTTAAGTTATCCTGAATGTTTCATCAAAATCGGAAAACTATATCCAATAGCTGCCATAGGAACGAAGGGAGAAAATGGATCATTGAGCATAACTCTGGTGTTTTTCAAGACAATTAATTCATTCTTGAGAAATACATTTTTTATAGACATTAAACCCGTTTTAGAAAATTAAAAACCAAAAATCGGATTACTATATCCTATAGCTGCCATACAAACGATCGAACGGCTTGAAGGCAACTGGTCTGCAAGGGTATTTTAAGCTTCGGGTACCGAAGCTAGCCTTCCTTTCTTGTTTTTTTTTATTTTGTCGAGAATAAATATAATTTAAAATATTAGTGGCTTTGCGCACACTGACTAAAAATCGTTACTTACGTGAACAGCCGTGTCAGTGATTAGGACAAACAAGAAAGACTTTTACAGTCGAACTTGTTTTATACCCTGTATTATTACAGACTGTTGCATAAAATATTAAAAAATAGGTTTAACAAAAGAATTGTATTAATTGTAATCGTAGCTTAAAAAAAAATATGCAACAACAAAATCAAAATAACTTACAACAAGAAAGGAAGCCTAGCTTCGGAACCCGAAGCTTAGAATACCCTTGCAGGCTAGTTGCTTTCAAACCGTTCAATCGTTTGTATGGCAGCTATAGGATATATTTATACGATTTTTGGGTTTTTAAATTTCTAAAAAGGCTTTACTGTCTATGAAAACTGTTTTTTTTCAAGAATAAATTAATTGAATTAAAATCTTGAAAAACACCAGAGTTATGCTCAATGACCCATTTTCTCCCATCGTTCCTATGGCAGCTATAGGATATAGTAGTCCGATTTTGATGAAACTTTCAGGATATGTTAAAATATCTATTAAATAGAGTTTTCCAAGAAATAAATAAATTATCTTTAAAAATGGCGAAATTTTGAAACTTTTTCCCAATCGTTCCTATGGCAGCTATGTGATGTAGTATTCCGATTCCGGCCGTTCCGACTTATATACTACCTGCAACAGATTGAAGGGTCGGTGCAAAGTTTCAGCCCGATAGCTTTAAAACTGAGGGACTAGTTTACATAGCAACCGACAGACGGACAGACAGACAGACAGACAGACAGACAGACGGACAGACGGACAGACGGACAGACGGACAGACGGACATGGCTAGATCGACTCGGCTGGTGATGCTGATCAAGAATATATATACTTTATAGGGTCGGAGACGTCTTCTTCACTGCGTTACAAACTTCTGGTCAAAATTATAATACCCTCTGCAAGGGTATAAAAATTATCGCATGAGTAGTAGTAGTAGTAGCGGGGGCGGATGGGAGAAGATCTGTTAGGGTACTACATAAGAATTCATATACAATGAGAAGGGGACGTTTCCGACATATTCTTATTTGTGTTACATACATTTTCACTACTTAAATATACCCTTGTACTCGGGAACAGAGTATAAAATATGATTGTTCTAGTCTCTTAAAAAATTTGCTGATGCTTCTTCCGTTTGTGCTTTTAGTAATCATCACCACTTTGAAGAAAGGTACAGCCTTGAATCTGCGTAAAATGCTGACCTATAGAAAAATAAAGTATGAAAATTAAATACCATTAATAAACATATAGAAGTTCATAGAGTAGAAAATATTAGATAAATCAGAAATATATAAAAAAACACATACTTTGGTAAGTCAGCTTTAAAAGTATATAAATAAATTTATTTTTAGAATCATATCAAAACAGTTATTCTTATTAGATATAAATGATTAAAATAGATGAAAAAACGGTGCACATTTACATATGCAAGTACATATTTAGCGGGTTATATTTTTAATTCAATCAATCTTTATATTTATACCCTTGCAGAGGGTATTATAATTTTGACCAGAAGTTTGTAACGCAGTGAAGGAGACATTTCCGACCCTATAAAGTATATATATTCTTGATCAGCATCACCAGCCAAGTCGATCTAGCCATGTCCGTCTGTCCGTCTGTCTGTCCGTCTGTCCGTCTGTCTGTCCGTCTGTCGGTTGCTATGTAAACTAGTCCCTCAGTTTTAAAGCTATCGGGCTGAAACTTTGCAGCGACCCTTCAATCTGTTGCAGTTAGTATATAAGTCGGAACGGCCGGAATCGGAACACTACATCACATAGCTGCCACAGGAACGATTGGGAAAAAGTGCCAAAATTTCGCCATTTTTAAATATATTTTATTTATTTCTTGGTAAACTCTATTTAATAGCAATTTTAACATATCTTGAAAGTATCATCTAAATCGGACCACTATATCCTATAGCTGCCATAGGAACGATAGGAGAAAATGGGTCATTGAGCATAACTCTTGTGTTTTTCAATACAATTAATTCATTCTTGAGAAATGCAGTTTTCATAGACATTAATGCTGTTTTAGAAAATTAAAAACCAAAGATCGGATCACTATATCCTATAGCTGCCATACAATCGATCGAACAGTTTAAAGGCAACTGGTCTGCAAGGGTATTCTAAGCTTCGGGTACCGAAGCTAGCCTTCCTTTCTTGTTTTTTGTGCGTTTAATGTGTACATCATTTACTATTGGTTTCCTGAACGTATAAATATTGGGGTGGGTCGCGCACGGTTGTTAAAAAACGAGAAATTATTTGGTATGTTAAATTTTTTAATACAGAAGTTTGTAAAGCACCGAAGGAGACAATCTTGATCAGCAGCAGCAGTCGAAAACGAGAAATTATTTGGAATGTTAAATTTTTAGACCCTGTACCCAAAGGGTAAAGGGTATATTAAGTTTGTGCAAATGTATGTAACAGGCAGAAGAGGGCGTGGCGAGCTGAGTCGATATAGCCATGTCCGTCTGTCCGTCCGTCTGGATAAACGAACGGATCTCAGAAACTGTAAGAGCTATAGAACCTTATTAAGAGTGCAGATTCTCGTAATTATTACGCAGATGAAGTTTATTTTTTTTTTACAGGTGCCACGCCCAAAGCCCCCGCAATTTGTATTTTAATGTTTGCAATCCACAATTTTAAAGCTAAAATTTTGGAATAAATACACATGCAATTGGAGCATAGATTTCTACCGATCCTGAAAGTAGAAAGTTCAAGATTGGTTAATTAGAAAGCACACAATAAACACCCAAAGTTTACAGGTGCTTACTACAAGTAATCTGCATATTTGCTCAAACAAACGGTAAATCGCTTTTTCTCGGAAGTGACGCTGCAGCTGCCACTACCTTCATATAAATATGTATGAATGTTCGCCTTCAATATATTTATACTGTATTAGCTGCCGGTTCAACAAGTTTGGATTGGTCGAATGGTTGCGACGTTCGACTTAAAAAGCGAAGATCTTGGGTTCGAATCCCAGACGGACGGACGGACTAACATGGGCTATATCGACTCAGCACGTCAAGAATATATATAGATTGTGGAGCTGCCACGCTTTCTTTTACCTCTTACATACATTTGCTGAATATCCCCTGTTTTCCTTTGGGTACTGGGTCTTAAAAATTACTACAGGATCTACGACACATTTGGGGGTCGGATTTCCGAATTTCCAAACTAACACTATTAGTGATACCTACCTTAATGCCATTTAGGTGATTACCGATCAGTAAAGGCAAGACTTATATATTAAGATTGATTGTGGGAAATTCTTATATTCTACAATACGAATGCTCCAGAGGTAGTACGGTGGTTTCTTGACATACGAGCATAATTCGACCGTAATCTTGCTCGTATCTTGAAGCAATCCTATGCAGCGATGTATTGTGCGATTCCTCGCATTTTAAATCTTGCTCTTATCTAAAAACAAAATATCGCTCGCTCGTAGATTAGGGAACACGTATATCGAGGAATCCCTGTACTTAATTATACCCTTGCAGAGGGTATTATAATTTTGACCAGAAGTTTGTAACGCAGTGAAAGAGACATTTCCGACCCTATAAAGTATATATATTCTTGATCAGCATCACCAGCCAAGTCGATCTAGCCATGTCCGTCTGTCCGTCTGTCCGTCTGTCTGTCCGTCTGTCCGTCTGTCGGTTGCTATGTAAACTAGTCCCTCAGTTTTAAAGCTATCGGGCTGAAACTTTGCACCGACCCTTCAATCTGTTGCAGTTAGTATATAAGTCGGAACGGCCGGAATCGGAACACTACATCACATAGCTGCCACAGGAACGATTGGGAAAAAGTGCCAAAATTTCGCCATTTTTAAATTTATTTTATTTATTTCTTGGTAAACTCTATTTAATAGCAATTTTAACATATCTTGAAAGTATCATCTAAATCGGACCACTATATCCTATAGCTGCCATAGGAACGATAGGAGAAAATGGGTCATTGAGCATAACTCTTGTGTTTTTCAATACAATTAATTCATTCTTGAGAAATGCAGTTTTCATAGACATTAATGCCGTTTAAGAAAATTAGAAACCAAAGATCGGATCACTATATCCTATAGCTGCCATACAAAAGATTGAACGGTTTGAAAGCAACTAGTCTGCAAGGGTATTCCAAGCTTCGGGTACCGAAGCTAGACTTCCTTTCTTGTTTTATTATTGAATTGGAAGCATTTTTTAATCCATTTTAATAGATAGCTTTTGTGGTATTTTTACCTTATATTGCATAACAACTATTCTGTAACTAAAACAAATAATTTTAAATTTCTTTTTTGATTGTTTTATCTTATTTCGACTTTCAGTCATTAAACGGACATTTTCAAGGAATTAATCAATTATCTTACTAAACTGCGATTTTATTTTCACATTCCGTGCTATTTCATGTAGTTGTCCAGTTCTGTTCCGATATATATACTTTTGCAACAGAGCAAGGGATACGTTAAGTTACAGCTTGATCGCAGATTAAAAACTTAAAGAATAGTTTGCGTAGAAAGCAACAAGTAAGAACGTTACAGTCGAGTTTCCCGACTGTTACAGACCCTGTACAAATTTGGTTATAGGCAAAATAAATCAAAACCAAAAGAGAATATATATTTACACCGAGTCCGGTCTGGGATTTGAACCCAAGAACCAATTATCTTACAATTTTTAATGTATGGACTTTTTACAAATCGTTCCTATGGAAGGAAAAACATTTTTACATACCTTAAAATTCCTATGTTATAATTTTAAAATATTTATATTTACAAATTTCTTCGCTAGGTGATATCTTTAATACCCCGGGTTATGTTCCAAGCTTAAGAAAATTTGATTCAAATCGAATTATTATTAGAACAAGGATCGCCAATTTTTTTTTATGTTAATAAGTTTTTTAATAGCAAATTTTCTGTTGTCAGTATTCATTTTACAAAATCTCTTATAAATAACGACGTTGTAGACATTGGGCTTTTTATTATTAACGATACTTGATAGCTTCATTCGCTATTTTGTTAAAGACTCGTCTGAAATATTTTGCTGCCCAGGGTATTGCATTTAGCTCCTGCTCAGTTTCTTTCGCCTTTCGTAAATCTACGTGCTACTGGAATCTCCACACCACTGCCTTGGGTCAATACTTCTAAAAATGAAGTTTTTCTGGAATGCTTTCTTTTACAAAATCTTTGCTAATGACATATGTAAATTAACAAGAAAGGAAGGCTAGTTTTCGGTACCCGAAGCTTAGAATACCCTTGCAGACCAGTTGCCTAAAAACTTTTAGATCGTCTGTATAGCAGCTATAGGATAAAGTTTCCCGACTTTTGGTTTTTAATTTTATTTAACGGTCTTGTATTTATTTAGTTTGTGCAAATGTATGTAACAGGCGGAAGGAGTCGAGACAGACCCCAAAGGTATATATACAAGTATTCTTGATCAGCATGAAAAGCCGAGTCGATGTCCGCCTAGCTCTTGCAGTTTCTGAGATCTGTTCGTTTATCCAGGGACAGATGAACATGACTGTAATCTTATGCTTTGACACACGTAATGGGAATATTTCTATATTATTTGTTACAAAACACAGCAAAATTGAGTTTTGTAAGTTGACCTTGCTAGATTGTGGTTGCTCTTTATACACATGTGGAATGCAGTACTGGAGGGACATGGACCACCAGAAGTGGTCTTACCTACTTATGTAATATCTTTCCCCCTCTGTACTCATTTGGTTTTAAGTATTCGATACCCAGGTGCAAGGTGAGAAAGAGTGGCCATGCAACGCTGCCAGAATTTCCCCAAGAATAGTTCGAAGAGAAGCACAACTACTAATGTAAAGTTTTAAGCCAAACCGTTGAATGTTATTTTATTATCCTTAAACAATTTAACAGTCTGTGTCTCTCTTGCGAAAGAGGAACCTGCATACATATGTGTGTGTATTTTCTATAAAATAAGCGAATATCTTTTTTTGGATACTGTTCTTTCGCAATACGTATAGGTGCATTGAAAATCAAAAGTTTTTCCGTGTTTACATGTACGTTTTACAGATTTTCACTGCCTGCAGTACATTTGGTTTTCATGTATGATAAAATGGATAAGCATGCTTATAAAAACATTTTTAAGCTAATTTAATTCAATGGTATTGGCAACTGAAGGACTGATCGCCAGATATTTCACCTCTTACGAATCAAATGTGTTTTATTTGGTCCAGGAATAGCTCTTCACCATTGGAAATATTTAAAAACACAACCTAAGACCTATTTAGCAATATTTTAAAAACATTTGCGGAAATATAAGAAAAGAAAAATTAAGAAAATCTTTAAATTTGCATTAGTGATCAAATTGGTCAATATTGGAAGAGATGTATTGTTTGGAGAGGTATGGTTCAGCAATGTAACTCTAACCATTTATTTCATCGGCAGTAGTTTATAATGAAATTAACGGCCGTGTTTTGTTCGGTCAAGGTTTTATGTTTTGTTAAGATCTTCTAATGCACCACTGCGCCATTGTGCATTCGTTAGATTATAATTTTCGATGGTAATAAAACTGGCCATTACATGTTGGTACTTTAATAGTTTGAATATGGATCGGCAATTTTGATGCTAAATGAGCCGTACGGCATCTTTCCTTCTATTTCGTGAGAAGCAATTGCAGCAGCAACGTTGGAACGTTGCAGTTCAGTTGCCTTCAAGCCGTTCGAATATTTTTATAGCAGCTGTTTGGTTATGCGGCCAGAGTCAGACTCTTAAGAGTCTTAAGACTCTCTTAAATTCCCTTCATCTATTTCTGTTCTTTCTATTCCCTATTACTTTCATCTCATTGCGCGGCCCTTTGCCTAAGCTCTATCATTTTTTCATCGCTCTATTCGGTTTTCGTTTTTGTAGCGATCGCACGGCCAATTCCGGTCCGCTTGCTACTTTATATATAAAAATTATATCGGTACGACTGCACGGCCTCATTGTGTCCGCTTGCCTACGTTCGATCGATAATCCCCAACTTTGTAAAACTATATAGAATTTATCTCGGTACGACTGCACGGCCTCATTGTGACCGCTTGCCTACGTTCGATCGATAAATCCCAAATTGTAACCTAAAAAACATTGCCCCTCGTGGACTAATAAATTTAAATCAAACTAATATAATTACTTGTGATTATTGCGGAAATTATAGCCAATGAAAACGCTCATTGACTCAACAGCAGCTATAAATATAGTTTTTAGTTTTTAATTTTTTAAAACGGCCTTAATGTCTATGTTTGCAGCAAGAGTCATAATAAAAATTTCCTTCATCTATTTTTCTTCTTTCTATTCCTTTTTTACCTTTATCTCATAGCGGCAGCCCTTTTCCTAAGCTCTACCTTTTTTATTTGTATTCAATGTTCGTCTGTTGTAACGATCTTACGTCCAAATCGGGTCCGCTTACCCTTTCTCGATCTGAAATATTATATTATCTCCATACAACTTCACGGCCGTTTCGCGACCGCTTCCCCTTCGTTAATGCCTCGCAACTCCTAATTTGGAAAACCAAAACATGAGCGTGGTCAAAAAAATTGTATAATTGATTGTATAAGATACTTGAGGTCCCTTCCTTGTCCGTCGCTGGACAGACAGTGTGACACTACATTGCTGTTTTAGTAATAACACAGGTTTACTGCGGAATCTAACTTTATTCAACATGCCTTCTTAAGGGCACAAAGCAATCTGAATTTTATTCTATAAACATGAATTGCTATAGCCGTCATATCCGGCTACTTGAGGGCGATAGTGCTGATCTTGCATTCCATCAAGACAACGACACATCGCGGCGACTCAGCTTCAAGAGCACTGACCGCACTATTCGCCGTGTCAGCACTTTGCTTGCCTGTTCGCTAAAGAGTGCTTAACTACTCCTCCTTAAGATTGCCTGTCCCGGACAACATTAATATTGTCGACAACTTTCTGGATCTCCCTCGAAGCTCGTCGCCTCCTTAGTCGCAAGTACAGGAGGCTGGAACCGTTAAAGACCAGACTGACCACAACCCCGATGGCAAACCAAAATTTCCGGCGACAAACCGCTCTCCATATCATCCTCCATCTCTTGGACAACCCTTAGATTCAATTGCGAAGCTGCGACGCCTTATTAAGTACATTGCTGCGGTTCACGTATCAGGTACCATTAACTACCGCTTGGCGCTCGAAGGTTACGAGATGAATCCCGTGCACCGTAATCTCTGGCCCTTCGTCTGTTCTGATTCTTGCCCGTTGGCCATTGATAATTAAGAATCCCTCTTACACCAACGTGAGCGGCTTTAGGTTGCTTGGTTGCGTGAGTCATTTGGCTGAGCCACCAGAATGCAATCCCTGGGCGCAGGTATCATGGCCTGTGATTTTGCAGAAAGTGGCATAACCGGCGCTGGTACAATCCTTCACTGCGATGATTCCGTAGACGCATTCAGCTACGACGTCTTCCGTCAGTTGCAGTACAGTATGGTTATACATTACTGGGAAGATGTTGACCCTTTTACAGGCAGACTTAAACTTTGATATTCAATTATTATATGAATAATAGAATCGGACTGAAGGACCCTAACATTAGACACTTTCATAAGACTTGCTATAGGTATTATTGTGGGATGTTTAATTAATAACGACTTTAAATAAATGGATTGATGGATTTACAATGTTAGACTTGGCAAGAGTGTGTGTAAGCATTAAATTCTGAATTTCGGTTTGTAATATTCTGTTTCTAGCCAGCACTGTTTCATACAAATGCGATGTACCTACTACGTTATCCTTTACTGAATTTAGATTCTTGTTAACGGTGTCCGTTAATTGATTTAATTGTATTTGCGACGAAGTGTTGATGATTATCTGTCTATTGTTTGACTCTACAAGTTAAGCATCTGTTAGGTTAATCCTGTCAAGGTCCGCTGCATCAGGAGTGCTAGCCACAACCTTTAGTGCAGTGCACAAAAAATTTAAACTCCTAGCCGTCCTAGCCGTTCCGCCGTTTATCGTTAATGAGAATTTTTCCCTATCCTGTTTAGCTAGACAAATCTGGTGATATCCAGATTTAAGTTCTAGGGTTGTGAAAAATTTTGCCTTTCGGAGATTCGCTAGAATCATCGGTATACTCGGCATTGGATATCTGTCTGTGACAGTGCGTTCGTTAAGTTTTCTAAAGTCTATCACTAAACGTTTATTATTATTTCCGTTGGCTGTTGTACGGGGATCTGGATTTCCTAATAATGCCGTTCTTTAGCAGCTCTGTGATTGCGTCATTGACTAAATCTGCTACGCCCATGGGGTATGAGTATAGCTTAGAGTACACTGGGTCACGGCAGTATTGAATGGGAGTGCCTCGTTAGAGGTAAAAAATGTCGTGATTCTGTTAAGGATAATCTTTTTAAATGCATCCCTTACTTGAACTTTGTCATGGTGGAGCCAAGTTCCATATGCTGGGCACGATTTTGTCTCTTAATAAAATGCGGATTTCTCTTTTGAGAGTGGTTTTCGCCAGAGTTGTTTTCCTCTTGCCTTTCATAGCTGCGCTGTTTATCGGTAACCTGATCCTTATCATCTATGGCCCTAGCGTATGTGGCTGCTATCATACTTCTCTCGATACTGGACTCGGCCTCTCTGGCCAGGGCAAACGCCGATGGCAAGTTTTTAGGCTGAGCTGGAAAAACTACCAATTTCCAATTTGGCCAGAAATAATAATATGTAGAGCGTCATTTCTGACCTCTGCATTGAGTAGAGCGGCTCCATCGGGCTCATGGGACATAACAATTTTATTTGAGACGAGTGTCAGTCTTTTTTCGACCTCGTCATAGTACTGCATCAGGCTTAGGTCACCTTGACTGACTGTTTTAAGCCCCTGCCGTAACATGCGTTAAAAAGTGCAGTGTAGTCGAGCAATTATTGCATCGTAGTTTAGTACTGTGTTATGCGACACTAGCAACCCCTTGGCTGCTCCTCTTACCTTGTTTCTGATATAGTCACTGCTTGGTAACGTGCTTCACTGCCCACATATGGTCTGAAGATCTCATATGCGTCCATTGCTGATTGTCTCCATGATACGTACCCATCTAAGGCACCCCTAAACTCGGGGACTGATTTTACTATGTCAAGCTTCACGTTATACTGGACATTTATGTCAATTCATATCCTATGATAGGCCTCCACTTTTCATGCCTCTATTCGTAATGCACTAACTTGCTGCCTCAAAGCTGCCATTTCAGCTTGAAGTCCCTGTCTCACACGCGCTTTTTGAGCGGCCAATGCTGTGCTTATTGCGCATTGTATTATTGCATTTAATTGTTCTGCATCTATTTCTGGTTCTTTTCGTGTGCCTACTGAGTGGTACTCTTTAATCAAACTTTAATGCTGTCGTCGCTATATTCTTCTTGATAAATGTCTCTACGAGTACATGCCCAGCTCATCGAACACTTGCACACGCTAAACTCTAAAACTCTGACGATCGCTAATTGTTTTGCAGATAAAACAAATTGTCAAGGTTGTTTAAACGCAAAGACAAAATAAACAAGTAAGAACGTTACAGTCGAGTTTCCCGACTGTTACAGACCTTGTACAAATTTGGTTATAAGCAAAAAAAGTAATAAAAAAAACAAGAACGTTACAGTCGAGTTTCCCGACTGTTACAGACCCTGTACAAAAAAAATATATATATATATAAAAATTCACACCGAGTCCGGTCTGGGATTCGAACCCAAGATTCTCGCGTTTTAAGGCGAACGTCGTAACAATTCGACAAACCCAAACTTTTTGAACCGACAGCTAATACAGTATAAATATATTGAAGACGCACATTCATACATACATACATACATACACATTTGTATGTATGTATATGAAGGTAGTGGCAGCGCAGCTACAGCGGCACTTCCGAGAAAAATCAACCACCGAACGCAAGCGATTTACCGTTTGTTGCGCACGTTTGCGGACGGACAGACGGACAGACGGACATGGCTATATCGACTCAGCTCGTCATGCTGATCAAGAATATATATACTTTGTGGGGTCTGCCACGCCTCCTTCTGCCTGTTACGTACATTTTCACAAACTTAATATACCCTTTACCCTTTGGGTACAGGGTCTAAAAACTACATGCCGTTTATACGAATAATCATGAGAATAAAAACGGGGTATTACATCACAAACTTAAATGAACTCAATTTTATTTATGATAGTCACATCGACAATATGTTGCTGGCAGAAACGCACCCCACAACTAAATACAACTTCAATAAGAAGTTATACGCTCTACAGCACTCATGTTCCGAATGGTAAAGTCCACGGCGGAACCATAATCAGAGACCGCATCAAACTCCATTTTCACCAAAGGATTGCAACAAATTATCTGCAAGCTATATCCATAAGAGTACATTCAGCCAACGTCAAGCTAACCTACTGTCCGCCTCGTTTTACAATCCCGGAAGGACAATTTATGGATTATTACAACCTATTTGGCAGCAAGCAGCCAAGCATACTCACCTGGGATCACGGCGCATGACCCCTAAAGGTTGGCAGCTTTATAATGCAATCATAAATCTAGGCAACAAACTGGATAATGTTTCCCCGGGTAGTCCTATTGGCAAGCAGACCAGACTAAATCGACTTTGCAGTGATTAAAAACACTCATTGCAATCTAATTAGTGCCAAATAGCTTTCGAAATTATAGTCGGATCACTCGCCTGTGCTAATAACTCTTTTCCAAAAGCCCAGAAATAATCGAACATCCTTACAGCCTGACCTCACACAAGGCTTTTATACTGAACTAACCCCACAAATCAACAAGTAGGCGGACATCGATTGCAACTAAGCCCAAAAAAGGCTCCGGGGGCTTTCTTAATAACTCCAATAATGATAACTCATGATAACTATCGAGGTCATCTGTAAACTCTTCAACGCGATTAAAAGACTTGGCTACTACCCATCAAAATGGGGAAAAAACTATTATCATAATGATACCGAAGCCCGGCAAAGACAACAAATCCGTCATCGTACAGACCAATAAGACTATTTCGGGTCTGTCTGATATAATACCAAATATGGAAGCCCACAATTTAATCTCGACACACCAATTTGGCTTCCTAAAGAAACATAGAACATTTGAGCAAGTAAAGCGGATAACCTCAGAAATACCTTTTACTTTCGAATAACTGGAATGCTGTATTGCGATATTCCTCGATGTCTCTCAATCATTCGATCGAGTCTGGCTTGATGGTTTCGTTTAAAATAAAACGATATTGCCTTTATTAACTCATACGTTACTTGAGTCGTACAGTTACGGATATTCAAAAGAACGAGCGGCTAAGGACATAAACGCTCGCTGATGACACCGAGATCCTAAGTCGTTCGAGATGACCTACTCGAGCAACATCACAACTAGCTGATCATATTGTGTTAGTTGAGAAGTGGCTATAACATTGGCGGATTAAGATAAATGAACAAAAAGTGAAAAACATAAACAAAACTTAAAACATAACTCTGAACAGGCAATCATGTACTTCACTAACCTTGAATAGTACGTACGAGATCGTAGATCACTTACGTTAACGATAGGCGACTAACCTTGTGGTGACACATTAAAAGCAAAAAACTTAAAATTGAAAGCTGTGTCTGGGCTTCAAGATTCTGCTATACAATTCAACTCTCAAGCCAATCTGGGGAACCGTGTGCAGCAGCAACATTGAAATTGCAAACCATTACTGGGGCACCATGTTCGAAACGAAAACATCCACATTCCGCCATTCCGCCACCTACAATATCAAACTTACTTTGCACCCAGCTATGGGATATACTTTCTAGGGTTTTGGTTTTTAATTTTATTAAACGGGCTTAATGACTATAAAAACAACTTTTCTCAAGAATGAATTAATTGTCTTCAACAAGAAAAAAATGCTAACTTTTGGACCCAAAGCTTAGACCCTTGCAGACCACTTCCCTTCAAACTGTTCGATCGATTGTATGACAGCTATAGGATATAGTTGACCGGTTTTTTGGTTTTTAATTTTCTAAAACGTTTTTAATGTACTGTATTTCTCCAGAATGAATTAATTGTCTTGAAACATATTTATGCTCAATGAGCCATTTTCTCCCATCGTTCTTAATGCAGCTATAGGGTATAGTAGTCCGTAGTTCTGGTCCAAATTATTTGCTAGGGTGTAAAAACATCATTTGCACGTATTTTAGTACAAATCGTTAATATCGCATTCAAAATAAGCTCGTTTTGGAACAATAAAGGCCAACGCTTAATTCAATTTTCCATACACTTGTTATTAGCCTTGGCTGGGATGGCTTTAGTGCCTTCAGCGAATGACTTAATGACTTTAATGGACTCATGTCGCGTTCCAGTAAGCAGATTTTTCAATTTCGAAAACAACAAAAAATCACAGGGACCAAAATCTGGCAAACAGGGTCTCTGCGCGAGAACTTCGGTTCGTCGAGCATTTCTTTTCCGACCTCCACTTGGCTGTTATGGGGTCGGAGATAACTCATTCACTGCGTTGCAAACTTCTGGTCAACATTATATGTAATACCTCCTGCAAGGTTATAAAAACAAAAAAAAAAGTTTTACTAGGGGAGAGTTGAACTCCCGATCACAAGCGAATTACTATTTATTTGGGCAAAGTTTCATATAGCTTGTTGTTAGCGGCTGTAAACTTTACGCTTTTATTGGGTGCTTTCTAATTAACCAAACGATGACATTTTTAGAATTGGTAGAAATTCTTTTTCGAATTGCGTATTTAAAAGCCCAAGACTCTAGCTTGATACATAAAACGCAAAAACACAAACTGGATGAACAAAGGGCTAGGCACCGGTAAAAAAAAAAAATACACTTCATCTACGTCAGTATTAGCAGAATCTGCATTGATTGTATGGTTCCTCTAGCTTATACAGAGATACGTTCTTTCATCCGGAAGGACAGATGGATATGCCTATATCGAACCCCTCGTCATGATCAAGACTTCATATACCTTGTGGGATCTGCCGCGCCTCCTACTGCATACATAAATTTGCATAAACTAAATATACCCTTTACCCTTTGGGTACAAAAAAAGGCGAACGAGACTTGCAAAGGTCATGCTCTGCGCAAATCTAAATTGTGTCCATATAAAAAATATAGGGTATAAATGTCTGAAAACATTTCGCTATTCCAAGTGTTACAATTATCCTTACAATTAAATATGTACTTAATATACTTAACAGCTCGGGCATTTTCGACATATTGATCGTCTCTACACTTCGTTATAGTTGCCATGAGGTGTTATACATTATTTTGCTATTAGTTCCATTAGTTTAAGAATCACCTTTGATATTGTTTCGCCAATCAGCCTATTTTCTTAATGTATTTGCTCTAATGATTTTGTAAGGTATTGGTAAGGTAACTTGACAATTTTCGATATCACTTATTTAGTATCTTAGATTCTATTAACAATAGAAATCGAGTATCACCAAATGATCAGCACACATTTTTTATTTAACATCTTCCGACGATTTATTTCGCCTTACGCAACTGTGGCAAATCCTCTTAAGAATCTAACAAACCAAACACACCATTTGAAGTTTCAGAGAATTACTATAAGACATTTCAGTACCTATACACTAAATGGTCTTTGAAGAGGATCCTCTCATTGCAATGCCAGCATACACGGCTTTGGTGACAATTTGTTGCATAAATAAAACTTTACCCAATTGCTTATTGTTACAGGCAGCACCACTAGGCCAAAAATTTTAAGTTTTTAAGCCCTAAAAAGTCATGGAAGCAAATATACATTTCTCTAATTTTAGTTGAAGTCAGAATTTGATATATTTCTTAACACTCTTCCTATTAAAATAATATGTTCTTCGAATTATAGCTACATCTTCCATGTAAAATGTGACGTTAACTTCTTAAATAAATTGTAGAAACAAAATTACGAATCATTGAAAAAGGTGGGACATTTCTTACCCTAAAGTCATTTTCATATACTCCTATTAATCGCTCGGGGTGACAAAAGCTGTATATTTGAATTCCTTTAAAATACTTTGTTAATACTTTAATTTTGTGAAAACAGCTATTAAGATCCAGTATGATGGAAAACTATACTCCCCTTTTATTTATCCATGCCCGCTTCATTTATTTTGGTGAGTTCTCTATAGGCTGTGCATAACCATATTTATTCTCTTCTAAGACTGGAGGGTCTTCTGATAAGTAAGGTGAGAAATTTTTACCATTATGTCCTTACTGCTGAAAAACGTTTTTCAATAATGGAAATAGTTACTTATAGATAGGTAAAGATGGTATTGCGGTCCTCGAATCAGACTAATAACGCTGCAGGTATGAAATAGAGAAGCGTAATAACAAAAATATCGAAGCAATTTTTACCATGTTAAATACTGAAACTTCCCTCGGGTCTTGCTACAGCTTCCCTTCATGAAGTTAGTTGGCCAATGCTACTGAATTTATTTACTATTTAAATACAATGCTGTCAATTAAATATGTTCTTAATGGAAATAAATCTAATCATCACACAAAGTGATACATATTTTTATAATTTGATTGTTCTTGTTATTGCAGGATCTGACAAAATAAATACTCCATAAACATGATTTGGTTTCCTAAAATTATTTTGAGTTTTCAAATTTGGAGCGCAATGTATGGCCAATATTTCACTTATGCTTTT
This sequence comes from Drosophila setifemur, assembly GCA_021224005.1. NCBI lineage: Eukaryota > Metazoa > Arthropoda > Insecta > Diptera > Drosophilidae > Drosophila > Drosophila setifemur. The sequence continues at coordinate 67,960 of JAJJHY010006570.1, forward strand.
GATAGTGCATGCGTAAAAAATAACGGTAAGTTTTTAAATTTTTTTGATAAGCTGATATTATGAATTAATTTTGAGATATGTATGCTTTTATGTGTAGTGATAATTAAACGGTTGAAGAAACCATGTCTTTATGGATTTAGATTCGTTTTCTTAAATGTAAATTTTTTTCAAATGTATAAATGAACAAATTTCCTTTTTGGTGTAATTCCAATTTGATGAATTACGACGATTATGTTGCGAGACTTACTTCTCTCTGATTTGCTGGCCTGAGGCGATAGGCGGAGTTTATATTTATTTGAGCAGCGTGTTCTTACTCAACGGAATACAAAAATAAAACTGAATATAAAAATGTTTCTTAAAGCTAGCCAAAGTCGGCCGTTCCCAGCGGCAACGCAAATCTGCTGAGTTTGCCGTCTGGACACGAGCATCCGGCATAAGCCTGTGTCAGCAAAATGCCTGTTGCTATGTATCGGACTTTTGGTCCGGTTAACTTAGTTAACTACTCACCCTTCAGAATTAAGGCCGTCCTCGGCCGACCCTATGTTGGCAATTGCCATCCTTAGTTGGGCTGCGGATCTTTTGGCTCTAATGATTCGATATCAAGTGAGTCCGACACAAATCAAGGCAAAGCATATTGCTTGCAGTTAATGCCATTTGCAGTGATCGGGTATCTTGCTCATTTTCTGCGTATTCTTGGATGAACCTCAGATTACGTTCACTGAGGCGATGAAGATACGGGAGGCTCAGGACTCCCATGGTTCTCAAGCAAGCTTCCTTTGATCAGAGCACGCTCGTTGAATGTAATTAGGTGCTTGCCTCGCAACAAGATTTCGATGCCGTTGTTCACTTGAACTCTCATTAATGATGACAGTACCTTTGTCCACATGGGTAACCGGTTGCAAGTCGCTTGTTTGCATTTCGCAGTAAGCAACTCCTTCTGCGTGGAGATCCCTGGCACATGAATTTTCTGCTGCCATCTGACAGAATGTGGCACCTGATGACGTGGTGCAGTTCTTGATATGATAAATTTCTCCGCTACATTCGGCAACGATGTTATCCTTAATCCGCAGCATTACATTGTGGTGGGCGACGGGAAGATTGTCATTTTCTTACATGCGAATTTAATTTTAGGGAACTTTATTATGAAATGTAAGACGTTAATGGATTGAAGTATTTTCACGGACGCCACGGATAAAATATCTTTTATAGGTGAATTGGTGGGCTCCTTAAGCCAAACTGTTTCTAGATCTGCGTGATCTAATATATTTCGGCTGACAATACTAATTTTGGCTAACGTGACAGCAACCATTAAAATCTGCAATTCTGTCATCAGCATCCTATTCCGAGCAAGTAATCTCTCGTATAGGTGAGCAGTGTCGATTTGCGATTTTTTTTCTGAGCTCAAAACTTGATTATTTGTGGTAGTTAACTGATTCATTTGGTCCTGCACTTTTGTATTAATTTCGATTTGTCTATTATTTGAATTTACTAGCTGGAACTCTGTAAACCCAATTTTCTCCAGATCACCCGCATCCGGAGTTCCCGCCACAACCTTCAAAACAGACCCTTCGAAGTCCAACCTCCTTGCCACTCTGTGGTACACGTCCAAAGAGTCCAAGAGGTCTCGAAAGTGGTCTGTATCGACCTTCAGAAGATTTTTTATGTGCGACTGTGGGAACAAGTTGTCCATGTCGGGAATATACCTGGCTTGCAAGAAGTCGGTAATGTGAGCTGTCGCCACGGATAAAGAAAGTAGTATGGCAAGCTTAAATCTGTGGAATGAACTTTTTACTTTTTGTTCAACAGAAGTTACCCACCACAAAATAAAAATGGCTTAAGTCTATTAAGTATATTATAAAACGAGGACTAAATACTAATGCCAAGTGGCTAAAAATCTAAGCTATTAGGAAATGAAAAAGTGAACAGTACGATGCTGTCATTTCAGGTTGTCTTTATGGACCACCCTCCTCTTTATGAGGACCGTGGTCCCCAGGTCAACTTCAACAGTTTCCTTCTCACACAAGGGCGTGAGTTTGTTGCCAGGCCTCCGGTTCGATTTGACCAGGACTTTTTTGCCAACTTCAAAACTCTATTCTGGCGTGAAGCGTTCTCTTTGGTTCTGAGCGCTATTTGAGCGCTTTTGAGTATGTCTGGAATGTGCCTCCGCGACTCTTACGTTGATGCATAAAAGACAACTGGCCCTTTGTTGATGACCAAATGGAATAAGTTGTTCTATTTGGACGTGGCTAATAGGATGCACTCTACAGTGTCACTTATGCCTCTATCAATCTTTAGGCATCGAGCCACATCCAAGAGGTTAACGTGATGGAGAATGTGTGCGAATTCAGTGAAGGTTCATTGTCGCAATAAATGGTCCTAGCTCCAGTACTGCTGGTCGCAGATCCTGAATTGTTCTGGAAAGAACAGATTGTACCATTGCATACATGGAAAATTTGTCTACGCAGGTGAGGAAATATTTCTTATCTGTAGAGAAGATGTCTATGTTTAATATTTCTCCGACATGGAAGGGGATCAGTGTCTCACCTATCTCATGTCTTTTCGGGTGCCTGTCGTTCTTGGATTTGGCACATATTTTGCGGTTAATGACAATTTCGGTAGCCAGCTTAGCCATTTTTGGAAGTAGTACTCGGTGAGCACCTGCTTCATATTTTCTTGGGCGGCTCTGTGGGCCCTATTATGCTCGGTCGCAAGGATTTCCCTCCTTTCGTCGACCGCAAAAATGTCCGTTACTCGATTTTGCAATGCCAAAACTTTGTGGCGGGGAATGCCCTGACCAATCCGTCTTGTATCATTGCGAGTGTGTGCAAGTCACAATGTATTGCATTCACACCCTTGGAGACAACTGCATCCGCAAGTTCTTGAAGTAACTATTCGTTACACGAAAATTCAATCACATGTCACCTCTTGCTTTCAAAGAGAACGAATGTCCATTTTGACGTGAAGCGCGCCTCTTCCAGAATAAATTGATTCTGGAAACAATTTAGCTGCTTATCCGTTGCTTCTATTGTATGCGTTAGGGACAGTTCGCTGTGAACGGTTGCCACACATGACATGTCATCCGGTGATGGCATTGACCTGTTGTCTCGATAAAGCATCGGCAACTAGGTTTTTTTTACGCGCAAAAGCTGATAGTCGGTGTACATATTTATATCTTTTACCGCATATAGGTAATGCCGTAATTTGGCTAATGCCCATGATAGCCAACAGTTCCCTTTTATTGGTGGCATAGTTAACCTCCCTGTCTTTCAGTGTTCTTGAAATCATTGTGATAGGGCGCTCTTCTTGAGACAATGCCGCACCAATGCCGTACGCTGAAGCATCCGTCGTAAGATCGAATGGCTTCTTGTAGTCGGGGCATCTGAGCATGACATCCTCAGACGCTAGTATACTATATTGCGCAGTTTCTGGAAAGCTTGTTTCTGCGCTTCTGAGAATTGCACTTGGATATTTCTGGATCTGTGTCTACTGACGCATGCATTTTCACCTTTTAATATGTCCGAGATGGGTTGGTATTGCAGCGAAGTCTTCTATGAAGCATCTTTAATAGCTTGCAAGACCTAAGAATGACCTTACGTCGAACACATTTGTTGGCTCAGGGAATTCCTTGAAAGCCTTTACTTTTTCAGGGTCCGTCGTCGCTCCATTACAGGTAACGATGAAGCCAAGAAAAGTCACACTTTTCGTAAAAAAACGTGATTTTTGTTCAGAAACCCTCATGATCGCATCGTATAGGTTCTTTAGAACCCAATTTACGTGCTTTACATGAGTATTCCCATCTTCGGAGAAAATGATGACGTCATCCACATAAACGTAGCAGAACTTGCCGATCTGATCCCGTAGGATGTCATCAATTGTTCTCTGGAAAATACTGGCCGCATTTTTTTTTGCCAAATGGGAGTCTTTTAAGCTCGTATTTTCCCCCATTCACAGAAAAATAAGTCTTTTCACGGTCGCGTGCCGAGAGCATGATTTGGCCGGACTAAAGGTCCAGCGTTGTAAAAAATTTGGCTCTGCCCAAGTGTGCCAGTATTGTAGAGATGTTCGGCATTTGATACCTATCGGCTACGGTATTTTCGTTTAACTTCCTGACCTTCTTGTCAACAACCCAAATCGGGTTGTTATAAGGAGAGACCGATTTTTGGATTATCCCATTTTTAATCAGATCTTGAATCTCTTTGTTGACAAAATCCGATGCCCCTACCGGGTAGGGGTATAGTTTTGCGTTTATAGGCTCATCGTTCACCGTTCTGATGGTTGCTACCACCGGGGTGTTGTATGGCAGAGCCTCGTTGGGGTCTGCAAATGCCTTCTTTTTATTCTTCAGCATTTCTATGAATGCATTTCTTACTAAGGGGAGTGCGTATGCGCAGTCTACATATATATATAAGTATATATATACAAAAATATATATATATATATATATATATATATATATATATNNNNATATAAATATATTCTCTATATTCTCGACTTCTGTACCCCATTAAACTCAAACGATGCATTTCTTTGTGATAGTGGTGTAATAAAAACGGAGAATCCACTGGGCAGACTCCTTTCAACACCGAGTGCGGCTTGATGAAATTTTTGGACGCACCCGTATCGATAAGGAATTTCATGTCTATCCCTGCTGCTTTTCGTCGGATTTTTTCCGCCAAGCACTTCCGCCTCTGTGGACGAAGAGTTTTTCCCCTGCTGACCATTATTTATTCTGTCAGTCGGCCTACGGTCCTTGTCATCTTGGCTCTTTGCGAAATTGGTCGCAAAGATGTACCTTTAGTGGTTCGATTCCACCTCCTGTGCTAAGGCCAGAGCCAATGGCAAATCTCTTGGTTTTGCTGCAAAGAGAACATCCGTGAGGCTTTGTTTGAGGCCCGATATGAATACCCGTAAGGCATCCCCACGGAATTTCTCGCAAAGAGTCTCTGCCATTGTGCACTCAAAAGAAATTTTAACTTTAATCACTTACAAAGTCTATTTTTTTTCTACCTTATCGTAATATTATAATAAAGTCAATCCTCCCTGTCTTAGGGTGCCCAACTCTTGCTCGATGACGTGCATCGGTTGCTTATCACTATGTGAAGTCGAGGCGACTTATAACAGTGTTAAACGAGGTAAGCGTGACATCGGCGGGTCCCCTCGTAATGATTATTACGGCCTGATAGTGGCGTGAGCTGCCATCATAGCGCCGGAAAAAACGGTAGGCATTTTTTCTGAGAGGCATTTTACCGCGTCCAATGGCTCTTCGCATCGGACGTCGCCTACAATTTCTATTTTTTCATACACCTTTATTTGTGTGGTATGACCTGTAGTGGGTGCGACCCGCACCGCTGCAACTTGGGCTGCAAGTCTGTCAATTGTGGTGCCATTCTTGCTCCTTCTGCTGATGTTGTGCAGAAACCGTATCAATTATTTGACGCAATTCTTGTTCCCTATGCTAGTTCTGAACTGCCTGCTCTGCCAGGGCTTTGCTGACGGCAACCTTAATTACACTCCTAAGCTTTTCAGGATCCATAGTCTGTGATATTTGAGGGCCTGAAATTTTGAGTTTTGCTAAAGAAGATAAGAATGGTTCCTCACCACCAGATTCCGAGTCGCTGGAATATTGCCTACAGCTCCTAGTCGACTGAATGAGTCGGTCATGGGTAAATTCACACATACACGGACAAATGCGAATGTGAGTGTTTCTCTGACAATACTAGGCGGATTGAAAAGTCCCGGGCCGTACAAAGAAAAACACATTTTTTCGATAATTTTTTTTTTTATTCTCCTACATATTCTCCTTTTAGCTCGATACAACGTTTATATCGGTCCTCGATACAACGTTTATATCGGTCCTCAATCTGTTCCTTACCCTTCCTATAGTACTCGGCGTCAAGTTCCTCAAAATATGAATCCGTTTCGGCAATGAGCTGATCGTTTGAGTAAAAACGCTTACTAGCAAGCAATCTTTTTAGGTTTGGGAATAAGTAAAAGTCGCACGGGGCCAAATCTGAAGAATTCGGTGGATGGGGAAGGATTTTATAACTTAATTCGATAAATTTTGTCATTGTCTTTATGGCTCTGTGGGCGTGTGCGTTGTCTTGATGAAAAAGGATTTTTTCTTCTTCAGATGGGGTCGTTTACGCTTTACTGATGACTCAAATCGATCAAGTAGGTCACTATAATATGCAGCGGTGATTGCTCTATCGCGTTCTAGGTAATCGATGTGAATAATTCCGCGCACATCCCAAAAAATAGTGGCCATTACCTTTCCGGCCGATGTTTGTGTCTTTGGCCGCTTCGGTGCACTTCCACCCTTGGGAACCCATTGTTTTGAGAGTTGAACCGTCACTGACGTGTAGTGGTGTATCCACGTTTAGTCAACGGTTATCAAACGGTGAAAAAACTCGCACTTATTACGATTTAACAAGCCAAATTGTCCTCCGAACATCAACGTTCTATCTTTTGATTGCTTGTTAACATACGCGGCACCCAACGCGCACAGAGCTTTCTCATGCTCAAATGGTTATGCAAAATGTTGTACTCGTTCAGATGAGATGTTTACCATGTCAGCTATCTCACGCTATTTCATTTTACGGTCTCCGGTCTTTACCGGATCCGTGCAACCATTTCTGGGGTAGTGACGTCTGAAGGCCTTCCTGAACGTGGCTCGTCAATTGTACTCGTACGACCCAATTTTAATTCTTGCATCCACCTTTTAACAGTCGTGTTCGATGGAGAAGAGTTGCCATAATATTTATCAAGCTTCTTCTTCGTTTCCTTTGCCGTTTTGCCTCTCAAATAATAATGTTTAATGAGGACACGAAATTTACTTTTTCCATATTAGCAAAAAACTCTGAGGTGATGCACTTTGAACCGCTGCAGAACCCAAGCCACTTCACAGATATTGATGAAATTTTAAATGTGGTCTTTTGAAAGATGGTTGTTGTCAAAAATAGTGGTGGTTTGAAATCTATGGCTCCCTCTCTATCTCTTGCCTGGGATTTTTCAATCATCCTAGTAGAATAGACAGTAACAAAGAAATTCCACAGCGGGTGTCGTATGACCGGGCTGGGCAAACGAAACAACAAAACGGAATCAAGTAAAAGGCAACGGATTGGGTTGCATAAAACGAATAAATGATTTTTATTTAGGCTGCATTTTTTTATTACTGTTCACCATCAAGTGTTGAGTTTTAAAGTTTTAAAATTGTTCAAGTTATTTCAATAAAAAATATTGGAAACACACTGTATTGTTTTTATTTTATTTTATTTATCATTAATTTATTAATTTTTTTTTAAATTTAACTACGTATTTAATAGAAATCTATTTCAACAACAAGTATTGAAAACACACTGTATTGTTTTCAGTTCTTTTTATTTTTTGTATTTTTATTTATTTTTTTCACTTTCGCAGATCACGCAGTTACGAAAAAGATGGAGTCCACTTACAGGTTTCTATAGTTATTATTGACTATTTTTTTGGCCAAAAGACTTATATCCTCCCGCGCCCCTGTCGCAATGGTCCTTTCTTCTTAATCCTGCGTAGGTTTTTCCACGATTTGGGCGCCAATGAACAAATTTCCGTTTTGGTGTAATTCCAATTTAATAAATTACGACGATTATATTGCGAGATTTACTTCTCTCTGAGTTGCTGGCCTGAGGCTCAGTCAACAGTTAAAGATATTGATTATGCGGCGATAGCCGGAGTTTATATTTATTTGAGCAGCGTGTTCTTACTCAATGAAATACAAAAATAAAACTGAATACAAAAATGTTTCTTAAAGCTAGCCGAAGTCGGCGGTTCCCAGCGGCAACGAAAATTTGCTGAGTTTGCCGTCTGGACACGAGCATCCGGCATAAGCCTGTGTCAGCAAAATGCCGGTTGCTATGTCTAGGGTCTAGGGTCTAGGTCTAGGGTACGAACCTAAGACCTCCGTGCTTACGCAGACGTTCTTACAATTGCACCAGCATATACATTTAGAAGCAAGTAGCTAATACAGTTTAAATATATTGGAGGCGCTCATTCGTACGTACATATATGAATGCAGTGCATTCGCAGCCGCCGACCGCAAGCGATTTACCGTTTATTTGAGCAAATAAACAGATATCTTATTTTAAGCGGCTGTAAACTTTACACATTTTTTGGGCGCTTTCTAATTAACCAAACTTGATGAGATAATCAGGATCAGTAGAAGTGTATGCTCTAATTGCGTAAAACAATTTCTGAAGTCTCTGGCTTGATTGTGCAGTGCAGTGCAGGGCACAAACAAAAAATAAAACTTCTGCTGCGTCAGTATTAGGAAAATCTACACGTAATATGGTTACTCTAGCTCTAGGACAGACGGACATAGCTACATCGACTCAGCTCATCATGCTGATTAAGAGTATCTGTACATTGTGGGATCTGCCACAGCTTTACCCAATGGGTACAGGGTCTAAATATGTCACAAACAACAATTAGCAATAGCATTAAAAGTTAAACAATAACAAGAATGGTAGGCTAGCTTCGGGGCCCGAAGCTTAGAATACCCTTGCAGACCACTTACCTTAAAACCGTTCGATCGTTTTTATGGCATCTATAGGATATAGTTCTCCGATTCTATAAAACTGCTTCAATGACTATGAAAACTATATTTTACAAGATTGAATTAATTGTCTTGAAAAAAAAACACCAGCTACCCTTTCCAAATAAAAATTCTAATTAATTAACCTTTTTTTTCAATTATACAATAAGTATGGCTAAGTAAATTAAATTTCTGTGTTTCTGTGCTAAATTTGTATATTATTGTATCCTATAAGTTGGGACTCGGGTACACCAGCGACAACGTGTAATGCTGTACCCAAGTAGTCTAAGCTTCCGGCTATTTTATGATGAATAAAAAATGTTGAATATTAATTGGATTGCGATTGAGGCCAGGCCAACCTGGAAAATGATAAACCTAGATCTGTATTAATCCTACCTTATAGACCACCCTCCCCATAATGAGAACAGTCGATCCCAGGTCTGATTTCTTCGGAGTATAATGGTGATAGGGCAAGGGTATATTACGTTTGTGCAAATGTGTGTAACAGGTAGATGGGGGCTTGGCAGACCCCACAAAGTATATATATTCTTGATAAGCACCAGTGTAGGTTCTCCAATACTGACGCAGATGAAGATTATATATTTTTGGCGGGGCCACGACCAACGTCCCTTAAATTTGTTGTTGTATGTTTTCACTGCACAATTTCCAAGATAAAGTTTTTTGCTATTTTACACGGAATTGGAGCATAGATTTCTACCGATCCTGAAAATTTCATTAAGATTGTTTAATAAGTTTAATTTGAGGAAATCTGGCGAAAGCATCTGGTACTCGTGGCTTTAATATCCGATTTGAAAACCTCGATTTCAATATTGCCGACCGTCATCTCGAAAGTGGTAATGACAGTGATAGTGATCTTCGGGTTGTGTTAGAGGGGAGGTTCTTGACAGAAGCACGCTGTCCGGGTCTGATACAAAACACAGATTCAGTTTGCGCCCTAGAGTTTAGCACATGGTTAATTTGCGACAACAACATCTCAAGTAGGCCAACAATAAGGTCATGTTGCGCCATCAGCAATAAAGAGTTACACTTTGTATCATCGAACCAATTTACTTCTGCTATATAAAAATCACCAAGAACATTCTGATCCCTGTCGGCAAGCAAGTTGGGAAACTGGCTGGATAGCAGATAAACGTCCGTTAGCTATGGAAACTGAAGTGAAGTGGCTTATTACAAAAATGGTACAGGGTCTTTAACAGTCGGGAAACTCGTCGGTAACTGTAATTATGCCAATTATTAATTATTTTTTGAATAGTATTTCTATATTTGTATACCCTTGCAGAGGGTATTATAATTTTGACCAGAAGCTTGTAACGCAGTGAAGGAGACATTTCCGACCCTATAAAGTATATATGTTCTTGATCAGCATCACCAGCCGAGTCGATCTAGCCATGTCCGTCTGTCCGTTTGTCCGTCCGCCTGTCCGTCCGGTTGAACACACGGATCTCAGCAACTGTAAGAGCTAGAGGAACCGTATTATCAGTGTAGATTATCCTAATACTGAGTAAATTAGAGTTTATTTTTTTAAGTCGGCGCCACGCCCACCGCCCCCGTAATTTGTATTTGAATTTTTGCACTGCCCTGCACTGCGCAATTTTCAAGCTAACATTTTTTTAAAAATACACATGCAATTGGAGCATAGATTTCTACCGATCCTGGAAATTTCATCAAGATTGGTTAATTAGAAAGCGCACAATAAATACCTAAAGTTTACAGGCGCTAACCACAAATAATCTGTTTATTTGCACAAGCAAACGGTAAATCGCTTGCGTTCGGTGGTTGATTTTCCTCGGAAGTGCCGCTGTAGCTGCGCTGCCACTACCTTCATATACATATGTATGAATATATACAATATATTTTTACTGTATTAGCATCTGGTTTAAAAAGTTTGAGTTGGTCAAATAGTTACGATGTTCGACTGAAAACGCGAAGATCTTGGTTTCGAATCCCAGACCGGACTCGGAGAAAAATTTTATTTATTTTGTTTTGATTTATTTTGCTTATAACCAAATTTGTACAGGGTCTGTAACAGTCGGGAAACTCGACTGTAACGTTCTTACTTGTTTTTTAATAGACTTGATTATGTATGAGTTAAATGTACTAAGTTGGCAAAAGATGGCTTTTGAACTATTGGAAAAACATTGTCAGCTGTAAAATCGGGATAATTATATCTGTAAATTAAGAAAATTTGTCTATACAGGTTAGATATAGTTTCGGCTCTGTAGGAAAAATGTCGATGTGTAACATCTCGCCATCATATTGGTATATCGGTATAAGTGTTACCAAGTGCCTGCTTTTGTTGATGCCGTTTATACTTGGCTGCTATGTCACGAAGAATTTGTTATACATTTTCTTGTGCAGCCCTATGTGCCATATTATATCCGTTGCTAACAATTTATAACTGTTCGTGCCAAGCTTTCCATCTTTTAATTTTTGCATTAGTATTTTTAGACTCTGTAATTCATTTTGTGCAAATGTATGTAACAGGCAGAAGGAGGCGTGACAGACCCCACAAAGTATATATATTCTTGATCATCACGATGAGTCGATGTAGCCATGTCCGTCTGTCAGTCTGTCCGTCCTGATGAACATACGGATCTCAGCAACTGTAATAGCTAGAGGAACCGTATTACCAGTGTAGATTCTCCTCACAGTGACGCAGCTGAAGTTTATTTTTTTTTAGTCGTCGCCACGCCCACCGCCCCCTCAATTTGTATTTTAATGTTTGCACTTTTAAAAAATTCGCATGCAATTGGAGCATGGACTTCTACCGATCCTAAAAATGTCATCAAGATTGGTTAAATAGAAAGAGCACAATAAATACGCAAAGTTTACAGGCGCTAACAACAAACAATCTTTTCAGTCGGGAAACTCGACTGTAACGCTGTTACGTTATTCGTTTTATACTACGAATGGTCGGTAAAAAGCTGTTAGACTTTGGTACCGTATAGGTAGTTTCATAGTTTCCCTAAGACCCATACTATGGTCACCAATTCCCTCTCATTGGTTTAATAATGAAATTCACATTCTTTTAAAATCATAGTAATATGCGGACCGCCTTGATATAAAACCGCGTCTTTACGGTTTGCCGAAGCATCAGTGGTAAGATCGAAGAGATTTTCTGTCCGGGTACATAAACAAGACATCGTCTGAGGCCTATTTGTTTCTTAATCGATTGAATACTCCGCGTTGTCTGTTTTCCAATTCTGCCTGTGTTTACTAACTGCCGTTCTCATCCTAGCTATGGTTCCGAAGTCTTTAACGAAAGATCTGCAGTAACAGGTGCCCAAAAATGCGCATATGGATTTTTTGGTTTCATATATCCTTGGATTGCTTTCACCTTTTCTGGGTCTGTTTTTGTCCCTTCGCTGCTTAATATGAAACGTAAAAACTAAACGGAATGCACGGCATTGGGTCGTGGTACAATCGTTTAACTTCCTAAAATCAATGATAAGAATATTGTTCTTTTTGGCATTGGAATCTATGCCTTTCTTGTCGACTAACCAAACTGTGCTGTTGTACGCCGATTTTGATGGTCGTATAATGGCATCCTTTAAAAATTGAGAAATTTATTAAATGCTATTTTACTTATTACAAAATGAGTACATAGTACTTAACAGTCGGTAAACTCGACTGTAATGTTCTTACTTGAAGGCTAGTGACTTGTTCCATTTGCTGTGCTGATTGCACTTATTTATTATCTTTTCAAACATCAATATGAACTGTGTGTTGCATCACGACAATGCACCATGTCACACTGCAATCTCAATAATGAAGTTTTTAGCCAGTAAAAACATTCCAGGGCTCCTCACCCAACTTGAGTCCCTGTGCCTTTTTTCTCTTGCCGAGATTGAAAAACCACCTCAAAGGAACTCATTTTGGGACACTTGCGAACATTTAAAAAGCTGTAACCGACCAGCTGACGACTATTCCAGCATCGGAGTTCCAGCAATGCTATGATGATCGGAAGAACCGTCTCCAGTTTTGTGCGGCTTCCCGAGTTTCCCGACTGTTAAAGACCCTGTACCAATTTGGTTATAAGCCACTTCACTTCACTTTCCATAGCTAACGGACGTTTTTTTTTATTTGCGCCCCGAAAATTTTCCGTTTAATATCGAAAGCCCCGGAGTTTTATAAAGTTACTTATATTAAATTATCGCGATCACTATCTGCGGTAATCTTCAGCTTTTTCCCTTCGCTACGCGTGTGCATGCACCTGTTTATTTTAAATAACTCTGAGCGAGTAATTTGAGTAAGCTTAGCGTTGTTGTTGTTTGTTCATCGTCTCCATTTTATGTGTAGATCTATTTACCGCAAAAGTCCCTCTCTCTGTCCATACCTCTCTCTTATTCTCCACTATTTACGCCTCTCTTTTGCACAGTGGTCCACAGTACGGCAAAAATATCCGAAATAATCTTTTCGGTGAAAACTTGCCTCAAAGCCATTACAGCAAGACAAGCCAGCATCCATTGTTGGCTGCGCGATAGTGTCATGCATTGCAAGTGCGTGAGCTATTCCGGGCACGAAGCTGATGCTATGACCCTTAGGACTGGGCTGCATTATTGTTGTGTAACTTTTCGCGTTATTGAGAACGACATTAAATCGTTCATGCGGTAAACCAAAGGTGGCAAATCAAAACGCAAAAAAACCGCCTCTGGTGAACCTGTGGCCAGAACCATACAATCTCGGACGGTTAAAACCCGACATTCTTAGTTGCGAGGTTTTCCCATGAATACACAATCTTTAGAATTGATCGTCCTTCCCGGCGGGGTGGCGGAGTATTACTTGCGGTTGACTCCAAACTCCCGGCGGAAGAGATAGACCTTCAATAATTCGTTATTATCGAATTCATTTGCGTTAAAGAAACTTTCTAAGGTAATACCTTGTTTTTTACCTGTTCATATATTCCGCAATCTTCCGAAATATCCATTTACTGGAAGCACTTATCTGCTATCCAGCCAGTTTCCCAACTTGCTTGCCGACAGGGATCAGAATGTTCTTGGTGATTTTTATATAGCAGAAGTAAATTAGTTCGATGATACAAAGTGTAACTCTTTATTGCTGATGGCGCAACATGACCTTATTGTTGGCCTACTTGAGATGTCGTTGTCGCAAATTAACCATGTGCTAAATTCTAGGCCGCAAACTGAATCTGTGTTTTGTATCAGACCCGGACAGCGTGCTTCTGTCAAGAACCTCCCCTCTAACACAACCCGAAGATCACTATCACTGTCATCACAACTTTCGAGATGACGGGAAATGATGGAAACAAAGGTTTTCAAATCGGATATTAAAGCCACGCGTACCAGATGCTTTCGCCAGATTTCCTCAAATTAAACTCTCTTATAGCCGGCTATGATTGGTCCGGTCTCTATTCATGCACCGACATTGTAAAGGCTGCTAAGTTATTTTATAACAAATTAAATATGTTTTTCGACTCGTGTGTTCCGCTGCGCTATCCATGTACTTCTGAAAGTCCGCCGTGGCTTACCAAACACTAACAAATTTTAAAACTTACGAAAATTAGACTACTCTAAATTCTATTCCTAAGGTCGAATTTAATTTTCTGTCCTGTTATTAACGAAAGCTCGATTATATCCGATCTTCAACGGGTTATGCCAATTTTTTCGCCAGGGTCGGATGGTTACCAGGTTGCATGCTTAGATCGAATCCTCAACGTTTCCTTCTATATGGAAGGAATCAGACGTTATCCCTATACATTAAAAAGGTGGACGAGGAGATTCAAGCAATTATAGAGGCGCTTCGAGAAACTGATAACCCCTCAATTGCAACACCAATGTAGCTCTTTAATTTCTCCATGCCAACATGGATTTGTGAAACGTCGCTCGAGGACTACTAATATTTTGGAGCTCTCATCCTTTGTTATCAAGGGCTTCCAGTCAAATTTTCAAACGGATGTCATTTACACAGACTTTAGTAAAGCATTCGAATCCGTTAATCACTCTCGTCTTTTAATAAAGCTTGATAAATTGGGTTTTCCAGTAGACTTGATAAAAATTATTAGCAGTTACCTGAATAACAGAACACAAAGGGTTCTCTTCAAGAGTTCACTATCTGGTGTAATTCGTGTCACATCGGGCGTCCCTCAAGGTAGTATCCTTGCCTCTTTGCTGTTCACACTTTTTATACCCTTGCAGACGATATTATAATTTTGACCAGAAGTTTGTAACGCAGTGAAGGAGACATTTTCGACCATATAAGGTATATATATTCTTGATCAGCATCACCAGGCGAGTCGATCTTGCCATGTCTGTCTGTCTGTCCGTCTGTCTGTCTGGCCGTCTATCCGTCTGCCTGTTGCTAGGTAAACTAGTCTCTCAGTTTTAAAGATATCGGGCTGAAACCTTGCACCGACCCTTTAATCTGTTTTAGGAAGTATATAAGTCGGAAAAATCGGAATCGGAACATTACATCACATAGCTGCCATATGAACTATTGGGAAAAAGTGAAATAATGTCGCCATTTTTAAGGATAACCAATTCATTTTTAAGAAATCAATTTTTTATGACTATTTTAAGTTATCCTGAAAGTTTCATCAAAATCGGACTACTATACTACTATAGTGATCCGATTTTTGGTTTTTAATTTTCTAAATTAATTTTAATTAATTTTAATATATTTTATTTACAGATTCATACTTCATTAATATTGGAAACAAATTTGAAATCGGAATCCAAGTAACACATAATCCATTGCATCAAGTTATGACAAGGATATTTTTTTTATTTTTACAAAATGTTTTAAATTACAAAAATGTTCGAGTTATTCCAGTCGAGAGAACCTTAAATGAATTGGATATCCTAGAGAATATAAGGTAAACTACAGATTTGTTGTGCTTAAAGAAATACTTTATCAACTTATGTTATATTTCAGAAGATCCATTAGGTTTCCAAGCACTAATATGATAAATTTACATGTTTGGACTTACAATTCTCATATCGTTCCTAATAATGTATCAAGTGCTGGGTCCTCCGTAAGATCTGGACGCTATGGCTGGTTCGTACCGATTTCAGATGATTGGAAACATAAGATAACATTAAATAGCTTAACTTATGAAGTATTCCAAAATTTCAACAACTCATACTACAATAATTATGTTATAGATGCTTCCATAATTCAGGAAATCTTAAATATTAGGTAAGCTCACAACATCTTGCTCTTAAAAAATTTGTTATCAAAAGATATTTCGATTTATTTTCAGTGTTGACGTGTTTGAGAATCCAAACTGCTCTGAATACAAATGTGTTACAATTTTAGCAGAGTTTAAAAACGACTCAAGCTTTATCGAAACCCAATTAAATGAAATGGGTATTATGGCCAATGTGTTATGGATCGGTTTTAAGTTCACAGAAACTGTACAGTGGTTAATAAAAGAATACAAATCGAAATACCCCGACGGTTCAAAAAGAATAATAATTTTACATTGGATCCCATCTGTAATAATTAATGATATAAAACAGTTTGCACAGATTACAATGCCAAAATGCGAATACTTCGAGTCCTTACAAAAGTTTGGTTGTAAATACGAATATACGCCGATCGTAAAATATTATGCTAAGAGCTTGGAATCTGACAAAAGATTGATGAGTGCACTCCAGCATTTTTATCTACGCGATGAAGATGTAACAAGTCTGTGGAAAGATCTTACAAACAAAAAAAACTATATGAATTACGATGCGTATAACAATGTGGCTTGCAATTGGCTATCAAATAACACAGATTACTACAATACTTGGAAAGTACAGCCAATAAAAGAACTTTTAATCGGTGGAATATTTCCAATAAATGTAACTAATAAAGGATATGGAAACATTGTTAAGGTAGCCAAACAAGCAGAAACAGCTATTAACAAGGAACAATCAATATTACCTGGGTATAACCTTAAAATTATAGTAAATAACGGACAATGCAAATCAGATATGGCTATGAAGACATTTATACATTATTCTACAATGCCAAATATGTTGGGAATTTTAGGCCCAGCTTGTAGCAAAACAGTGGAACCAATAGCTGGCATTGCTAAGCATATGAATATAATAGTTATGTCTTATTCAGCTGATGGTGCATACTTACTTAATGGCGACACTTATCCTTACTTTTTTCGAACAGTTGGATCAAATATAGTTTTTGGTGATGCATATATTAATATTATGAAAGCCTTTGAATGGAATCGAGTTGGAGTTTTAACTGAAAATGAATCCACTGAATATGTTCTATCTATGGAAAGAAAGTTTAAATATTATAATTTTAGCGTAGTAATGACTACGAAAATTCAATCTGTTAACAACCCTTCCCATCTGAAAGATGTAAGCTTTTTTGCTACAGTTTCTACAAATATTATTTATAAACAAATATATATATTTAAGGTTCTTCAACAATTCAAACGAGCGCGGTCTAAGATTATTATTGCTGACTTAAATTTTCAAAATGCTGTAAAGACATTATGTGAGGCACATAAATTAAAAGTGGGTAGCAAATAATATTTTATTTATTACTCAGTTATTTGAAATACATTTTTTTAGATGACCCAGCAAGAGGATTATGTTTGGTTTCTTCCTCATTGGCTTCCTAAAGATTTTGAAATATGGCAAAGTGTAGTTAATAATAGTTGTACTGCCCAGGAGCTTCAAAATGTGATTACCGTTTTCATTCTTACTATACAAAATAATGTTTAAATTTATCTTTTTCAGGCCATCAACGGTCATTTTAGCCTTATGCACACACCATTCGGCAATTTACAAGCACTGATGCAGGAAAGGATAACAATAGCCGAGTGGAAAGATTTATATAAAAGGCAACATGGTGAAGACCCATCTTATTATGCAGGTTTTACATATGACGCAGTATGGGCTTACGCTTATGCCGCGCATAAATTGTTACTTGAGGACAACAACGCTTTTAATTATTTAAGAATACCAGAAATTACAAAAAAACTTAGTGATTTAATTTGGAAAACTAAATTTAATGGCATATCTGGTAACGTTTTTTTTGCTCGCGGAGAACTTAGTGGATCACGTATTATAAACTTGGATTTTTTGCAATGGAGAAATGTTAGTTTCATCAAAGTTGGAAAATTTAAGCCCTTCATAAAAGGTAATGTAACAACTGGTATGTACATTTGTGAAGGTAAATTGTTAGTGAACATGACAGCTATATATTGGAAAAGGGGAAAAGCGCCAGAAGATGGAAAATTTGAATGTAATTTTTCTACATTAGCTCGCGCTTTTGATGTAAGCTGCGATATTGTCATTATAATAGTGGCTATAGTTATGTGTTTATTTGCTATGTTATGCATATCGTTTATTACGTTTTGTTTTTTGAAACAACGTTATAAGCGTAAACTGAAACGTTCTGCACAGATTATGAAAATGTTTGGAATCGACTTGCTCACCCCATCGTTAAATAAGAAAAACACTTTAGATAAATGGGAATTAGCAAAAGAGAACGTGGTAATAAACCGACGTTTGGGAGAGGGTGCTTTTGGCATGGTTTACGGTGGAGAGGCCCAACTTACACCTGGAGAGTGGACTGCCGTAGCGGTAAAAACTCTCAAAGCTGGCCAAGCAACGGAAGATCGTCTTGATTTTTTGTCAGAAGCAGAGGCCATGAAAAAGTTTGATCATAATAACATTATCAAGTTACTAGGAGTTTGCTTGCAAAGTGAGCCTATATATACAATAATGGAGTTCATGTTGTACGGGGACTTAAAAACATTTTTATTAGCACGTAGAAATATGATCAAAGATAAAATAAACGATGAATCTGATATATCATCAAAGCGACTTACACGGTATGCCATGGATGTTGCTAAAGGTCTAGCTTACTTGGCTGAAAAGAAATATGTTCACAGAGACATTGCTTGTAGAAATTGCCTAGTCAATGTTCGAAGAGTCGTAAAAATTGCTGACTTCGGTATGGCTCGTCCAACTTTTGAAAGTGATTATTATAGGTATAATCGTAAAGGTGTTCGAAAACTTTTTCCAGTTCGTTGGATGCCTCCGGAAACATTAACCTTAGGAATATTTACTACTGCATCTGATATTTGGTCATTTGGAATTGTGCTTTATGAAGTCATATCTTGTGGGTCTTATCCATATCAAGGACTTACTAATAATCAGGTATTAGATTATGTAAAAAATGGTTACACAATGCAGATACCTGTAGGTGTTAGACCAGAATTGGAAGGACTTTTTAAGGTATGTTGGAGCCAAGATGCGATAAAGCGACCCACAGCAATAGAAATTGTCGAATACATTTCAAATTACCCTCGACTTCTAAATCCTTCTGTTGAAATTCCAGTGACAACTATGGATATGCCGGATAACAAAATGGCCCAGACGTACGAGTGCAAGGATTTTAATGATTCGAATTCCCCTATTAATGTCATAGAAAGGATGCTTCATTTCAATTCGAATACTCATACACCAACGGCTCTAGATGGCTACAGTGTAATGTCCCCACTCCTAACTAAGTAAATTAAAGTAACTGGTGTATATTAATCAAAAGTAAAAGACTATTTTGAAAAAATATGTTTAATCTTTACAAATATTTAATTTCGATCCAGAACCGGTAAACATTGTTAATAAAATTTATTTTACATAAAATCGAAAATTTTTAATTCTTACAAGACATTTCAAAATGGACACTTACCTCAAAGATAGAACTACGCCTTAGAGAATATATTGGTGAATTATGCTATGGGAAAACCTGTGTGTATCCTTGCTTGGAAGAATTAAGTGTTGACCCTAAGAAAATTAGCTTGTTAGCGTTCAAATTTCGCCTTTCTTCGTATCTTGTATTTCCAACGTAACGTAATTATTTAAGTCCGCTTGTCATTTATCCATATATATATAAAACAGTATACATATACTCTGTGTAATTAAATTCGTCAAGCATCAGTCGACAAGTACAGAGCTTGATGTATACGTGTAAGCTGAAGTTACGGGGTATTGCTTAATATAATGTTCATTAAATTTAATATAGTTTACTTAAAATAGCTTCACAACAATTTTTCAACGTTTCGGCTACTGGTGATTGATTCTTTTCAACCAGTAGGAACCAAGGCCACTCGTCCCTCAAGGCAGCATAAAGATAAACTAGTCGATAATATTATCAAAACGATAAACTAAACGAAATCTTTCAAATCATAAGCTATGATTAGGTTTTACCCTATGCTGCTGACTTACATATTCATACATAAATATTTACATATATGGAATGCCGATAGTAGTATTGTATTGTATTGCCTGCACAGCTTTACAGCTTAAAAGAAGTAAGAACGTTACAGTTGAGTTTCCCGACAGTTAAATACCAAGTACCAATTTGGTTATAGGCAAAATAAATCAAAACGATAAACAAAAAAAAAACAATACTGAGTCTGGTCTGGGGTTCGAACCTATGACGTCCGATGTACTAGCCAGACGTCCTACCAATGCACCAGCATATACTTTTCGAAACGAGTATCTAATACATTATAAATATATTGAAGGCGCGCACTCATACCTATGAATAAATTAACAAGTTCCACTTTAAGTTTATTTCTGTGTAGCTTTATTAGAACGTCTGTTCAAGTTCGGGTTCTTGTTATAACTAAACATACAGAGTAGAGCGATCTTAAATATTACCCATGCATCAGCAGATCGCTGTATCCGCACTTCTCAAGCGGCTCCAGTGACAGGAAAACACTCAGCAGCTACGTCAACAGCTTTTGGCTGATTGCGGCTACCGTTGAGCAGAATGCTGACACCAGCTTATCCAGTTGTTGGGCGCACGAAGTCCCGCGATATCTTCTGCAGAAGGTCATCTTTACTGCTTCATTACAGGTGTCCACTGCGATGATTTCTCTGCGCCAATATGCAACCACGTCACCATCGTTTAAGTCTTATACCATATTGTTCATTTGTTGTTAGTTTGTTAGCCTTGAGACTTTCTCACCCACCTGGTATACCTTGTTGTATTTTTTCGTTTTCTCGCTCAAGCGTTCTTTCTTGAGCCTTTTGTATTAATTCTCTGACAGTCACTTCAACCTCTACTTGCGTCGGTCGGGCTATATCGTTTGGTTTTTTATTGGTAACTAAGTGTATTGTTTTGTTATATATAGCAATGTGCTGTGAAACCGCTCTACTTTACTGTTCAAGGTGCTGTGCAAGGGTGGTGCGGTTTGAACTGTAATATTGAAATTATTTAACAGAGTTGTAACGATTGTCTGGGAATTTAGTGACCTTTGTTATCGCAATAGATAGAAATATGGGGGCTTTTACGTCCACTATGGCTCTCGATTGTATTGGGTAAACTGAATCAAATTTTGAAAATTTATCTACACACGGCAGAAAATATTTCCCATCTGTTGAAAAGAAGTGTAAAACTTCTCCCACATTAGACGGTGTTCGGGTTTCTCCTAAAATGTGTTTCTTGGGGTGTCGGTTGTACTTGGCTTTGTAGCAAATTTTTTGCAATTAGCACGACTTCCTGAGCCAGTCTTGATATTGTTGGGAAAAAGAAGTCTTGTAGGATTTGTTTTACCTTCTCTTGACAATCTCCCTTTGCTCAGTTTTGTCTGTAACATCTTGAGTCCAATGCTTTGTGTACCAGAATGTTGTTGTGGGGAAAGATTCTACGAGCTTTTGCTGTATTTGTGCTAGCACTGGAAGTTCACAGTAACCCACATTGACAACATTTACCTTGACTACATCTTGTAGTGTATTAAGTAGCTCTTCTTTTCAGAAAAACTCATAATATGTTTTGTCTTTTCTTTGAACAAAATGTGTGTCTTTACTGAAGGGTTTTGAGCTTCTTCAATCACTTTTTGGTTTCGAAACCAATTTAGGGGCTTATCGGTAGTCTCGATAGTATATGTCAGTGACTCCCCACTATGAATGGTAGCCATGTCGTTCTGCATAACATTTACAGGTTGACGAGACAATGCATCAACTACCAAATTGTCTTTGCCAGGTTTATATATGATGTTGGGGTTATGCTCATTGGGGTTTCGGTCTGAAACCGCGAAGCTTATGGGGTTGATGGACTGTGTTTGGACATGTTTAAGCTACGAGCTCCGTATAAATAATTTCGGAGTATTTTTAATGACCATACAATAGCTAAAAGCTCTCGCTCGTTTGTTGCGAAACTTTCTTCATTTCCCCTTAACGTTCTAGATATCATTGTTATTGGTCGTCCTAATTCGGATAAAACAGCGCCTAGGCCGTATGCCGAGGCATCTGATGTTAGGTCAAATGGCTTAGAAAAGTCCGGGTAGTTCAAGATAACGTCTTCAGATGACAATATTTCTTTCAGTTTTTCAAACGCTTTTTACTGCTCTGCTTTTAAGCTGATCGTTACTTTTCGCGAATGGTAAGTACCTACTTTGCCGTTGTCACCTTTCAGAATATCTGTCAATGGTCTCACAATGGTAGCGAAACCTTTGATAAAGCATCTATAATAGCTTGCTAATCCCAAAAACAAGCGCAAGCCGAAGAGGGTAGTTGGGGCCTGATATTCCATTATGACTTTGACCTTTTTGGGTGAAGTTGTAATGCCTCCCATGGTAACCACCAGCCCTAGATACTCTACAATTTTTCGAAAAAACTTTGATTTTTCTTGTGAGACTCTCATTCCCGCATCATAGAGGCTTTTCAGCTCGCCTTCGATGTGATGTACGTGTTCCTCCTTTGTTTGAGAGATTATTATTACGTCATCTACGTAGACCGTAACATATTTTTCTGATGAATTCCCTTGGGACATCATCGATGGATTGGGGCGTTTTTAAGGCCAAATGGGAGTCTACAGAACTCGTACTTCCCGTTGTTGACTGGAAATGCCGTCCTTTCACGGTCTTTTCTAGCCAACACAATCTGTTGAGAACCAGATTTTAAGTCTAAAGAGGTAAAGAATTGAGCCTTTCCGATATTTGACAGTATTGTCGAAATTGAGGGGATTAGGTACTTGTGGTCTTTTGTAAAGCTGTTAAGCTTACTAACCTTTTTTTTCTGTGACCCATTTCATCCGTGCCCTTCTTATCAACCAGGCAAATGGGGTTGTTATAGGGTGATTTGGATGGCCTTACAATACCATATTTGACCATGTTTTATACTTTGTTGCTTACGAAGTCGGCTACACTCATAGAGTAAGGCTATAGTTTGAAGAATACTGTTGTACGGTAGAGCCTCATCGGGATCCGCGATACGCCCGCTGTTCTTCGTATTATAGTGTAAAAATCCTCTCTAACTGCGAGGGGTTCTTCGGCATCGTTAATCTGTGTGTAGTTGACGTTTTCGCACTGTATGATCTGAATTGGTTCAGTTCCATTGTCGTGTGTTACGACATTTTTGGCCAAGTCGATTTTTGCGTTAACCTTCTTTTGGAGGTATAGCCCGATAACACCCATGAATTGGCACAAAATGTGCTAGCTCTGGCCACGGTCTGACGTAATTCTTCGACGCTTCCGTGTCTGGCAGGAGCTTTATCTCCCTGTTCCCTAATACTCCTGTGATATACGGCAGTCTAACAAATTACAGAGGTCGGACTCGGGCCGTCGTCTGACATGTCGTCTTGTGCTGCAGTCACTTCTTGCTCAGCTCTGTTTTCATATTCCTCATCATGTTGCATACCTTGAGTGGTATGGTTCACCCGCTGATGGTTTTGATTTGTTGGCCGCTTTGGCCAAATACCTATGTTTGGGCTAAAGTTTGTCGACTGTTTAAGGCGCGACGTGAAGGGGTCTATCTCTATATGCCCTGGTCTTTGTTGTGGGGGTCTTTGCCTGAAGCTACTCTCATTGTAGTTATTTATGTTGGGATTACTTTGTCCGTTTACATTGGGATTACTGTGCCCCTGCTTTTATCGGTTTCGAGTGAAGTGAGGATTCCTTCCTTGGTAAGAATGACCCTCATTTCGCTGACGGACATGTTGTCTTTGTCCTTTACCCTGTCTCTGGGATCGATCTTCGTTATTTTTAGCGAAGCTCGCAGCGAAAGCGTATCTCTCGTCACTGGCCTCTGCTTCTTGCGTCAGTCCTAGTGCCGTTGGTAAAGTGGCAGGTTGAGCGGGGAAAACCGCTAACTTGAGAGGCTTTCTCAGTCCAGAGATAAAGGTTGCGAGAGCGTCAGATCTGAATTTGTCATTCAGTACTGCGGCAGCAATTGCATCGTGAGTCATAATTGTCTTGTGTGTTAGTAGATTCAGTTTTCTTTCTACGTCATCGTAGTATTCTAGCAATGTTTTTATACCCTGACGCATAAGGCCTTGCTGTATTACGCGTACTGGTGTTCTGTCTGCATAAGTGAAATCTAGCTTAGCCAAAATTGCTTTAAAATTTAGCACTATGTTAAAAGATGCTAATGTGACATTAGCGGGCCGTCTAATCTTGTTTCTTATGATGGCCACCGCTTGATAGTGGCGCGAACTGCCATCATAAGGGCTAAAGACTTCATATGCTCCTGTGGCAGCTTGGCGCCAGGAGACGTAATTCTTTTGCTTGCCATCGAACTCTGGTATTAACTTTACAATATCGAGCGGTTCATTGCACTCGACATTTGCATCAATACGGATTTTCTCGTATGTGACCACTTCAGGCACCGTGCGTAATTCGCGCACTTGCTGTGTCACTGCGCAAGTTTCGTTTCAAAATCTCTTGCTTGATATTCAAGCACCTGCCTAACAGCTGTCTATATTATGTGGACCACGTTCCCCATGTTAATATTGGCAGCTGGATTTCCCATATTTCCTCTCTATCTAATCTGATTTTTTTGTTTGTTTTCTGCAAATGCTAACGATATCTCTTTTTCGCCGCTGCTCAAATCGGATATATTAAACTGTTTTGGTTTTTACTGTACAGCAGAAAAAGTTAAAACAAACAAAAAACAAAGCCAACAAAGTTGTGGCTGTGGACATATAAAATTGCTATGGTATTTATTGAACAGCAGCAAAAGCCGAAACAGCCGAACGAAAACAAAAGGCAACAAAGTTGCAACTGTAAATTCTTTGGTTTCAGATTTTCACTTTACCCACTCGCTTTCAATTATTCAAGGCCATGAATCAGACCAGTGTACTTTTTATGTTAAATGAATTTTGTAAATTTTGAAAAAAATGTGTTCACAATATCCAATTTAAATGAGTTAGACTTTGTAATATTATATTTTCTATTTGTTTCTATATATTTTTTTCAATGCCTCAGCAGATCGCTGTGTCGGCTCTTCTCAGACGGCTCAAGTGACAGGAAAACACTCAGCAGCTACGTCAGCAGCTTTTGGCTGATTGCGGCTGCCGTTGACCAGAATATAGGCCAATGCTGAATCGGGTTAACTTATATGAAGATAGTGCGTTCTCAGTGGCACTTCCGAGAAAAATCAACCCCCGACTGCAAGCGATTTACCGTTTGTTTTAGCAAACAAACAGATTGCTTGTTATTAGCGCCTGTAAACGTTACGTATTTATTGTGCGCTTTCAAATTAACCAATCTAGATGATATTATCATGATCGGTAGAAATCCATGCTCCAATTGCATGCCAATTTTACAATTAGCATTGGAAATTGTGATGTGCTGTGCAGTGCAAAAATTAAAAGTACAAATTGCGAACTAGGAGAATCCACACTGGTAAAATGGTTATTCTAGCTCTTACAGTTACTGAGATCCGTTCGTTCATCCAGACAGATGGACGGACGGACGGATGGACAGACGCACAGACAGACATGGCTATATCGACTCAGCTCGTCATGCTGATCAAGAATATATATACTTTGCGGGGTCTGCCACGCCTCCTTCTGCCTGTTACATACACTTGCACAAACTTAATATACCCTTTACATTTTGGGTAAAGAGCTTAAAAGAGAACATAGAGATAGCTTTGATCTATCCGATTGCTGACCACCAACGAATAAACACGCGTTAAGATTTCAAGTGTAATTTTAACTGGCACTAAGCTAAAAACCTTTGTTTAGTTAAATGCATGAAGTAATAAAAGGCCTTTTCAAACGGTCTCTTTTAAATTAAGTTTTATGTAATTGAAATTGTTTTTTCACTAAGAGAGCGCTTTCTATCTCCTCTGTTATTCTCATTTTCGGCAAGGCTAAGCCATGATTAAAGATAAGTTGTGTGAACTTACTCCTAATGCGTGGACTCCTTATTTTATATACGATCGGATCCATAATCTTAGCTCGTGTAACTTTGGTCTATTAATTTGGAGCTATTTTGTTTTGTTGGCCAACAATTTTGGCACCCCCAGGTTGGACCGGTTGCGTGCTCGACTGCCCATCGCCATAGGATTGGATTAAAAATTCTGGATTTGGAAATATTTTTTAACGTTGGATTACTAATGTATTGATATCACAAAAAAAGACTGTAAACGTTCAACGCACCACACCAAGTTAAACATTTTTAGGAATATTGACACGAGACATTAGAATGTAAATTGCAGTGTGGAAAGCGTTCTGCCGACTTACATATACAATTTGTTTTATGTGAATATAGTCCCCGCTTACCAGCTCTGTCTGCATCCACAATTGGTGCTGCTGCATTTAATTACATATAACAAGCCTTTTTTCGCTGCCGTTGCAATTAACAGCGCATATAAAGGGTCTTTCAACAAGGACGGGTCTTTGTTAATAACATAACAACATAACGTTTGCACCACAGTGCGCAAGCTAAAGTATTCGGCTTTAACACACGCAATTGGAGAATTAATTTCTACCCATCCTGAAAGCGCACAATAAATTTTCAAAGCTTACCATGTTATTAACATAGACCCATCCTTGTTGAAAGACCCTTTTTATATAAATTAAACTATTTTAGTTACGTATATTTTCAGCGTAGCTTTATTGCGAACAACTGTTCGTATTCGGGTTCTTGTTATAACTGAGGAAGGGATTACATTTTTTTTCTAACGAAAGCGAAACTTATGGTTTCGCAATCGTAACGACTTCCGGCCAAAAGCTATCTCAGCATCCTTGTTGAAAGACCCTTTTTATATAAATTAAACTATTTTAGTTACGTATATTTTCAGCGTAGCTTTATTGCGAACAACTGTTCGTATTCGGGTTCTTGTTATATCTGAGGAAGGGATTACATTTTTTTTCTAACGAAAGCGAAACTTATGGTTTCGCAATCGTAACGACTTCCGGCCAAAAGCTATCTCAGCATTTTTGGCATGTGTCGCGCTCTGGTCAATAACCAAGAGATCATTGACATTAGTTAACTACTCCCCCTTTAAGTCTAAGGTCGACCCAATCTCGGCGATCACCTCTTCCAACTGCCTTGCAGACCTTTTAGCATTGATGATTCGTCGACAGGTCAGGCCAGCGCAAGCAAGTAGGCCGCATATGGCCCCCACCATGAGTACCACACGACAGGCGCGATCCGCCCTGGCGTCTTTCTTAAACTGTTGGATCTCCTCCAAATTACGTTCATGTAGATGATGAAGGTACGGGAGGCTGAGGACATCTTGATTGGTGGTGATTTTCAGCATGGGGGAGTTGGCAACCCCGGGGCTCTACTCTGCATGTTTCCATGGTTGAAGAACAGAGTCCCATTGATTGCAACACGATCTCTAAATGTAACGAGGTGTGTACCGTGCACCCAGAGCTCGTTACCGTTGTCCACCTGAACTTCCGGGTGAGGTAGTACAATTCCGAAGGCTTTGTGTTTTTCCGTCGCATTCTGCTACGATGTTGTTGATTATGCGTAGTATAAAATTATTGTGGATGATGGGGTAGATAGTAATTTTTTTACAAGACGACTTTACTTTTGGAAATTTGATAATAAAATTTATAGAGCTAGTGGATTGTAGGACCTTCACGGACGCAACGAACATAAGATCCCTTATAGGGCTGTTGGTGGGCCAAACTGATTTCAAATCTGCATAATCTAAAATGTTTGGGCTAACAATATTAATTTTAGCAAGAGTTATGGCGAGCATTAAGTTTTGTAACTCCATCATTAACATTCTGTTTCTGGCTAGTAATATTTCATAAAGGTGGCCAGTATCGATTTCTGATTTTTTTGACACTTTGAAAACCCGATTGACGATGGTAGTTACCTGGTTGAGCTGATTCTGAATTCTAGTGTTTATTTCTATCTGCCTGTTGTTGGAATTTATTAACTGCATTTTTGTAAATCTTTTCCAAATCACCCGCGTCGGGTGTACCTGCTACTTTTAAGATTGACCCCAGAAAATCTAAGCTCCTGGCGATTCTATGATGCGTACCCGCTTCTAAAAGATCCCGCTGATATATCACGTCTACGCTGAGGAGCTTCCTCATGTAAGACAGTATATACAGGTCAACAGGACTAGTCGTCTCGTCCACCACTCGCATATACTCCGTGAGGTTTGCCGAATATTTGACGTTGGCATATTCCTCCCACACCAAGATCTTACCATCGACAATGGGAGTATACTTGGCCCGCGAGTAGTCAGTAATGTGAGCGGAAGCCAGGGATAGGGAAAAGAAAAGCATGAATCCAAACCTGTAGAGTAAAACTTTTTTGCTATTTTTATGTTTGAGAAGAGTCTTCCCACCACCAAAAAAGGGTTACAAACTAGAAAAATGTCTCCCTTTAATGAGGACCGTGGTCCCCAGGTCTGCGTCCACGGCTTTCTCTTCGCATAACGGCGTTAGCTTGTTTCCCAGCCGTCGGTTGGGTTTGACCAGAACCTTTTCCTTAACCTCGAAGGTTTTATTTTGCCGCGAAGCGTTCTCTCTGGACCTAAGCGCGACTTGAGCGCCCTTGATCTTAGAGGCAGCGGTGGAGTATGCCTCCGCCTGCTGACTTAAGTCTTGCGTGACATGATTCAGACGATGTTGTTTCCTTAGACCACCTGTTCTGTCAGACACGGCTGGCCATCTACGTATGCCAGTTTGGGCCTGAGTGAGCGAATGGCCCTTGAGAGTGAAGGATCCACTTCCACTTGGAACTGGTGAACTAATATCAGTAGGATACCTGCAACTTCTTTGATCAGCCTGGCCTTGTGCTGTCTGTTAAAATGTGGATTTTTTGTACCACTTGTATAAAACTGCGGTGGCTAAGAATAATTCTTGCTGGCGGCTTTGTGTCTTTGCATAAGGTGTGCGCTTTTTTTCCTCTAAGGCCTTGGGCAAAACTGGCTGCGAAAGCATATCTTTCGTGATTTGAAACTATTTCTTGTGCAAGACCAAGAGCCGATGGCAAGTCCTTGTTCTTTGCTGCAAAAAGAACATCCATGAGTCTGCGTTTGAGCCCTGAAATGAATTCACGCAATGCATCATCACGGAATTTCTCGCATAGGCCCTTTGCCCTGGTTGTCTCATAAGACATGTTTACCTTTTTGGTTAGCAGAGTGCTCTTTTTTTCTACCTTATCGTTGTATTGAAGCAGAGACAGCCCACCCTGCCTCAAGGTACCCAACTCTTGCTCGATCACGTGGATCGGACGCTTGTCGCTGTATGCGAAATCAAGGCGACTTAAAAAAATGGTATGCGGTATGCACCGCTGTCCAAAGAGCTCTGGTGGTCTCGGTGAACAGAATTTACATGCAGCGCTTAAGCGCACTTCAATTGGCCGTAAGACATTTGTTATTTTGCAGCGCTTAGCTTTTGATAACAGTACAATGGCACTGGTCTTT
This sequence comes from Drosophila setifemur, assembly GCA_021224005.1. Classification (NCBI taxonomy): domain Eukaryota; kingdom Metazoa; phylum Arthropoda; class Insecta; order Diptera; family Drosophilidae; genus Drosophila; species Drosophila setifemur. The sequence goes on from JAJJHY010006570.1 coordinate 97,156, forward strand.
TTTTTTTTAATAAAACGACGTGTTACTCGTTAGCGCGACGGTGTTTTTGTATTTCGAACGAACTCACTAATGTTAGTGGGTTGATTATTAAAACGTTTATTAATTTACATGCGCTGTTGAGCGCATGGAGTTATAGCCGATGGGCGCCACTATTTTACTTATTCGTATTCGGGTTCTTGTTATAACTGATGAAGGGATTACATTTTTCTTCATATGAAGCTAAACGAAAGCGAAACTTAATGTTTTGCAATCGTATCATACTTCTATAATAGCCGGAAATTCCCAAAAATGATCTGAGATTCTTTAATGTTTTGGGACATGGGAAGTTTGCAATTGCAGTGACTTTTGCGACGTTGGTCTCAATAGTCTTGTCGGACACGACAAAGGAGGAGTTCGAGGAATTCGACCCTGTCTTTCACGAACTCGCATGTGTCCAATTGACATTTTATGTTAACTTTTTGCAAAATGGTGTCAAGGTTCTTGTAATGTGTTCCATCATTTCCAGTTAAGATGATGATGTCGTCAATGTAAATGAACCATATTTTACCAATATGTTCCGATGGATGTCGTCCAATGCGCGAGGAATTTGACCCTGTCTTTCACGAATTCGCACTTGTTCAATTTACATTTTATGTTAGCTCTTGGAAAGTTCGAAAAATGATGTTAATGTTCTTGTAATGTGTTTCATCATCTCTACTAAAGATGATGATGTCGTCAATGTAAATGAAACATATTTTACCAATATGTTCCCGAAGGATGTCGTCCAATGCGCGCTGGCAATAAGGCTCATTCTTCAGCCCGAACGGGAGTCGTGTAAGCACGTACTTTCCGTTGTTCATGAAGAATGCTGTCTTTTCAATGGCTAAATCCTCGAGTAAAATTTGGTGGAAGCCACTTTTGAAATTCAAAACAGAAAAAACCTTGTTGTCTCCCAGTTGTGCTAAAACTTCATTAATTTCTGGGATAGGGTATTTGTAAGCCACCGTCACCTTATTGAGTTTTCTATAATCTGTGACCATCATAAATTTATTTTCCCCTGAATCATCCGATTTCTTCAGTACAATCCAATTGTTTCGAAACTTCATGCTTTAAGCTCATAGGGTACTGATAGGGTTTTGAATGAGGATTGCGTTTTGTACGAATTTCGGTTGTATGTAATTTTTGTTTGAGCCTGTGTCGATCGTGTATTTTATACAAAGCAATTAGTCTCAAACCGTTATACAACATATCGAAGAATATAAAATGATTTAATTAAAAAAAGGTTGCGCATTCGGGCTACCGAAGCGGCAGCTTGAAGCCTATTCCAAATTCGAAAAGCTTTTGCTTCAACACGATTAGTAGGAATGTATGATGTGTGGTGAACGGTATGTCAGCAATAATAAGCCAATCTTAAACGGACATAGTGGGATGAGGGAATCGTGTGCTCGGTGCTGCAACTGTCCTGATTTGGAAAACACTTTAAAACGAAGGCTTTTAATTACTTCTTCTGTTTCTTCTTCTGTTTTTTCTTTTCCAGCTCCTCCTCCTACCTACCTCGAGGAGGGCGCGGATGGCCAGCTTGACAGCGCCGCGCTTGGAGCTCACCTCCTCATTGCGGTAGGCCTTCTCGAAGCACTCGCGCACCGTCTTCGCCGAGCGCCTGGTGGCGTTCGCCTTGTACTCGTAGAAATGCCAGATGTCTCGGTCTGGAATAAATGCGGAGAGCCGTCCACGTCGAAGCCACCAATGAGGCAGGAGATACCGAATGAACGGCGACCGTTGCTCTGCGTGTACTTTTGTTTCAGCTGCGCAATGTACCTGGTTATGTACTCCAGGGTCACCGGGTCCTCCACATGCAGGCGATGGCTCTGGCACTCAACCTGGGCGCGATTGATCAGGATGCGCGCGTCGGTCGTCAGACCGGCAAAAGCCATCACAACGTGGTGGTCCAGCATGCAGATCTTGCGCACCGTGCGATCCTCGAACGACTTCCTGAGCATACTCGACCTGCAGGCGGTGGCCGCCTGGCGAGAAGATGAGAACAGACCGATCGTAGCGCGAGGACATATTTTACAGTTCGCTGATATGCAGTATTTTTAAATACGGAATCGAGGAGTTATTTATTTTACAAAATTAAGTGACAAATCAGCATAATTGGGTCCGTCGTGGTCATTAAAATCGTTCGTGTCTTTGTGGCATTCGTCGATTGTCTGTTCCAGTTCATTTTGTGCCTCATAGTCCTGCATCTGTTGTTTGTAGTCTGCCATAGTAAAGTATGATTCCTCTTCTTGTGGATTGTCCTCATTCGTCTATATGTTAAAATCCCTCTGTCTTTTACCATAGTCCTCCATATCTCTTGCCGGCAATAAAATGAGGCGTATTGCCAATGGTCGTCCCGGCGGGAACTGTTGATGAAAACCATAGGACCTTTGTGGGGCACCGAATGGATGATTCACAATGTTAGCAAAATGGTTTCTCGGTGCTAGGATTGGTTGTCCGAAGTTGGGATAAAATTTCCGTGGTGCAGGCCGCGGTATTCCGTGGCGGAACCGGTGGTGGTTGCCTAAAGAACACATTAAACTCCCTAAAACTAGTGTGTTGACCCTTGATGCTGCGTACTGGGTAAGTTAGATCTGGTTTTCGAGCTTCAGGCATAGATGTAATGCCGAAGGGAGGTCAGTGGGCTCTTTGATTCCCAACAGTCTAGGTAGATCTCCCCTTAGTCCTCTTACAAAGGTGTCTAGGGCTTTGTCTCTGTACATCTTTATCAACATCTGCTCTGCCTCTCTACCCATCTGTGTGCACCATACCTTAGTAAGTATCAGTGATAGCTGTCTTAAAACTTCTTGGTGAAATTCCTCCACAGATTGGTGGTTTCCCTGTACTAACATGGTCATATGTTACTCCAATGTATTTATGTCCCGTTTGTCAGCATAATGGAGTACGAGACATCTGGATATTGCCTCCCAGTCCAATGGTACACTGTACGATTCCAACGCTATATCGGCATTGCCAAGTATCTTATTGGAATGGTGTGCAATATTCCGTAATATTTGGGGGTACCTCTGAGGTTGTCATAAGTAGCCAAAACCCTTTCCCCAGGAACTAAATACCGATGGATGGCCACAAAATTATTTTATGCTTTTCACTATGTCTGGCACTCTAAATAGGTCTTAAAAATTCCTTTCATGTCCAGGTGCAATAACATGGTCAGTAGCCCTTGTAAAGTCATATGTCGAATAATTAAACTGTCTCAAAATACCAGGCAACTGGTCAGATTTTCTGTGGTTATTGTTGGACTACTAACAGCTGGTCTAGGTTCCAACATAGGTGGTCTAAGTAGGCTATTCTGATTGGCCATTTTAAGACATCCCCAAAATAGGTTTATTTTCCTTTAAAATTTATGCAGCGGAATTCAGGCAAATCTATTCAAGAACCCTGGCTTTTCTTTCGTCGTTGTTTAAAAAAAAATTTCTGTTTATCAAATGGAGACAAAAGAATAAAAGTGTTTAGTCGGCAATCATTCGCGCGTTTCATATTTCTGCATGCGCAAGTCTACATTACGTAAGCATAATATGCTGGCCATAATATGCTACTCCCTCCCCTTAAATGGGTAGCATATGCTTCTGCTGAGGTTTATGGATACAATCTGGGTAGTGCAATTGGATTTGCATCTTGCACTCCATTTGCTATTTTAGTTTTAATTTTGAGATATACGCAAATAATGCAAGTTGGTAAGGCTTATGATTAATGCAATTGTATAAACTATGTAATTATTATTTGATATTAAATTTACAATGTCTTTGTGTTCTATTTTAATTACTTTCAAGGGTGCTTATAATGGAGTCGATTGATCGGGATTCAAATGATTTTCACTCGGGACTATTTTTTCTATTTTAGCTTTACAATGTTTAATTGTTAATATTTTGTTTCCTTTAATCGTTATATTTTTATTTATTTTTTGGCACTCTTCCTCTATTGTGATCTCGCTTATATTCCAAGTCAATATCACTTTCATCATATCATAGCGAACGGACGTGTTTTTATTTTGCGCCCCGAAAATTTTCTGTTTGATAACAAAAACCCCGAAGTTTTTATAAAGTAACCAATTTAAGCTATTCCGTTCACTATCTGCGGTATTCATCAGCTTTTTCCGATCGCTACGCGTGTGCATGCACCTGTTTGTTGAAATAACTCTGAGCAAGTAATTTTGTGTAAGCTTAGTGTTGTTGTAGTTTGTTCTTCATCTCCGTTTTGCGTGTAAATCTATTTACCGCAATTTCTTAGTAAAGTCGCCCTCTCTCTTTGTAATTTGTAAATTTGTAAATATGTTTATCGCAACGGTAGCAAAGTCCCTCTCTCTGCCCGTACTTCTCTATCATTATACACCATTCTCTCCTCTCTTTGCACAGTGGTCCACAGCACTGCAAAAATGTCCGAAATTATCTGTTCGGTGAAAACTTGCCGCAAAGCTATTACAGCGAGACAAGCCAGTATCCACTGTTGGCTGTGCGATAGTGTCATGCATTGCAAGTGCGTGAGCTATTCCGGGCATGTATCCGATGCTATGGCCCTTAGGACGGGGTTGCATTATTGTTGCGAAGCCTGCCGCGAGATTGAGAACGAAATAAAATCGTTCATGCCGCAAACCAAAGGTGGTTTTAAAAATTTGGTTATTGGTTTTAAACAAATCCATGACCAAATGACGGCGCTCGACGCTCAATTTAACAGCCTTCAGCTGTTCCGAATGTGCCAGTGTGGTAGGACCACAGCCACAGTCCGTCCCAGAGCCAGGACATATCCCATTAATTCCGAAAGTCAAAACCATCCCAGTCCCGAATATACCCACTCCAAGTAAGGTCCAGACTACCGGCTCCACTTGGTTCCGATAGCGTGAAACCTGCAGAACCAAAACCCCTCACGGTAATCCCACCCAACAAACAAATATTTTTATCTCGGCTTGCTCCTGACCTCTCTGCGACTGACGTCGCTGCTTTTATACGAAGCAAAACAATAGCCGAGGTAAAGGTAGAAAAATACAACTTTTCCTACGCTAGGGACATTGCATCTTTCAAAATAAGTGTCCCATTAGAGTTCTTCGACATTATTTGCTCTCCCGGTTTCTGGCCAGAACATATTATAGTCCAAGAACACCAAACTAGGACTTTTCCTAATTCTTTAATTAAAAACAATAAAAGGCCTATTGCCATTAAACTTCCCCAGCCAACTGCATCTGCTGTGAATACAAAAAACTAGCCTCCTCTTTCCTTATATCCTATCAGAATACAAGAGGCCTACGAAGTAAGCATACTAAATTGTACTCTGATAGTTTTTCATTTGGTTCACAGGTGATTGTGTTTACTGAAACCTGGTTAAAACCCGACATTCTCAGTTCCGAGGTTTTCCCAGGCAAGTACACAATCTTTAGAATTGATCGTCCTTTCCGGGGGGAAAGGTGGTGGACTATTACTTGCGGTTGACTCCAAACTCCCGGCGGAAGCGATATGCCTTCAAGAATTCGGTGATATCGAATTCATTTGCGCTAAAGTAACTTTCTCAGGTAACACTTTCTTTATTACCTGTTCATATATTGCGCCTTCCGAGTTATCCACGTACTGGAAGCACTTATTTGCTATCCAATCTGTTTCCAACTTGCTTGCCGACAGGGATCAGTTGATTGTTCTTGGTGATTTTAATATACCAGAAGTCAATTGGTCCGATGATACAAAGTCTTACTCTGTATTGCCGATGGCGCAACATGACCTTATTGTTGGCCTGCTTGAACTGTCATTGTCACAAATAAACCATGTGCGAAACTCTTTAGGCCGCATACTGGATCTGTGCTTTGTATCAGACCCGGACAGTGTGATTTTATCAAGAACCTCCCCTCTAACACAACCTGAAGATCACTATCATCCCGCTTTCGAGATGATGATCGACGAGGTTTTCAAATCGAATAGGAAAGCCCCGCGTACAAGATGCTTTTGAAATATTGATTTCCTTAAATTAAACTCTCTTATAGCCGGCTATGATTGGTCCGACCTCTATTCATGCACCGATATTGTGAAGTGTGCTGAGTTATTTTATAAAAAATTAAATATGTTTTTTGACTCATGTGTTCCGCTGCGGTATCCACCTAATTCAGAAACTCCGCCGTGGTTTACCAAACATTTAAAAAATTTAAAAATAATTAAAACTAGAATTTACACCAAATTTAAAGAAACCGAGCAATTTATATGCTCAGTATTTAACTGCTCGGTCAAATTTCACCGTGCTAAACGCTCAGTGCTATCATAATTATTTAACTCGTTGCAAGGTCCAGTTCACTAAGGACCTAAAACAGTTTTATAATTTTTTTAACACCTAGCATAAGTCTGTTCTATACCCATCCTCTATGTCATTTGAAAACTCATCGGCAAACACCGATCAGGCCATTGCCGATCTTTTTGCTAAATTTTTCAAAACCACATATGAACCCGCTTAAATTTTAAACCATACGGATTCCCAGGAATTCCCAAGGTCTAATGCTATTTTCTGTCCCGTCATTAACGAGAGCTCGTTTATAACCGATCTTTAACGGGTTAAGCCAACTTTTTCGCCAGGACCGGATGGTATACCAGGCTGCGTGCTTAGATACTGTGCCGATTACCTGAGCAAGACTCTTCTTAAATTATTTAGTCTGTCTCGAGTCGTCAACGTTTCCTCGGATATGGAAGGAATCATACGTTATTCATATCCATAAAACAGGTAAACGAGGCGATGCAAGCAATTGCAGAGGTATCTCTAAATTGTCTGCTATCCCCAAGCTTTTCGAGAAACTTCTAACCCCTCAATAGCTCTTTTATTTCTCCATGCTAACATGGATTTATGAAACGTCGCTCGACGACTACTTATCTTTTGGAGCTTGGAGCTTTGTTATCGAGGGCTTCCAGTCAAATTTTCAAACGGACGTCATTTACACAGACTTCAATAAAGCATTCGACTCCGTTAATCACTCTCTTCTTTTAATAAAGTTTGACAAAATGTACTTCGCTGTAGGCTTACTAAAATTGATCAGCAGTTACTTCAATAATAGAACTCAAAGGGTTCTTTTCAAGAGCTCACTTTCTGGTGAAATCCATGTCACCTCGGGCGTCCCTCAAGGTAGTAACGTTGGTTCTCTGCTGTTCACACTCTCCATTAACGACCTTCCATCGGTCGTGTCTAATTCTCGCGTACTAATGTACGCGGACGATGTCAAGCTTTGTATTCAATATAATGATCCCTCTCGTCAATCGGCCTTACAGGCCGATCTTAACAACTTACAGGCATAGTGTGTAGTAAATTCACTAAAATTAAACGGCTCTAAGTGCAAACTGATGACATTTCACCGTAAAGATCCTCAATTTGCTGCTTACTCTCTAGACGGAGTCTTTCTTGATAGAATCACGCGTGTTGATGATCTTGGTGTCATACTTGATGCCAAACTAAAATTTACTGACCACATTTCATGCATGTTAAATAAAGCCACCAAGACAAAATTGAATCCGTGCAAAAAAGATTCCTTATTTTCGCGCTTAGAGGCCTCAACTGGGAACAAAACTTTCAACTTCCCTCTTACTCTAGTAGACTGATGATTCTAAACCTACCCACACTTACTAATCGTAGAACCATGCTTGATGTAGTTTTCATCTTCAAAAAAATACACAATCAGGTTGATAGTTCTGCCTTGTTAGAACGCATCAACTTTAATGTGCCCCGTAGACTTACAAGAAATTTTATCCCACTAGCTTTAAACCATAGTAGTTTGAATTATGTCCTGCATGAGCCCTTTAGAGTACTTTGCTCAGATTACAACGTAGTGCACCAACTAACGTTCGATTATTCTTCTATTAATAACCTTACGCATATTAAGTCCCTAATTCTTACCTACCTTTCTCACAACAATTCAATGCAGTTTTCCTCGAAATCTTTCTACTATTTTCCCTGCATGTTCCGTACTATCTTCGTGATCGAGCCGTACGTTATGCGGCTGCGCCCCTCGGTAAAAAATATCCTATTGGGTTCAACATATTTAATGATTTGCTTAACAGTTATAGGGTCGAAATTACATATTACATTATTCCTTTTTATTATATTTTTAATACATTCATTGTGTATTTCTTTGTGATATTGATCTTGTCTTTTTCTACATGGTCTAATTGACAGCCATTACTAATCGGGTGTGGTATTGTATGAACGATTCTTTGTTAAATGCGGATATGTAAAATGATTCGCGTTAATCCAGGTTGATGTTATAGTTAGTAATATGTTATTGCTGTCTATGTTTTCAAACCTGTCGTAATTAAGTAGTTTTGGGTTGAATAGTCCTATTCGTAAGAGTCGCATTCCCATTGAAATGTCTTCAATGTATTCAGTGAATTGGATTAGTTCGTATATTAGCTGTTTTATGTTAATCTGTCTATCTTTGAATTCTTTAATATTTTCTATATTATTGTTGATCAACTGAACTATATCGGATATTTCGTGCACGTTAAATGAGCTTGTTGCTACTGATTCTAATTAAGTCTGGATATTTATTTGATCGTTATTATCTAATGTGCCAAATAGATATTTAAATGCAGATCCTACTACCTCGATCAACCCTCATTTTTGTCTATTTGCTTTATGTATGGTTATCCCGTTAAAATTTTTCAGCATTTAATTATGTTGGAATGTAATTTGGGGAATATTGGTGTAGTTAGTTATTAGACCCTGTACCCAAAGGGTAAGACTATATTAAGTTTGTGCAAATGTATGTAGCAGGCAGAAGGAGGCGTGGCAGACCCCACAAAGTATATATATTCTTGATCAGCATGACGAGCTGAGTCGATATAGCCATGTCCGTCTGTCCGTCCGTCCGTCCGTCCGTCCGGATGAACACACGGATCTCAGCAACTGTAAAAGCTAGAGGAACCGTATTACCTGTGTAGATTCTCCTAATACTGAGTCAATTAGAGTTTATTTTTTTAAGTCGGCGCCACGCCCACCGCCCCCGCAATTTGTATTTGAATTTTCGCCCTGCCCTGCACTGCACAATTTTCAAGCTAAATTTTTTTTAAAAATACACATGCATTTGGAGCATAGGTTTCTACCGATCCTGAAAATTTCATCAAGATTGGTTGATTAGAAAGCGCACAATAAATATCCAAAGTTTACAGGCGCTAAACACAAAAAATCTGTTTATTTGCGCAAACAAACGGTAAATCGCTTGCGTTCGGTGGTTGATTTTTCTCGGAAGTGCCGCTGCAGCTACGCTGCCACTACCTTCATATACATATGTATGAATGTGCGCCTTCAATATATTTTTACTGTATTAGCAGCCGGTTCAAAAAGTTTGGGTTTGTCGAATGGTTACGACGTTCGACCTAAAATCGAAGATGTTGGGTACGAATCCCAAAATATTATATATATATATATATGATTTTTTTCTTATAACCAAATTTGTACAGGGTCTGTAACAGTCGGGAAACTCGCCTGTAACGTTCTTACTTGTTTTTGTTTGAGCCTGTGTCGACCGTGTATTTTATACAAAGCAATTAGTCTCAAACCGTTATACAACATATCGAAGAATATAAAATGATTTAATTAAAAAAAGGTTGCGTATTCGGGCTACCGAAGCGGCAGCTTGAAGCCTATTTCAAATTCGAAAAGCTTTTGCTTCAACACGATTAGTAGGAATGGATGATGTGTGGTGAACGGTATGTCAGCAATAATAAGCCAATCTTAAACGGACATAGTGGGATGAGGGAATCGTGTGCTCGGTGCTGCAACTGTCCTGATTTGGAAAACACTTCAAAACGAAGGCTTTCAATTAGGAGGAGTTACTTCTTCTGTTTCTTCTTCTGTTTTTTCTTTTCCAGCTCCTCCTCCTACCTACCTCGAGGAGGGCGCGGATGGCCAGCTTGACAGCGCCGCGCTTGGAGCTCACCTCCTCATTGCGGTAGGCCTTCTCGAAGCACTCGCGCACCGTCTTCGCCGAGCGCCTGGTGGCGTTCGCCTTGTTCTCGTAGAAAATGCCAGATGTCTCGGTCTGGAATAAATGCGGATCGCCGTCCGCGTCGAAGCCACCAATGAGGCAGGAGATACCGAATGAACGGCGACCGTTGCTCTGCGTGTACTTTTGTTTCAGCTGCGCAATGTACCTGGTTATGTACTCCAGGGTCACCGGGTCCTCCACATTCAGGCGATGGCTCTGGCACTCAACCTGGGCGCGATTGATCAGGATGCGCGCGTCGGTCGTCAGACCGGCAAAAGCCATCACAACGTGGTGGTCCAGCATGCAGATCTTGCGCACCGTGCGATCCTCGAACGACTTCCTGAGCATACTCGACCTGCAGGCGGTGGCCGCCTGGCGAGAAGATGGGAACAGACCGATCGTAGCGCGAGGACATATTTTACAGTTCGCTGATATGCAGTATTTTTAAATACGGAATCGAGGAGTTATTTATTTTACAAAATTAAGTGACAAATCAGCATAATTGGGTCCGTCGTGGTCATTAAAATCGTTCGTGTCTTTGTGGCATTCGTCGATTGTCTGTTCCAGTTCATTTTGTGCCTCATAGTCCTGCATCTGTTGTTTGTAGTCTGCCATAGTAAAGTATGATTCCTCTTCTTGTGGATTGTCCTCATTCGTCTATATGTTAAAATCCCTCTGTCTTTTACCATAGTCCTCCATATCTCTTGCCGGCAATAAAATGAGGCGTATTGCCAATGGTCGTCCCGGCGGGAACTGTTGATGAAAACCATAGGACCTTTGTGGGGCACCGAATGGATGATTCACAATGTTAGCAAAATGGTTTCTCGGTGCTAGGATTGGTTGTCCGAAGTTGGGATAAAATTTCCGTGGTGCAGGCCGCGGTATTCCGTGGCGGAACCGGTGGTGGTTGCCTAAAGAACACATTAAACTCCCTAAAACTAGTGTGTTGACCCTTGATGCTGCGTACTGGGTAAGTTAGATCTGGTTTTCGAGCTTCAGGCATAGATGTAATGCCGAAGGGAGGTCAGTGGGCTCTTTGATTCCCAACAGTCTAGGTAGATCTCCCCTTAGTCCTCTTACAAAGGTGTCTAGGGCTTTGTCTCTGTACATCTTTATCAACATCTGCTCTGCCTCTCTACCCATCTGTGTGCACCATACCTTAGTAAGTATCAGTGATAGCTGTCTTAAAACTTCTTGGTGAAATTCCTCCACAGATTGGTGGTTTCCCTGTACTAACATGGTCATATGTTACTCCAATGTATTTATGTCCCGTTTGTCAGCATAATGGAGTACGAGACATCTGGATATTGCCTCCCAGTCCAATGGTACACTGTACGATTCCAACGCTATATCGGCATTGCCAAGTATCTTATTGGAATGGTGTGCAATATTCCGTAATATTTGGGGGTACCTCTGAGGTTGTCATAAGTAGCCAAAACCCTTTCCCCAGGAACTAAATACCGATGGATGGCCACAAAATTATTTTATGCTTTTCACTATGTCTGGCACTCTAAATAGGTCTTAAAAATTCCTTTCATGTCCAGGTGCAATAACATGGTCAGTAGCCCTTGTAAAGTCATATGTCGAATAATTAAACTGTCTCAAAATACCAGGCAACTGGTCAGATTTTCTGTGGTTATTGTTGGACTACTAACAGCTGGTCTAGGTTCCAACATAGGTGGTCTAAGTAGGCTATTCTGATTGGCCATTTTAAGACATCCCCAAAATAGGTTTATTTTCCTTTAAAATTTATGCAGCGGAATTCAGGCAAATCTATTCAAGAACCCTGGCTTTTCTTTCGTCGTTGTTTAAAAAAAAAAATTTCTGTTTATCAAATGGAGACAAAAGAATAAAAGTGTTTAGTCGGCAATCATTCGCGCGTTTCATATTTCTGCATGCGCAAGTCTACATTACGTAAGCATAATATGCTGGCCATAATATGCTACTCCCTCCCCTTAAATGGGTAGCATATGCTTCTGCTGAGGTTTATGGATACAATCTGGGTAGTGCAATTGGATTTGCATCTTGCACTCCATTTGCTATTTTAGTTTTAATTTTGAGATATACGCAAATAATGCAAGTTGGTAAGGCTTATGATTAATGCAATTGTATAAACTATGTAATTATTATTTGATATTAAATTTACAATGTCTTTGTGTTCTATTTTAATTACTTTCAAGGGTGCTTATAATGGAGTCGATTGATCGGGATTCAAATGATTTTCACTCGGGACTATTTTTTCTATTTTAGCTTTACAATGTTTAATTGTTAATATTTTGTTTCCTTTAATCGTTATATTTTTATTTATTTTTTGGCACTCTTCCTCTATTGTGATCTCGCTTATATTCCAAGTCAATATCACTTTCATCATATCATAGCGAACGGACGTGTTTTTATTTTGCGCCCCGAAAATGTTCTGTTTGATAACATTCCAAGTGCGTGAGCTATTCCGGGCATGTAGCCGATGCTATGGCCCTTAAGACTGGGTTGCATTATTGTTGCGAAGCCTGCCGCGAGATTGAGAACGACATAAAATCGTTCATCAAATCTCGGGCGGCGGAGCAACGAATGATGGCAAAACAGCCGAGGACGGAAGACACCGCACTAGCATCGGCCACAGACGCTATTAAAGATTCGGTTTCCAAATGTGCCAGTGTGGTAGGACCACAGCCACAGTCCGTCCCAGAGCCAGGACATATCCCATTAATTCCGAAAGTCAAAACCATCCCAGTCCCGAATATACCCACTCCGTCGAGCCAACTAAGGTCCGGACTACCGGCTTCACTTGGATCCGATAGCGTGAAACCTGCAGAACCAAAACCCCTCACGGTAATCCCACCCAACAAACAAATATTTTTATCTCGGCTTGCTCCTGACCTCTCTGCGACTGACGTCGCTGCTTTTAATCGAAGCAAAACAATAGCCGAGGTAAAGGTAGAAAAATACAACTTTTCCTACGCTAGGGACATTGCATCTTTCAAAATAAGTGTCAGATTAGAGTTCTTCGACATTATTTGCTCTCCCGGTTTCTGGCCAGAACATATTATAGTCCAAGAACACCAAACTAGGACTTTTCCTAATTCTTTAATTAAAAACAATAAAAGGCCTATTGCCATTAAACTTCCCCAGCCAACTGCATCTGCTGTGAATACAAAAAACTAGCCTCCTCTTTCCTTATATCCTATCAGAATACAAGAGGCCTACGAAGTAAGCATACTAAATTGTACTCTGATAGTTTTTCATTTGGTTCACAGGTGATTGTGTTTACTGAAACCTGGTTAAAACCCGACATTCTCAGTTCCGACGTTTTCCCAGGCAAGTACACAATCTTTAGAATTGATCGTCCTTCCCGGCGGGGTGGTGGACTATTACTTGCGGTTGACTCCAAACTCCCGGCGGAAGCGGTATGCCTTCAAGAATTCGGTGATATCGAATTCATTTGCGCTAAAGTAACTTTCTCAGGTAACACTTTCTTTATTACCTGTTCATATATTCCGCCTTCCGAGTTATCCACGTACTGGAAGCACTTATTTGCTATCCAATCTGTTTCCAACTTGCTTGCCGACAGGGATCAGTTGATTGTTCTTGGTGATTTTAATATACCAGAAGTCAATTGGTCCGATGATACAAAGTCTTACTCTGTATTGCCGATGGCGCAACATGACCTTATTGTTGGCCTGCTTAAACTGTCATTGTCACAAATTAACCATGTGCGAAACTCTTTAGGCCGCATACTGGATCTGTGCTTTGTATCAGACCCGGACAGTGTGATTTTATCAAGAACCTCCCCTCTAACACAACCTGAAGATCACTATCATCCCGCTTTCGATATGATGATCGACAATGTGGAAATCGAGGTTTTCAAATCGAATAGGAAAGCCCCGCGTACAAGATGCTTTTGAAATATTGATTTCCTTAAATTAAACTCTCTTATAGCCGGCTATGATTGGTCCGACCTCTACTCATGCACCGATATTGTGAAGTGTGCTGAGTTATTTTATAAAAAATTAAATATGTTTTTTGACTCATGTGTTCCGCTGCGGTATCCACCTAATTCAGAAACTCCGCCGGGGTTTACCAAACATTTAAAAAATTTAAAAATAATTAAAACTAGAATTTACACCAAATTTAAAGAAACCGGGTCGAGCAAGTTATATGCTCAGTATTCAACTGCTCGGTCAAATTTCACCGTGCTAAACGCTCAGTGCTATCATAATTATTTAACTCGTTGCAAGGTCCAGTTCACTCAGGACCCAAAACAGTTTTATAATTTTTTTAACACCTAGCATAAGTCTGTTCTATACCCATCCTCTATGTCATTTGAAAACTCATCGGCAAACACCGATCAGGCCATTGCCGATCTTTTTGCTAGATTTTTCAAAACCACATATGAACCCGCTTAAATTTTAAACCATACGGATTCCCAGGAATTCCCAAGGTCTAATGCTATTTTCTGTCCCGTCATTAACGAAAGCTCGTTTATAACCGATCTTTAACGGGTTAAGCCAACTTTTTCGCCAGGACCGCATGGTATACCAGGCTGCGTGCTTAGATACTGTGCCGATTACCTGAGCAAGCCTCTTCTTAAGTTATTTAGTCTGTGTCTCGAGTCCTCAACGTTTCCTCGGATATGGAAGGAATCATACGTTATTCATATCCATAAAACAGGTAAACGAGGCGATGCAAGCAATTACAGAGGTATCTCTAAATTGTCTGCTATCCCCAAGCTTTTCGAGAAACTTCTAACCCCTCAATTGCAACATCTATCCAGCTCTTTTATTTCTCCATGCTAACATGGATTTATGAAACGTCGCTCGACGACAACTAATCTTTTGGAGCTCTCATCTTTTGTTATCGAGGGCTTCCAGTCAAATTATCAAACGGACGTCATTTACACAGAGTTCAGTAAAGCATTCGACTCCGTTAATCACTCTCTTCTTTTAATAAAGCTTGACAAAATGGGCTTCGCTGTAGGCTTACTAAAATTCATCAGCAGTTACTTGAATAATAGAACTCAAAGGGTTATTTTCAAGAGCTCACTTTCTGGTGAAATCCATGTCACCTCGGGCGTCCGTCAAGGTAGTAACCTTGGTCCTCTGCTGTTCACACTCTTCATTAACGACCTTCCATCTTTAGAATTGATCGTCCTTCCCGGCGGGGTGGTGGACTATTACTTGCGGTTGACTCCAAACTTCCGGCGGAAGCGATATGCCTTCAAGAATTCGGTGATATCGAATTCATTTGCACTAAAGTAACTTTCTCAGGTAACACTTTCTTTATTACCTGTTCATATATTCCGCCTTCCAAGTTATCCACGTACTGGAAGCACTTATTTGCTATCCAATCTGTTTCCAACTTGCTTGCCGACAGGGATCAGTTGATTGTTCTTGGTGATTTTAATATACCAGAAGTCAATTGATCCGATGATACAAAGTCTTACTCTGTATTGCCGATGGCGCAACATGACCTTATTGTTGGCCTGCTTGAACTGTCATTGTCACAAATTAACCATGTGCGAAACTCTTTAGGCCGCATACTGGATCTGTGCTTTGTATCAGACCCGGACAGTGTGATTTTATCAAGAACCTCCCCTCTAACACAACCTGAAGATCACTATCATCCCACTTTCGAGATGATGATCGACAATGTGGAAATCGAGGTTTCCAAATCGAATAGGAAAGCCTCGCGAAATATTGATTTCCTTAAATTAAACTCTCTTATAGCCGGCTATGATTGGTCCGACCTCTACTCATGCACCGATATTGTGAAGTGTGCTGAGTTATTTTATAAAAAATTAAATATGTTTTTTGACTCATGTGTTCCGCTGCGGTATCCACCTAATTCAGAAACTCCGCCGTGGTTTACCAAACATTTAAAAAATTTAAATCGGTCGTGTCTAATTCTCGCGTACTAATGTATGCGGACGATGTCAAGCTTTGTATTCAATATAATGATCCCTCTCGTCAATCGGTCTTACAGGCCGATCTTAACAACTTACAGGCACGGTGTGTAGTAAATTCACTAAAATTAAACGGCTCTAAGTGCAAATTGATGACATTTCACCGTAAAGATCCTCAATTTGCTGCTTACTCTCTAGACGGAGTCTTTCTTGATAGAATCACGCGTGTTGATGATCTTGGTGTCATACTTGATGCCAAACTAAAATTTACTGACCACATTTCATGCATGGTAAATAAGGCCACCAATACAAAATTGAATCCGTGCAAAAAAGATTCCTTATTTTCGCGCTTAGAGGCCTCAACTGGGAACCAAACTTTCAACTTCCCTCTTACTCTAGTAGACTGATGCTTCTAAACCTACCCACACTTACTAATCGTAGAACCATGCTTGATGTAGTTTTCATCCTCAAACTAATACACAATGAGGTTGATAGTTCTGCCTTGTTAGAACGCATCAACTTTAATGTGCCCCGTAGACTTACAAGAAATTTTATCCCACTAGCTTTAAACCATAGTAGTTTGAATTATGTCCTGCATGAGCCCTTTAGAGTACTTTGCTCAGATTACAACGTAGTGCACCAACTAACGTTCGATTATTCTTCTATTAATAACCTTACGCATATTAAGTCCCTAATTCTTACCTACCTTTCTCACCACAATTCTATGCAGTTTTCCTCGAAATCTTTTTACTATTTTCCCTGCATGTTCGGTCCTATCTTCGTGATCGAGCCGTACGTTATGCGGCTGCGCGCCTCGGTAAAAAATATCCTATTGGGTTCAACATATTTAATGATTTGCTTAACAGTTATAGTGTCGAAATTACATATTACATTATTCCTTTTTATTATATTTTTAATACATTCATTGTGTATTTCTTTGTCATATTGATCTTGTCTTTTTATACCCCTGCAGAGGGTATTATAATTTTGACCAGAAGTTTGTTACGCAGTGAAGAAGACATTTCCGACCCTATAAAGTATATATATTCTTGATCAGCATCACCAGTCGAGTCGATCTAGCCATGTCCGTCTGTCTGTCCGTCTGTCAGTCTGTCTGTCGGTTGCTATGTAAACTAGTCCCTCAGTTTTAAAGCTATCGTGCTGAAACTTTGCACCAACCCTTTAATCTGTTGCAGGTAGTATATAAGTCGGAACGACCGAAATCGGAACACTACATCACATAGCTGCCATAGGAACGATTGGGAAAAAAATGCCAAAATTTCGCCATTTATTAAGATATTTTATTTATTTCTCGGTAATTTAATTTAATAGAAATTTTAACATATCCTGAAAGTTTTATCAAAATCGGACCATTATATCCTATAGCTGTGCATAACTCTTGTGTTTTTCAAGACAATTAATTCATTCTTGAGAAAAACAGTTTTCATAGACATTAAAGCCTTTTTGGAAATTTAAAAATCAAAGATCGGATCACTATATCCTATAGCTGCCATACAATCGATCGAACAGTTTTAAGGCAACTGGTCTGCAAGGGTATTCTAAGCTTCGGGTACCGAAGCTAGCCTTCCTTTCTTGTTCTACATGGTCTAATTGGCAGCCATTACTAATCTGGTGTGGTATTGTATGAACGATTCTTTGTTAAATGCGGATATGTAAAATGATTCGCGTTAATCCAGGTTGATGTTTTAGTTAGTAATATGTTATTGATGTCTATGTTTTCTAACCTGTCGTAATTAAGTAGTTTTGGGTTGAATAGTCCTATTCGTGAGAGTCGCATTCCCATTGAAATGTCTTCAATGTATTCAGTGAATTGGATTAGTTCGTATATTAGCTGTTTTATGTTAATCTGTCTATCTTTGAATTCTTTAATATTTTCTATATTATTGTTGATCAACTGAACTATATCGGATATTTCGTGCACGTTAAATGAGCTTGTTGCTACTGATTCTAATTAAGTCTGGATATTTATTCGATCGTTATTATCTAATGTGCCAAATAGATATTTAAATGCAGATCCTACTACCTCGATCAACCCTCATTTTTGTCTATTTGCTTTATGTATGGTTATCCCGTTAAAATTTTTCAGCATTTAATTATGTTGGAATGTAATTTGGGGAATATTGGTGTAGTTAGTTATTAGACCCTGTACCCAAAGGGTAAAGGGTATATTAAGATTGTGCAAATGTATGTAACGGGCAGAAGGAGGCGTGGCAGACCCCACCAAGTTTATATATTCTTGATCAGCATGACGAGCTGAGCCTGTCTTTCATGAATTCGCACTTGTTCAATTTACATTTTATTTTTGCTCTTGGAAAGTTCGAAAAATGATGTTAATGTTCTTGTAATGTTCCATCATCTCTACTAAAGATGATGATGTCGTCAATGTAAATGAAACATATTTTACCAATATGTTGAAGGCTCATTCTTCAGCCCGAACGGGAGTCGTGTAAGCACGTATTTTCCGTTGTTCATGGAGAAAGCTGTCTTTACAATGGTTAAATCCTTGAGTAGAATTTGGTGGAAGCCACTTTTTAGATCCAAAACAGAAAAAACCTTGTTGTCTCCCAATTGTGCTGTGAACATCCTAAATTTATTTTCTGAGTCATCCAATTTCTTCAGTACAATCCACACTGGTGAATTATAAGGGGATCTCGATAGCCGTATTTTACCATCATTCAGAAGTTCGTTTACTTGTTTCAAAACTTCATGCTTTAAGCTCATAGGGTACTGATAGGGTTTTGAATGGGGATTGCGTTTTGTACGAATTTTGGTTGTATGTAATTTCAGTTTGAGCCTGTGTCGACCGTGTATTTTATACAAAGCAATTAGTCTCAAACCGTTATACAACATATCGAAGAATATAAAATGATTTAATTAAAAAAAGGTTGCGCATTCGGGCTACCGAAGCGGCAGCTTGAAGCCTATTCCAAATTCGAAAAGCTTTTGCTTCAACACGATTAGTAGGAATGTATGATGTGTGGTGAACGGTATGTCAGCAATAATAAGCCAATCTTAAACGGACATAGTGGGATGAGGGAATCGTGTGCTCGGTGCTGCAACTGTCCTGATTTGGAAAACACTTTAAAACGAAGGCTTTTAATTACTTCTTCTGTTTCTTCTTCTGTTTTTTCTTTTCCAGCTCCTCCTCCTACCTACCTCGAGGAGGGCGCGGATGGCCAGCTTGACAGCGCCGCGCTTGGAGCTCACCTCCTCATTGCGGTAGGCCTTCTCGAAGCACTCGCGCACCGTCTTCGCCGAGCGCCTGGTGGCGTTCGCCTTGTACTCGTAGAAATGCCAGATGTCTCGGTCTGGAATAAATGCGGAGAGCCGTCCACGTCGAAGCCACCAATGAGGCAGGAGATACCGAATGAACGGCGACCGTTGCTCTGCGTGTACTTTTGTTTCAGCTGCGCAATGTACCTGGTTATGTACTCCAGGGTCACCGGGTCCTCCACATGCAGGCGATGGCTCTGGCACTCAACCTGGGCGCGATTGATCAGGATGCGCGCGTCGGTCGTCAGACCGGCAAAAGCCATCACAACGTGGTGGTCCAGCATGCAGATCTTGCGCACCGTGCGATCCTCGAACGACTTCCTGAGCATACTCGACCTGCAGGCGGTGGCCGCCTGGCGAGAAGATGAGAACAGACCGATCGTAGCGCGAGGACATATTTTACAGTTCGCTGATATGCAGTATTTTTAAATACGGAATCGAGGAGTT
>JAJJHY010006570.1:116873-169789 GCA_021224005.1 Drosophila setifemur
GTACTGGGTAAGTTAGATCTGGTTTTCGAGCTTCAGGCATAGATGTAATGCCGAAGGGAGGTCAGTGGGCTCTTTGATTCCCAACAGTCTAGGTAGATCTCCCCTTAGTCCTCTTACAAAGGTGTCTAGGGCTTTGTCTCTGTACATCTTTATCAACATCTGCTCTGCCTCTCTACCCATCTGTGTGCACCATACCTTAGTAAGTATCAGTGATAGCTGTCTTAAAACTTCTTGGTGAAATTCCTCCACAGATTGGTGGTTTCCCTGTACTAACATGGTCATATGTTACTCCAATGTATTTATGTCCCGTTTGTCAGCATAATGGAGTACGAGACATCTGGATATTGCCTCCCAGTCCAATGGTACACTGTACGATTCCAACGCTATATCGGCATTGCCAAGTATCTTATTGGAATGGTGTGCAATATTCCGTAATATTTGGGGGTACCTCTGAGGTTGTCATAAGTAGCCAAAACCCTTTCCCCAGGAACTAAATACCGATGGATGGCCACAAAATTATTTTATGCTTTTCACTATGTCTGGCACTCTAAATAGGTCTTAAAAATTCCTTTCATGTCCAGGTGCAATAACATGGTCAGTAGCCCTTGTAAAGTCATATGTCGAATAATTAAACTGTCTCAAAATACCAGGCAACTGGTCAGATTTTCTGTGGTTATTGTTGGACTACTAACAGCTGGTCTAGGTTCCAACATAGGTGGTCTAAGTAGGCTATTCTGATTGGCCATTTTAAGACATCCCCAAAATAGGTTTATTTTCCTTTAAAATTTATGCAGCGGAATTCAGGCAAATCTATTCAAGAACCCTGGCTTTTCTTTCGTCGTTGTTTAAAAAAAAATTTCTGTTTATCAAATGGAGACAAAAGAATAAAAGTGTTTAGTCGGCAATCATTCGCGCGTTTCATATTTCTGCATGCGCAAGTCTACATTACGTAAGCATAATATGCTGGCCATAATATGCTACTCCCTCCCCTTAAATGGGTAGCATATGCTTCTGCTGAGGTTTATGGATACAATCTGGGTAGTGCAATTGGATTTGCATCTTGCACTCCATTTGCTATTTTAGTTTTAATTTTGAGATATACGCAAATAATGCAAGTTGGTAAGGCTTATGATTAATGCAATTGTATAAACTATGTAATTATTATTTGATATTAAATTTACAATGTCTTTGTGTTCTATTTTAATTACTTTCAAGGGTGCTTATAATGGAGTCGATTGATCGGGATTCAAATGATTTTCACTCAGGACTATTTTTTTATACCCTTGCAGAGGGTATTATAATTTTGACCAGAAGCTTGTAACGCAGTGAAGGAGACGTCTCCGACCCTATAAAGTATATATATTCTTGATCAGCATCACCAGCCGAGTCGATATAGCCATGTCCGTCTGTCCGTCTGTCTGTCTTTCCGTCTGTCGGTTGCTATGTAAACTAGTCTCTCAGTTTTAAAGCTATCGGACGAAAACTTTGCACAAATCCTTCAATCTGTTGCAGGTAGTATATAAGTCCGAACGGCCGGAATCGGAACACTAAATCACATAGCTGCCATAGGAACGATTGGGAAAAAGTGCCAAAACTTCGACATTTTTAAAGATAATTTATTTATTTTAATAGCAATTTTAACGTATCCTGAAAGTTTTATCAAAATCGGACCACTATATCCTATAGCTGCCATACAAACGATCAAACAGTTTTAAGGCATCTGGTCTGCAAGGGTATTCTAAGCATCGGGTACCGAAGCTAGCCTTCCTTTCTTGTTTCTATATTAAGTTTACAATGTTAAATTGTTAATATTTTGTTGCCTTTAATCGTTATATTTAGACCCTGTACCCAAAGGGTAAAGGGTATATTAAGTTTGTGCAAATGTATGTAACAGGCAGAAGGAGGCGTGGCAGACCCCACAAAGTATATATATTCTTGATCAGCATGACGAGCTGAGTCGATAAAGCCATGTCCGTCTGTCCGTCTGTCCGTCCGTCCGTCCGTCCTTCCGTCCGTCCGTCCGTCCTTCCGTCCGTCCGTCCGTCCGTCCGTCCGTCCGTCCGTCCGTCCATCCGGATGAACACACGGATCTCAGCAACTGTAAGAGTTAGAGGAACCGTATTACCAGTGTAGATTCTCCTAATACTGAGTCAATTAGAGTTTATTTTTTTAAGTCGGTGCCACGCCCACCGCCCCCGCAATTTGTATTTGAATTTTTGCACTGCCCTGCACTGCACAATTTTCAAGATAAAATTTTGGAATAAATACACATAAAATTGGAGCATAGATTTCTACCGATCCTGAAAATTTCATCAAGATTGGTTAATTAGAAAGCGCACAATAAATACCTAAATTTTACAGGCGCTAACCACAAATAATCTGTTTATTTGCACAAACAAATGGTAAAGCGCTTGCGTTCGGTGGTTGATTTTTCTCGTTTGATTGAAAGCGTGAAGATCTTGGGTTCGAATCCCAGACAAGACTCGGTGTGAATATATACATATATATATATATTTTTTTTTTTTGCCTATAAGCAAATTTGTACAGGGTCTGTAACAGTCGGGAAACTCGACTGTAACGTTCTTACTTGTTAGACCCTGTACCCAAAGGGTAAAGGGTATATTAAGTTTGTGCAAATGTATGTAACAGGCAGAAGGAGGCGTGGCAGACCGCACAAAGTATATATAATCTTGATCAGCATGATGAGCTGAGTCGATATAGCTATGTCCGTCTGTCCGTCTGTCCGTCTGTCCGTCCGTCCGTCCGTCCGTCCGTCCTTCCGTCCGTCCGTCCGTCCGTCCGTCCGTCCGTCCGTCCGTCCATCCGGATGAACACACGGATCTCAGCAACTGTAAGAGTTAGAGGAACCGTATTACCAGTGTAGATTCTCCTAATACTGAGTCAATTAGAGTTTATTTTTTTAAGTCGGTGCCACGCCCACCGCCCCCGCAATTTGTATTTGAATTTTTGCACTGCCTGCACTGCACAATTTTCAAGTTAAAATTTTAAAAATACACATGCAATTGGAGCATAGATTTCTACCGATCCTGAAAATTTCATCAAGATTGGTTAATTAGAAAGCGCACAATAAATACCTAAAGTTTACAGGCGCTAAACACAAAAAATCTGTCTATTTGCGCAAACAAACGGTAAATCGCTTGCGTTCGGTGGTTGATTTTTCTCGGAAGTGTCGCTGCAGCTGCGCTGCCACTACCTTCATATACATATGTATGAATGTGTATATAAGTATGTATGTATGAATGTGCGTCTTTAATATATTTATACTGTATTAGCTGTCGGTTCAAAAAGTTTGGGTTTGTCGAATGGTTACGACGTTCGACTTAAAACGCGAAGATCTTGGGTTCGAATCCCAGACCGGACTCGGTGTGACTATATATACATATATATATTTTTTTTTGTACAGGGTCTGTAACAGTCGGGAAACTCGACTGTAACGTTCTTACTTGTTTTTGTGTTGTAATGGTTGGTTATACTGTCAATATCAAAAAGGTTGATGCGGATACAATGATGCTCGTGTTCTGATGGAATTTTTATCGGTTTCTTGGAAAATAGGAGGTACCCGGGGTCATAGTCAATATTGTTGATCTGGATTAGTTGGGCTTGGCACAATTTTGTACATGCAATTTTGCAAGAGCATCAAGATGAGCCAGGGGCCTGTAGGATGGGAATATGATTTATTTTGTTTCTTGAATTTGGACTTGTAATAGTGTGTTTCTTTGTTTCTGTTAGCAATTTTGTATTGATCGTGGTCAATCTGTTTTTTCTTATTTCTTTGTTTCGTTGTGTATCTAAGGTCGGTTGCCCGGCGTAAAGGAATACATGAGCAGGAGTCTGTCTAGTAGTGTCATGTTTAGTTAAGTGGTTGTAGATATAAAGTATTGTTTCTATCTTGCTTAGTTTGGCTTCGTTGTCGTGGGAATTCTTGATGATACGGATTTTTTCTTTTATTGTTTTGTGAAGTCACATCTGCAACGCCTGTCTTTGTAGTATTGAGTTGTAATTCTATTTCTTCGCTCTCAAGCCATCGTTTAAGAGCTAAACTGGCGAATCCACCATCTCTATCTTCCTTCCTTTGACAAGTTTCAAATTCATTAATTATATTTTGAATGAGGAGTTGGCTATTGGGGAAGTAGTGTTTCGCTGAAAAGTTTTGTAGTTTTCTGAATTCCTGGATGTAACAAGTAAGAACGTTACAGTCGAGTTTCCCGACTGTTACAGACCATGTACAAATTTGGTTGTAACTAAATAAATCAAAACCAAAAAAAAAAAAAAAATTTACACCGAGTCCGGTCTGGACTTGAAAATTGTGCAGTGCAGGGCAGTGCAAAAATTAAAATAAAATTGCGGGGGCGGTGGGCGTGTCGCCGACTAAAAAATATAAACTTCAATTGCCTCAGTATTAGGAGAATCTACACTGTTAATACGGTTCGTCTAGCTCTTACAATTGCTGAGATCCGGACGGACGGACAGACGGACATGGCTATATCGACTCAGCTCGTCATGCTGATCAAGAATATATATACTTTGTGGGGTCTGCCACGCCTCCTTCTGCCGGTTACATACAATTGCACAAACGTAATATACCCTTTACCCATTGGGTACAGGGTCTAAAAATTTCTCGTGAGCAGTTAGGATTAACTTTTTAAATTTTGCATAGGTAGGCACGTTTTTTAATAAGATAACGTTTGGACAATCTTTGTATATTTTGGATTCATGGTTGGTCTGGTCTGGTCTGTATCATTTGGAAATCTGCATAGATATCTACGTATAGAGCGCTATTTTTGGAGCAAAAATGGTTAAGTAAGTATCGTTTAGCTGTTTCTATAGTCATGTCTTCATATTGTGTGTGATTTGTTTTTTAAATATGTTTCATGTTCTATGTTAGCAGGACGTTTGATAAATATGACTTGTCTTTTATGACAATTGATTTGTTTCTCTGATAAACTTATTGAATTCCTATGTCCTCTTCTACGCTGTTTTGTGTGGATTCACCGAAAATGTTTGTTCTATTATTTATCTTGATAGGGCGTCTGCAAATTGATTTTCGTTTCCTTTAATGTATTTAATGTCGAAATCGTATTTTGAAAGTCTAAATTTCCACCTTGTCAGCTTTTGCATTAGGCTCTTTCAATTTGTGGAACCAAGGTTCTGCTGATGTAACTAACAGGATGTCTGTCTTGTGAGATAAAAGCTCTCAAGGCTACATTGCTTGCGTCGGCGGTCAATTTGAATATTCTTTCAAAATTTGGTATTCTTAATATTGAATCTTCGGAAATTAATAATTGTATCTTTAGGACAGCCTTTGTTTAGTATGTACTTCGGCTCCTTTTTTCAAACATTTAGGGGTTTAGCGATGTCGTCCAAGTTCGGTATTAACGTTCTGTAATATCCTGTGAGTCCTAGGAAAGCTTTTATTTCTTTGGGTTTGTTTGGCAATGGATATTTTAATATGACTTTTATTTTGTCGGGGTTTGGTTTTATTCCGTCTTTAGTGAGAACGTGTCCCAAAAAGGTTGTCTCCTGTCTTAAAAACTCGCACTTGTCTAGCTGTAGTTTTAAATTGGCTTGCGATAATTTTTCAAAAATTGCTTGTAAAGAATGTAAATGTTTCTCTAGAGAGATGGAAAAAACTATGTGTCGTATACTAGACAGTTTTTGTGGAAAGGCGGACGAAAAAAGTTATTCATACAGCGTTGAAATGTGGCTGTGGCATTCTTAAGTCCAAACGGCATTCGTGTATACTCGTAATGGCCATTCTTGGTTGAAAACGCTGCCTTGGGTATGGATTCTATGTCCATCTCTATTTGGTGAAAGCCTTTGGCGAGGTCTATTGTTGTAAAATAATTAACTTGCCCAGTATCTCGTCTATGTTTGGTATAGGGTATCTGTCATTTACAGTGATTTCATTTAACTTTCTATAGTCTACCATAATGCGATATTTCTTATTTCCGGAAGCCCCTAATTTCTTGGGTATAATCAAAATGGGGCTGCAATATGGTGAGTTACTTTATCGTATGGTGTTCCACTTCCTTTTCATAAGACTATTACTATGGGGATGTTGTGTGTGGTATTAATAGTATGTTTTTTTCGATTGGTAAAAGTAAGTTGGTCGCCCTCGTGATATTGAATTATCTTGTATTTGTTTAAAAATTTGGTTAATTTACGCTTTTCTTCTGTATTTAGATATTCTAGCCGAAATATGTTTCTTGAATTGTGGAGTTTGTAAAAATATAGGGTCTTGTTGGAATTATGGGTCTGTTCTGTAGTATTGTTTGTGTCAATTATTTTGTATTTCTTATTAAATAAGGTAACCATTCCTTTTTTATAGTCAACTATAGCAATAGCCTTAGACAACAAGTTGCGTCCGATAGCAGTAATTGTAAGGAGGTTCAGGCTAAACAGAGACTTGCTCCTGATATCTCATTTCCCCTATACTCATTCTTGACTGACCGCTGTCTGATGGGGTCTGTCTTCACCGGATTATTGGTGGTCATATTTTCTCCTTGGCGAAGGTTAGTTGGTAACATTGTAGAGTTAGTTCTGAAGCGGTTCTGATCAAATTTATT
Organism: Drosophila setifemur; assembly: GCA_021224005.1. Taxonomy (NCBI): domain Eukaryota; kingdom Metazoa; phylum Arthropoda; class Insecta; order Diptera; family Drosophilidae; genus Drosophila; species Drosophila setifemur. Next base: position 123,461 of record JAJJHY010006570.1, read on the forward strand.
GTGTCTGTTGAATGGTGGGTTTGGTCTAGGTGGTTGTATCACAAGTGAACTAGGTCTTGGTTAAACTTCAATAGGTTGGTATTGGAAAAATGATTTAGGGTTAGTTCTGGGTATATGAGGTGGTATGTGAGTATATGGGGGTTGGAAGGGTGTTATTAATAAGTTATGATTATTCATTTGTTGGTTATGTAAAATTTTTTGTGCTTTATTTAAATTCTGAACTAACTTTTCATTATTTATATCTATGGCTGGTGATTCATATTGACTCTTTTCTTAAAATATGTTTATAAGTGATATCAAATAGGCAATGTTACAATTACTTATTCTGATATAAATGTGGTTGGACAATTTTTGAATTAATGTTACAATTACTTATTCCGATGTTAAAGTGGTTGGGCAAATTTTGAATTAATGTTTCAGAAATGTAGTTTCTAATTCTAACTTTAACTGACTGGTTAGTATTTGTCGTCTTTTCTCTGCATCTTCTAGGAATTGGCGAATGTGGCCGCGGACAATTTTATTATTCAGGTGGTTTGTAATTTTTATATTATTTTTGTTTTCTGCCTTACCATTATTCACTTAGTTTATGATGTTACAATGCACACTTAGCTGTTTCGCTTTTGTTAGAGTAACCTTTATGGATTTCTAAGGCGTCTTTTCAAAAGAGTGTATATTTTTCTTTCTTTTAAGTTGCTTCACTTCACGATTACTTCTCGGTTGTTGTTTCACTCATCCCACCAACTGCGCCAATAATGTAATTGTATAAACAAGTAAGAACGTTACAGTCGAGTTTCCCGACTGTTACAGACCCTGTACAAATTTGGTTATAAGCAAAATAAATTAAAACTTAAAAAAAATAAAATATTTACACCGAGTCCGGTCTGGGATTCGAACCCAAAATCTTCGCGCTTTCAATCAAACGTCATAACCATTCGACCATACAAAACTTTATAAATCAGCAACTAATACATTATAAATATATTTATGGCACACATTCATACATATGTATATCAAGGTAGTGGCAGCTGCAGCTGCAGCGGCACTTCCGAGAAAAATCAACCACCGAACGCAAGCGCTTTACCATTTGTTTGTGCAAATAAACAGATTATTTGTGGTTAGCATCTGTAAACTTTGGGTATTTATTGTGCACTTTCTAATCAACCAATCTTGATGAAATTTTCAGGATCGGTAGAAATCTATGCTCCAATTTTATGTGTATTTATTCCAAAATTTTATCTTGAAAATTGTGCAGTGCAGGGCAGTGCAAAAATTCAAATACAAATTGCGGGGGCGGTGGGCGTGGCGCCGACTTAAAAAAATAAACTCTAATTGACTCAGTATTAGGAGAATCTACACTGGTAATACGGTTCCTCTAACTTTTACAGTTTCTGAGATCCGTGTGTTCATCCGGATGGACGGACGGACGGACAGACGGACAGACGGACATGGCTATATCGAATCAGCTCGTCATGCTGATCAAGAATATATAATTTGTGGGATCTGCCACGCCTCCTTCTGCCTGTTACATACATTTGCACAAACTTAATATACCCTTTACCCTTTGCGTACAGGGTCTAATTACTTGAGTCTATCGAATGAGGGGGCCAAGATGCCTAAGGTCAACATCGAAAATTAATAAAACTTTTAAATAAAACAGGATGAAATATTAAGACGACCGCTTTATTCTGTTTCCAACTTAAGACTGAGTGTACCAAATTTATTTCATATTTAAAGTTAAGTCTAATTTGATTTGGTCAGCACTTAGGCCTGATCGTACTGTGTTTGATCGTACTGTGTTTGTACAAAATAATAAAAATGATGTATACATACAATGTGTTGTTGAGCTCTAACATTATGTAAGCATAATATGCTGGGCATAATATCCTACTATATACATACGTAACTGTTGCCGTTCAGTTCAACGTACGAAGATCAACCGTTAGAATTTTGCACGTTCGTTTCCTTAGCTTTCGCTCTTTTAGCTGACAGCCAAGCTTTGGTACAGCTTGGTGCGGTGTAGCTTGTGCGTCAGGTAATCCTGGGCCGGTTGGCCGTTGCACTCCTATGCTGAGATAGGATGTGATGGTTGGAAGGGGAACTGCCCTTCATATACTGCTGGCCTACAGACTCAGCCAGTATGGATTTAATAAAATTTGTTAACAGCTATTTGCCAAATATTTGTTATTTGAATATCAAAAACGAACTGAACTTAAGAACTAACATAAATGAACGCTATGTCAGCAGTTTGGCCGGCGCTGGTCAACGGGCGATCGGTCGTTGCCGTCGCCCGGTTAACTTAGTTAACTACTACCCCCTCAGAATTAAGGCCGCCCTCGGTCGACCCTAAATGAGCTATCACTTCCTTTAGTTGGACCTCGGATCTTCTGGCCCTCATGACTCGTTGACAGGTTAGGCCGATGCAGACTATACCACAACTAATTGCTCCCATAATTAGTGCTATCTGGCTCACTCGATTGATGTCGACATCATCGATGTCCTCCCCGAACTTCTTGATGTGCTCCAGGTTACGTTCACTTAAGCGGTGAAGATGTGGGAGGCTTAGTACTTCGTGTTTAATGGAGATGTTCAGGACAGGCGAGTTGGCCACCCCTGGGGTCCTCTTCTGGACTACGTCATGATTCACGAAGGGTGTCATTGACCATGACACGCTCTACAAAAGTGATCAGGTGCGTGCCTCTTATCTGGATGATAGTGCCGTTGTCCACACGCACACGTGCTGGTCTATCATTTAGATTATGATCCCCTCGTCGACGTTAGTGATGGGATGTAGGTCGCTCTGCTGCGTATCGCAATACGCTATTCTACCAGTGTGGAGTTCTTGAGCGCTCGAGCTTATTGGAAACAGTTGGCAAAATGTTGCTCCTGGTGTTATGGAGCAATTTTTGACAACTCTCTCAACTTCGTATTATGGTGGGCCGCGGGAAGGATAGTAATTTTATTACAAGCTATCTTAACTACAGGGAATTTGATGATAAAATGTAGAACGTTAGGGGACTGCAAAACTTTTACGGACGCTACGGACAAAATATCTTTAATAGGGGTACCAGTGGGCTCCTCGATCCAAACATTCTCCAGATCTGCTTGGTCCAAGATACTTGGACTAACTATGTTTAGCAAGAGCTATGGCAAGTATTAAATTTTGCAATTCCATGATTATGACTCTATTACGAGTTAACAATATTTCGTATAAGTGACATGAATCTATCTGTGGACTCTTTGATGCTTTCAAAATCTGATTGAATGTTTTTGTAATTTCATTGATTTGATTCTAAGTTTCTCTTGCTCTGATCGCGTTTTGAGCGTTTTTTAATTTGTTCTGAACCTCGTATTGAGGGTATGACCTCAGCCGGTTTCTTGTCTATGACTGAATGGAAAGATTTGTTATATCTGGCTGTGGCCAGCAATATCAGTTCTACCGTGTCACTTATGCCTTTGTCGATTTTTAGGCATCTTGCAAGCTCTATTAGAGTGCTATGAAAGCATTCTACTTGTCCGTTGGAGACACTGTGGAGGGGCGGCGCATTCGAGATGATGTCGCCAAAATGATTTTCCAGTATGGCTGTGGTCGTATGCGAGTTCAATGATGGTTCATTGTCGCAGTAGATGGCCTTGGCTTTGGGGAAAAAATTCATTAGTTGTAGCAGGGGTGCTTTTAGATCTATTATGGTTCTAGACGGAATCGGCTGCACCACAGCAAATTTTGAAAATTTGTCGATGCAGGTGAGAAAGTATTTTTTGTCCGTGGAGAAAATGTCAATGTGCAATATTTCCTCTACATGGGCCTGGATTGGTGTTTCGCCGAGCTCCTGTTTTTTGGATGCCTGTCGTACTTCGCTTTGGCACATGTTTTGCAAATAGCGACTATTTCGCTTGCACACTTTGCCATCTTCGGGAAGTAGTACTCGGAGAGTACCTGCTGCACATTTTCTTGGGCCGACCTGTGAGCTCTGTCATGCTCGGCGGTGAGGATTTCTTTCCTCTCCTGGACTGCAAAAATGTCGGTGACCCTTTTCTTGCAGTGCATAAACCTTGTGGCCGGAAATCTTCGCACCACTTCGTCCTGAATTAATGCCAGTGTCACAGTGAAAGGCATTTATACCATTAGGAATTATGGTGTTCGATTCCAAGGGGAGCGCGCCTCTTCCAGAATTTTTTGGATTTGGAAGCAGTTCACGGGTTTGTACGTGGATTCGATAGAGTGCGTGAGCGAAAGCTCGCTGTGTATCGTGGCTGCACACGACTCTGGCTCTTGATCCCTGACAACATTGAGTTGCTGTCTTGAGAGGGCATCCGAAACGAGGTTGTCTTTGCCGGGCTTGTAAAAAATTATCGCGCCGGTCTCGTCGATGCGTGCGTTCCACCTTTTGGATTGGATTCCGATACTACAAAAGTCAAGGGCTAATGGTCGTTAAGATGATTATATCTTTTACCGCGTATAGATAGTGTCGCAACTTGGCTAGTGCCCATACTATAGCTAGCAGCTCTCTTTAGTTGGTAGCATAGTTGACCTCCCTGTCACTCAATGTCCTAGAGATCATTGTGATGGGGCGTCCCTCTTGGAACAGCACTGCACCGATGCCGTGGGCTGAAGCATCAGTCGTTAGATCAAATGGTTTTTTGTAATCCGGATATCTGAGGATGACGTCTACAGATGCCAGGATATTACGCAGTTTCTCGAAGGCACGTTGTTCCGCTTCTGAGAATTCCACCTGGTTGCTCCTGGATCTGTGCCTACTAACACTTCCGTTTTCCCCCTTTAGTATGTCTGAAATGGGTCTCGCTATTGATGCAAAGTCTTTGATAAAACATTATATTGTATTCAATATAATGATCCCTCTCGTCAATCGGTCTTACAGGCCGATCTTAATAACTTACAGGCATGGTGTGTAATAAATTCTCCAAAATTAAACGGCTCTAAGTGCAAACTGATGACGTTTCACCGTAAAGATCCTCAGTTTGCTGCTTACTCTCTAGATGGAGTCTTTCTTGATAGAGTCACGCGTGTTGATGATCTTGGCGTCATACTTGATGACCACATTTCATGCATGGTAAATAAGGCCATGGGTGTTTTAGGCTTTATAAAACGGTGGTCAAAAGAATTTAATGACCCCTACGTGACTATGACTTTGTACGTCTCGCTTGTCCGGCCAATTCTTAAGTACGGATCATGTGTCTGGAGTCCTCAGTATGGAGTTCACCAAGACAAAATTGAATCCGTGCAAAAAAGATTCCTTATTTTCGCGCTTAGATGCCTCAACTGGGAACCAAACTTTCAACTTCCCTCTTACTCTAGTAGACTGATGCTTCTAAACCTACCCACACTTACTAATCGTAGAACCATGCTTGATGTAGTTTTCATCCTCAAACTAATACACAATGAGGTTGATAGTTCTGCCTTGTTAGAACGCATCAACTTTAATGTGCCCCGTAGACTTACAGGAAATTTTATCCCACTAGCTTTAAACCATAGTAGTTTGAATTATGTCCTGCATGAGCCCTTTAGAGTACTTTGCTCAGATTACAACGTAGTGCACCAACTAACGATCGATTATTCTTCTATTAATAACCTTACGCATATTAAGTCCCTAATTCTTACCTACCTTTCTCACCACAATTCTATGCAGTTTTCCTCGAAATCTTTTTACTATTTTCCCTGCATGTTCGGTCCTATCTTCGTGATCGAGCCGTACGTTATGCGGCTGCGCCCCTCGGTCGGTTGGGCGGGAGGTGGGTTGCATCACGTGCAACGGGATTCGCGAAAAAAAGCTTCTATAATAGCTGGCCAGACCTAGGAATGACCTTACTTCGAACACATTTTTTGGTTCTAGGAATTCCCTAATTCCTCAAGGTCAAGGCCCTTTCTGGGTCTGTCGCTGCACCGTTGTTGGTGACGATGAACCCTAGGAAACTGACGCTTTTCTTAAAGAACTTAGATTTCTGCGCCGATATCCTCATGTTCGCATCGTATAGGCTCTTTAGAACCCAATCTACGTGCTTCACATGGTCATTATCGTATTATTATCGGAAAAGATGATTACATCATCCACATATACGTAGCAGAACTTGCCCACTTGCTCTCGCAGGATGTCGTCAATAGTTCTCTGGAAGATGCTTGCCGCATTTCTGAGTCCAAATGGAAGTACGGAACTCATACTTCCCACCGTTTACCGAGAATGAAGATTTCTCACGGTCGCGTTTAGCGAGCGTGATTTGATGGTAGCCCGACTTTAGGTCAAGCGTGGTGAAATATTTGACCCTAGTATCATCGAGATATGTGGCATGGGGTACCTGTCGGGTACCGTCCTTTTGTTTAGCTTACGAAAGTCCAGTACCAATCGAATCTTTCCTTTGCCTGATTCGTCAGTGTTTTTTATTTACTACCCATATTGGGTTATTGTAAGGGGACTTTGACTTTTGGATGATGCCGTTTTTAAGCAGTTCCTGAATTTCGCCGTTGAGAAAGTCAACTCCTAATGATAATTACCGCCTGATTATGGCGTGAGCTATTTTCATATTTCCTGAATATGTAGTATGCGCCTACGGCTGCCTGCAGCCAGGAGACGTATGTCTCTTGGGAACCCGCAAATTCGGGCAGGCACTTGTCGGCGTTTAGCGGCTCATTACAAACTACGTCATCTCTTATTTCTACTGGTCTATAGACCTTAATCTGAGGGACTTCTGTCTGTGTGGGTGCGGTTTGTATCTCCGCCACTTGGTTGGCTAGCTGTTCTATAATATGACGTAGCTCATTTTCCCTACGTTGGCTGTCTGTGGCCGCTTCTTGCAGGGCATGGTTAATGGCAGCCTGCACGACAGTCTTTATTTGTTCTGGATTAAATGCCATATTTATGGTCGTGGGTGTGTTATCGCTAACCCTTTTCGGTGTAGAAGCTCTGGCCGGCCCTTTGGTCTCGGACTCAGAGTCGCTGTCGAATTGCCTGTTATTTCTATACTGTTGGAATGGGTTACTCATGTAGAGAAATAGTAAGGCTGGGGCTAAACAGTGGCCTGGCAACGATGTATGGGAGCTCGTCGAAACTGAGCTGTTGCCTTGGCAAACAATGACAAGTAGAGGGGATCGCGGGGACGGGGCTTCCGCTAAGGCAAACAAAAATATAAAAACAGCAAGTTGCCGCGGAAATGCATGTGCGGCTGTATCGGGTTCGCAGAGTGGAGTGGGGAGACGATAAAAAACCTAAGACTGTTGAGAAGCTAACTCTAAGAATTCAAGTATAAGCGAAGAGATGTACAAAAGCGGAATTTAACACACACAATTAACGGTGTTTTTTTTTTCTTTATCTCAGCTCAATCAGTTTTTGGTTTGCATTGTAGGCTTTTTTTTAGACCCTGTACCCAAAGGGTAAAGAGTATATTAAGTTTGTGCAAATGTATGTAACAGGCAGAAGGAGGCGTGGCAGACCACACAAAGTATATATATTCTTGATCAGCATGACGAGCTGAGTCGATATAGCCATGTCCGTCTGTCCGTCTGTCCGTCCGTCCGTCCGTCCGTCCGGATGAACACACGGATCTCAGCAACTGTAAGAGCTAGAAGAACCGTATTACCAGTGTAGATTCTCCTAATACTGAGTAAATTAGAGTTTATTTTTTTAAGTCGGTGCCACGCCTACCGCCCCCGCAATTTGTATTTCAATTTTTGCACTGCCCTGCACTGCACAATTTTTAAGCTAAAATTTTTTTAAAAATACACATGCAATTGGAGCATAGATTTCTACCGATCCTGAAAATTTCATCAAGATTGGTTAATTAAAAAGCGCACAATAAATACATAAAGTTTACCGGCGCAAAACACAAAAAAACCGTTTATTTGCGCAAACAAACGGTAAATCGCTTGCGTTAGGTGGTTGATTTTTCTCGGAAGTGCCGCTGCAGCTGCGCTGCCACTACCTTCATATACATACGTATGAATGTGTGCCTTCAATATATTTATACTGAATTAGCTGCTGATTTAAAAAGTTTGGGTTAGCCGAATGGTTACGCCGTTTGATTGAAAGCGTGAAGATATTGGGTTTAAATCCCAGACCGGACTCGGAGAAAATATTTTTTTTTTTTGTTTTGATTTATTTTGCATATAACCAAATTTGTACAGGGTCTGTAACAGTCGGGAAGCTCGACTGTAACGTTCGTACTTGTTTTTTTTTACACAGTTAGGTTTTATTTTTATATAAAATGGAATTGCAGAATTTATTCTCGGTGTAAAAAAATGCAGATGTGAAATGTTTGAATAATGTTGCTCACTTACATGTTTTGCAAAGGTTTTTAAAGAGGGTTGTTATTCCCGTTGGGCGCCAATGAAACAAATCCTTCTGCTACCGGGTGATCGCTGCCTGCGGTCAGTGGTGTATGGAAGCCGGTGTGGCTTGTGCGTCAGGTAATCCTGGGCCGGTTGGCCGTGGCACTCCTATGCTGAGATAGGATGTGATGGTTGGAAGGGGAACTGCCCTTCATATACTGCTGGCCTACAGACTCAGCCAGTATGGATTTAATAAAATTTGTTAACAGCTATTTGCCAAATATTTATTATTTGAATATCAAAAACGAACTGAACTTAAGAGCTAACATAAATGAGCATTATAGCGGCCTCGCAAATATGCAGAGTTTATCGGCTATGCACGAGCTTCCGGCCAAACGCTATGTCAGCAGTTTGGCCGGCGCTGGTCAACTGGCGATCGGTCGTTGCCGTCGCCCGGTTAACTTAGTTAACTTATATATAAATTCTCTGTTCGTATATTCCAGTCAAAGATTAGCCGTTGAAGCCCCAATTGTAACATGTTAAAGCTCATATGAGCTTTACTTTTTATGTCCATAAAATATTTGCGTTTGCAAATACATTCGATTTTCGCGTTTCCTCGTGCCCCAAAAGTTATCAAATAACAAGTGAGAACGTTACAGTCGAGTTTCCCGACTGTTACAGACCCTGTACAAATTTGGTTATAGGCAAAATAAATCAAAACCAAAAAAAATATATATTCACACCGAGTCCGGTCTGGGATTCGAACCCAAGATCTTCGCGTTTTAAATCGAACGTCGTAACCATTCGACAAACCCAAACTTTTTGAACCGACAGCTAATACAGTATAAATATATTGAAGACGCACATTCATACATACATACATACACATTCGTATTTATGTATATGAAGGTAGTGGCAGCGCAGCTACAGCGGCACTTCCGAGAAAAATCAACCACCGAACGCAAGCGATTTACCGTTTGTTTGCGCAAATAAACAGATTTTTTGTGTTTTTCGCCTGTAAACTTTAGGTATTTATTGTGCGCTTTCTAATTAACCAATCTTGATGAAATTTTCAGGATCGGTAGAAATCTATGCTCCAATTGCATGTGTATTTTTAAAATTTTAACTTGAAAATTTTGCAGTGCAGGGCAGGATCTGCGAGGGGTGCCACCAAACATACTAAAATTAAATATATGATTGTGTGCCAATTATCCTGTTGCGGAACATCTATCAAATGAAAAGGTTGCATTTTTTCAATAACAATAAATAAATCACTTTCACTTCCCATAGCGAACGGACGTGTTTTTATTTTGCGCCCCGAAAATTTTCTGTTTGATAACAAAAACCCCGGAGTTTTTATAAAGTAACCAATTTAAGCTATTCCAATCACTATCTGCGGTATTCATCAGCTTTTTCCGTTCGCTACGCGTGTGCAGGCACCTGTTTATTGAAATAACTCTGAGCAAGTAATTTTGTGTAAGCTTAGTGTTGTTGTAGTTTGTTCTTCATCTCCGTTTTGCGTGTTAATCTATTTACCGCAATTTCTTAGTAAAGTCGCCCTCTCTCTTTGTAATTTGTAAATTTGTAAATATGTTTATCGCAACGGTAGCAAAGTCCCTCTCTCTGCCCGTACTTCTCTCTCATTATACACCATTCTCTTCTCTCTTTGCACAGTGGTCCACAGCACTGCAAAAATGTCCGAAATTATCTGTTCGGTGAAAACTTGCCGCAAAGCTATTACAGCGAGACAAGCCAGTATCCACTGTTGGCTGTGCGATAATATCATGCATTGCAAGTGCGTGAGCTTTTCCGGGCATGTAGCCGATGCTATGGCCCTTAGGACTGGGTTGCATTATTGTTGCGAAGCCTGCCGCGAGATTGAGAACGAAATAAAATCGTTCATGCCGCAAACCAAAGGTGGTTTTAAAAATTTGGTTATTGGTTTTAAACAAATCCATGACCAAATGACGGCGCTCGACGCTCAATTTAACAGCCTTCAAAAAAACCGCTTCTGGTGAATCCGTGGCCGCAAAAAAACCGCTACTGATGAACCCGTGGCCACTACCACACAATCTCGGGCGGCGGAGCAACGAATGATGGCAAAACAGATGGCATCGGCCACAGACGCTATAAAAGATTCGGTTTCCGAATGTGCCAGTGTGGTAGGAGCACAGCCACAGTCCGTCCCAGAGCCAGGAAATATCCCATTAATTCCGAAAGTCAAAACCATCCCAGTCCCGAATATACCCACTCCAACTAAGGTCCAGACTACCGGCTCCACTTGGTTCCGATAGCGTGAAACCTGCAGAACCAAAACCCCTCACGGTAATCCCACCCAACAAACAAATATTTTTATCTCGGCTTGCTCCTGACCTCTCTGCGACTGACGTCGCTGCTTTTATACGAAGCAAAACAATAGCCTAGGTAAAGGTAGAAAAATACAACTTTTCCTACGCTAGGGACATTGCATCTTTCAAAATAAGTGTCCCATTAGAGTTCTTCGACATTATTTGCTCTCCCGGTTTCTGGCCAGAACATATTATAGTCCAAGAACACCAAACTAGGACTTTTCCTAATTCTTTAATTAAAAACAATAAAAGGCCTATTGCCATTAAACTTCCCCAGCCAACTGCATCTGCTGTGAATACAAAAAACTAGCCTCCTCTTTCCTTATATCCTATCAGAATACAAGAGGCCTACGAAGTAAGCATACTAAATTGTACTCTGATAGTTTTTCATTTGGTTCACAGGTGATTGTGTTTACTGAAACCTGGTTAAAACCCGACATTCTCAGTTCCGAGGTTTTCCCAGGCAAGTACACAATCTTTAGAATTGATCGTCCGGGCGGGGTGGCGGAGTATTACTTGAGGTTGACTTCAACTTGCTTGCCGACAGGGATCAGTTGATTGTTATTGTTGACTCTTAACATACTGGATCTGTGTTTTGTATCAAACCCGGACGGTGTGCTTCTGTCAATAACCTCCCTCTAACACAACCTGAAGATCACTTTCGTCCCACTTTCGAGGTTACGGTCGAAAATGTAGAAATCGAGGTTTTAAAATCGGATAGGAAAGCCACACGTTCCAGATGCTTTCGCCATATGATTTCCTTAAATTGAATGATCTTATAGCCGGCTATGATTGGTCCGATCTTTATACATGCACCGACATTGTGGAGGCTGCTAAGTTATTTTATAACAAACTAGCAAGCCCGGCGAACTCAGTTTCGCCACCAGATGTTCTATATAAAATTTCGTTAGGTGATTAAAAGATGAAGAAATTTTTTTTTTTATATTTGAAAAAAGGAAAACTTTTATTCCAATCCTTCATTGTAGATTTCATCGGTTATTTGGATGTTAGGATTATTCGCTTGAATCCGCAAGCGATGCAAGATATCTTTACATATGTCGTCTTTGTATTTGTTCCATAACTGAATTGGTTGTGAAGGAAAACATGTGGTGATGATAATTGCGAATAGCGTTCGTATTTGGTAAGCATTTGATGAAACAACTGAAAACGCAAGTATTAAATCCCAATGAGAATCGTTCTCCAGCAAGCCTAATAGTTGACATGCTTCTCGATAGGTTTGGCATTGGTGGCCATTCACAGTTTTCAAATGCGCAAATGATTTTGGTCCACGTACATTTACCAACAGCAGTCGCAAATAAAAACATTCATAATTTCTAGGATAACCAGTATACATGCGACTCTTTGGCCATTTTCCAAATGCACTGCTAAATGTACAACTGTGGGATATCTTTCATGAATTTGAAATGACAATAATCGCTACAGTGCTTCATTAGTACGACCTATCTGCCAATTAGAAGTTACTGATTTCGTCATTCGCATTTTCCGACGCAATACCAACCACACCCATGTCGCTGCCTTTTTTAACGTACTTGCACAAATATTTGATTGATTTGTCTGAATGACAACTCTCAACGTTTGCATGTGTTTCGAAAATTCGTGATAGCAGCGGGCAATATGGTACAATGATTTGATCTTGATCTTGATCTTGATTTTGAACATTAACTTTGATAGTTCGACCATTATCTTCTTTTGAACGCCGACGATAAACTGGATATCCATCGTTCATTGTGGGATCAGTGACTGGATCAGGAATTTCAGCTGATATGATGTCATCCACTTCATTTGAATGTAATTTGTTCAGCAACCAAATTAGGATATGAGCATGCGATAGTCCATGCTTCTGCCATTCCACCGAGTACATATAACAACGTGTGTCACCAAAAGCTCGATACTCGAAGCACATCCATCATAACCCTCAGTTTTTGCTGAAATACTCTGGCGATTATGTCATGGCGATCTTGCGGTTTTTGGCCCGGTTCCAACTCACGTTCAATTTCCGTCCACTTCGGATTGCATGTGAACGTAATAAATAAATCCGAAGTTTCATAATTTCGCACGTACGTTATAGCGTCTTGAGCGTATTTGTGCATGTGGCGTGGGCTTCCGATATAAGATGATGAGAGAATCGTCAGACGTCCAATATTCTGAACATCACCATCTGAATGAATAGTATCACGCAAGTGTATATAGTCATCAGATCGTGGCTTTGCCTGATTGAATCGGATGAACGCTAAACGTTCGGTCTCGACTTTGACATACATGTCGACAGCGAATTGCTGGAATAGCCGACGGCACTTCATGTGTACGAATCATCATACGATACGCATAGTAATTCATTGCGATTAGATTTTTATTCGTTGATACGCCTGTAAATGCAAAATTAAATGAATTGTTAATGGAAACCAATAATAGCAATAATAGCAATAATTAGTGAGTGAATATTGTACCTGTAATTGGATCGACCATCGTCAACGTGAGGTCGTATCAGTCTTGCCCTTGCCAACAAATGATTGCATATTGTAACGCATCGTAAAACGATGAGTCTCGTTTACACGATGCATGATATTGTTTCTTCGCTGAATGACAATGTCTCGCGATTTAGTTGAATCGCCAACAATAATTGCAGCAACATCATTAACGGTGGGTGCATTGAATCTTTGCACATGTTCACCTATTGGGGTACAATCCGCTCTTATGACAAATTTGTGCGTATCCGATGGCATTCGTTCCAATGCCGTGAAAAATTGCTTGCAACTGTTCAATAATTCGACCCTTTAACTTTTGTGTTCCCTGTATATTGCACCGTACATTAAGCTGATCCACCACCGACGAAATTAAATATATTTGCAGAAATTGATGCGGTTCATCTGGTGTTGGCACCATTGAACCATGCAAATGATATATTTGTCCTTGTATCTGTAATTGCAAACAATCAATTGATGAAACAAGTTTATGGCGATGGTTGCCTATCCCGTAGCAGAGTGCACGAGTGGTTACAACGTTTTCAAAGTGGTCGTGAGGACATAAATGACGATGAACATGTGGGCCGACTAAAATCCGTGATCACCGAAAATTCCATCGAAACTGTGCGTGAATGCATAAAAAATCAGCCGAAATCATCATTGAAATTCATGGAAATAGAATTGAACATCTCCAAAACATCGATTTATCGCATTTTAGACGAACATTTGGGCTTACAAAAGGTGTGTGCACGGTTTGTTCCGTACAAATTGACTGACGTCCAAAAATTGCTCAGAATTCAACATTCGAAGGACATCATTAAAGAGGCAAAAAAAGACCCGAACTTCCTTTACAAGACTTTGACTGGTGACGAAACGTGGTGTTTTCAATATGATCCCGAAACGAAACGCCAGAGTGCTGAATGGAAGGCGTCGGACGAGCCGAAACCCAAAAAATCGCGCCTGGAGAAGTCAAAAGTGAAGACAATGCTGATTTGTTTTTATGATTCCAAGGGTATTGTCCACAAAGAATTTGTTCCACCCGGCCAAAACGTTAAAACGAGCGCCGTATTCGACGTGTTCGGCCCGAATATCGCGAAGATGGAAGTTGGCGTTTGTTGCACGATAATGCGCCGTCTCATCGATCGACGCTTGTGACCGACTATTTGACCAAAAATCACATTTTAACCATTAACCACTCCCCGTATTCACCTGATATGGCACCGTGCGACTTCTACCTTTTCGTAAAAATGCAATTGCCGATGAAAGGAAAGCATTATGCAGACGTCGAGGCCATTCAAAAGGCTTGCACTGGCATACTGGCGGCTTTACCGGGCAACGAGCAAAAACACTCGTTCGACATGCTTTTGGACCGTGCAAAAAGCTGTATTAAAGCAGGAGACTATTTTGAAGAAAATAAATTGATTTTGCCGAAAAACTATTTGTTCTGACTTTTTGTTAAAAGCCCTGTTTACTTTGGAACGCACCTAGTATGGTGCAATGTTTTGTGTTGGGGTAAGTGATTGGTTGTTAGTTGTTTTTTTTACCTTGCAAGTCGGCATGATACCGCCTTCTCGAATGATATTAGCTCCAAAGGAAGTCATGCGAAAGCAGTTATTGTATTGAAGGATGTGTTGAAGAAAATGGCTGGAATCGGGATCACTTCCTTCGAACAAGGGTTTCAGTGGCTGTGGTGGTGTATGTAATGGATCGTTTGACTTTTCCACTTGCGCAGCACAAAACAGCCGTTTCCCCTTGGAACTTTAACGCATTGCAATATCGACATATAGTCGTCATTGGTCCAATATCTACATTTTCATCATCACTGTAGTTCGCAGTGGGATCATATTGGAATGCCAAGCGATTGTATGATGCCAATGATCTTCGTGTGCTCAATCGGGCATTTTCTCTTATCATATTTTGTCTTCGCTTAAGTTCTGTGAATACACTTGTTGCTGGCTTGCATGTCTTGTGCGGCGGCCATAGGGAAAGAGTGGTGAATTTAACCTCAAATACACGATCCACATAATTTACACAGTTCACAGTCAAAGACAAATATTTTTTTTTTTCACAATTTCACAGTGAACACAATACCGGTTTGTCACATGAAATTAACTGAGCAGAGAACAATGAGTTGCTGTCAAACAATGTACCACGCACTGCCGCCATCTACTTAAAATATTGGTTTGTAGTACATGCTGTGTATCAGAGATGGCGCTGTATGTAAACAAAGATTTTCCCGCTTTTCTGTTGAAATTTTTTCTATAAACCTCAGGGAGCCCGATACCTTTCCAACGAATACAAAACCGTGAAAATCGGTTCGTGCGTTTGGGTATTATAGCGTCAGGAAGGAAAACCCGACTTATATTTATATAGTAGATTAAAAATGTTTTTCGACTAGTGTGTTCCGTTCTAAACGCTCATTGTTATAATAATTATTTAACTCGTTGCAAGATCCAGTTCACTCAGGACCCACAGTTTTGTAACTTTATTAACACCCAGCATAAGTCTGTTCTATACCCATCCTCTATGTCATTTGAAAACTCTTTGGCAAACACCGATCAGGCCATTGCTGATCTTTTTGCTAGATTTTTCAAAACCACATATGAACCCGCAAAAATTTTAAACCATACGGATTTCCAGGAATTCCCAAGGTCTAATTTAAATTATTCAGTCTCATACGTTATCACTATCCAAAACAAGTAAGAACGTTACAGTCGAGTTTCCCGACTGTTACAGACTCTGTACAAATTTGGTTATAAGCAAAAAAAAAAATAAAATATATGTATATATATATATTCACACCGAGTCCGGTCTGGGATTCGAACCCAAGATCTTCGCGTTTTAAGTCGAACGTCGTAACCATTCGACAAACCCAAACTTTTTTAACCGACAGCTAATACAGTATAAATATATTGAAGACGCACATTCATACATACATACATACATACATACACATTCGTATGTATGTATATGAAGGTAATGGCAGTGCAGCGGCACTTCCGAGAAAAATCAACCACCGAACGCAAGCGATTTACCGTTTGTTTGCGCAAATAAACAGATTTTTTGTGTTTTTCGCCTGTAAACTTTAGGTATTTATTGTGCGCTTTCTAATTAACCAATCTTGATGAAATTTTCAGGATCGGTAGAAACCTATGCTCCAAATGCATGTGTATTTTTTAAAAAATTTTAGCTTGAAAATTGTGCAGTGCAGGGCAGTGCAAAAATTCAAATACAAATAGCGGGGGCGGTGGGCGTGGCACCGACGTAAAAAAATAAACTCTAATTTACTCAGTATTAGAAGAACCTACAGTGGTAATGCGGTTATTCTAGCTCTTACAGTTGCTGAGATCCGTGTGTTCATCCGGACGGACAGACGGACAGAAGGACATGGCTATTCAGCTCGTCATGCTGATCAAGAATATATATACTTTGTGGGGTCTGCCACGCCTCCTTCTGCCTGTTACATACATTTGCACAAACTTAATATACCCTTTACCCTTTGGGTACAGGGTCTAAAAAAGGTAAACGAGGGGATGCAAGCAATTATGGAGGTATCTCTAAATTGTCTGCTATTCCCAAGCTCTTCGAGAAACTGATAACCCCTCAATTGCAACACCTATGTAGCTCTTTTGTGTCTCCATGCCAACATGGATTTATGAAACGTCGCTCGACGACTAGTAATCTTGTGGAGCTCTCATCCTTTGTTATCAAGGGCTTCCAGTCAAATTTTCATGTAAATCGGATGTCATTTACACAGACTTCAGTAAAGCATTCGACTACGTTAATCACTTCTTCTCATAAAGCTTGAAAAATTGGGTTTCCATGTATACTTGATAAAGTTTATTAGCAGTTACCTGAATAAAATAACACAAAGGGTTTTCTTCAAGAGCTCACTTTCTGGTGAAATTCCCTCAAGGTAGTCACCTTGGCCCTTTGCTGTTCACACTTTTTATTAACGACCTTCCATTGGTCGTACATACGTCTCGCTTACTAATGTACGCCGATGATGTCAAGCTTTGTATTCAATATAATGATCCCTCACGTCAATTGGTCTTACAGGCCGATCTTACTAACTTACAAGCATACAAGCTAATTGCAAACTGATGACATTTTACCGTATAGACCCTCAGTTTGCTACTTATTCTCTAGACCAAGGTCTTCTTGGTGTTTCCACATTTCCACATTTCGAGCATGGTAAATAAGGCCATGGGTATGTTAGGGCTTATAAAAAGGTGGTCAAAAGAACTCAATGACCCCTATGTTACCAAAACTTTATACGTCTCGCTTGTCCGGCCAATTCTTGAGTAAGGATCATGCGTCTGGAGTCCTCAGTATGGAGTTCACCAACACCAAATTGAATCCGAGCCCAAAACATTTCTGGTTTTCGCGCTAAAAAGCCTTATTAGAACGCATCAACTTTAATGTGCCCCGGAGACGTACTAGAAATTATATCCCCCTTAGCTTTAAACCATAGTAGTTTAAATTATGTCCTGCATGAGCCCTTTAGAGTACTTTGCTCAGATTATTACGTAGTGCACCAACTAACTTCAGATTTTCCTTCAATTAACGACCTTACTCACATTAAGTCCCTAATTCCTACCTATGTATGTACCTATGATGTGCTACACAGTTCTATGTAGTATTCCTCGAAAATTTTTCACCTATTTTCCCTGCATGCTCGGTCCTACCTCAGCTAATTAGCCGTACGTTATGCGGCTGCGCCCCTCGGTCGGTTGGGCGGGAGGTGGTTTGCATCACGTGCAACGGGATTCGCGTAAAACAAAAAATCAAATCTTATTGGTAAACTACATACTCATACGCTTGCAAAGGGTATTATAATATTGACCAGAAGTTTGTAACGCAGTGAAGAAGACATTTCCGACCCTATAAAGAATATATGCATTCTTGATCAACATCACCAGCTGAGTCGATCTGGATAAGACCGTCTGTCTGTCCGTCTGTCGGTTGCTATGTAAACTAGTCTCTCAGTTTTAAAGCTATCGGGCTGAAACTTTGCACCGACCCTTCAATCTGTTGCAGGTAGTATATAAGTCGGAACGGCCGGAAACGGGACACTACATCACATAGCTGTCATAAGAACGATTCGCAAAAAGTGCCATAAATTCGTCATTTTGAAAGATAATTAATTTAAGTAAACTCTATTTAATGACTTTTTTAACATATCTTGAAAAAATCATCATCATCGGACCACTATATCCTATAGCTGCCATAGAAACGATGGGAGAAAATGAGTCTTTGAGCATAACTCTGGTGATTTTCAAGACAGTTAATGCAATCTTGAGAAATACAGTTTCCATAGACATTAAAACCGTTTTAAAAAATTAAAGACCAAAATCGGATAACTATATCCTATAACTGCCATACAAACGATCAAACATTTTAAAGGCAATTGGCCTGCAAGTGTATTCTAAGCTTTGGGTACCGAAGCTAGCCTTCCTTTCCTGTTTTTTTTTTCTTTTTAAGGAGTGTATATAAATAAAGACTATGGTCTGAATGCGAAAAACAAGACCACATAAAGCATCTACTCGTATATTCTTGATTAGCATGACGAGTTGAGTTGATATAGCCATGTCCGTCTGTCCGTCGGTCCGTCCTGATGAGCGCACAGATCTCAGAAACTGAAAGAGCATGGATTTCGATCTGAAAATTTCATTAAGATTAGTTAATTAGAAAGCGCACAATAAATATCCAAAGTTTACAGGCGCTAAACACAAAAAATCTGTTTATTTGCTCAAACAAACGGTAAATCGCTTGCGTTCGGTGGTTGATTTTTCTCGGAAGTGCCGCTGCAGCTGCGCTGCCACTACCTTCATATACATATGTATGAATGTGCGCCCTCAATATATTTATACTGTATTAGCTGCCGGTTCAAAAATTTGGGCTTGTCGAATGGTTACGACATTCGACTTAAGACGCGAAGATGTTGGGTTCGAATCCCAGACCGGACTCGGTGTGAATATATATATATATATATATTTTTTTTTTTTCTTATAACCAAATTTGTACAGGGTCTATAACAGTCGGGAAACTCGACTGTAACGTTCTTACTTGTTTTTTTCTGTATTATCGAACAATTCTATTGCACTCTTATTAATTTGAGATAAGCTGAAACAAATGTCATTACAGATTTTAAGCTTTTTATATACTACTGTAACTTTTCTCAGAAGTTTGCTAAGCTGTTGAGGAGATATCTCCGACTATATAAGGTAGATAGGCAGATAATTATTATATACTTATGTACATACGAGTATATTATGTATATACTCCATGCAATGAAATTCGCCCAGCATCAGTAGACAAGTACAACAAGTACAACAAAATAGTGTATTGTATTGTTTTGTTTAAAAACACTGACAAAAAGTTGGAACTAGCTCGATTAAAAAAAGCTTAAAGGGCTTCGATCTCGTCGTTAGCTGTCCACCACCGAATGAACACACGTTGTCAAGAGATAGTTATTGAATCGAAACCCACAATTTCGGAGCTCATCAGAGTGTTAGTTCCACTATAATTATGTTTCTCGTTGCAATTCGTATTTTGGCAATTGTTTAAAAAGTCGTAGATATTAAAAAAGCAAATTGCCAAGTCATAGCTAACGTTTGATAATTTTTAAGAATTTTGCGATGCAAAACAGAGCTTTGCATCCAGCGGCGCAAGAGCTAGCTCGTGCATCCAACGGCAGACGGCAAACCCAGAAACCGACAACGAGACTAGCAGGGTGTAAACGAGGCGTTAACGGCTCAGTTAGGAAGCGCACAAACAACAAATGCGAGGGAGCACCGCATAAGATATTTTTAAAAAGAACATATTAAGTTACCTGTAATACCTATAACGAGTTCTCATTGTATGGAGGAGAATAAAAATCCCTTTAAGTGTGCAGGACCTTGGGCAAAAGTTAAGCTGCGTCTTAACACTATTATTATGAAATAGCAGAATCAGATGTAGAAGCACACGACGCAAGGCCCAAGACTAGGTCAAATAACATAAATGAAGTGACACAAAAATGTCGCAATGTCAAGATTTACTTTGGGGGATGTCCAGGACACAAAACAAAAAAAATCAGAAAATTACAGTTGAGTTTTCCGACTTATGCAAAATCAATCAATGACGAAAAAAAATGTAATACCCAATCCGTTCTGGAATTCAAACCTGAGGAAAAAAATAACTTGATCTGCGTCAGTATTATGAGAATCTGCACTGGTAATATGGTTACTCTATCTCTTACAGTTGCTGAGATCCGTTCGTTTATCCAGGCGGACAGACAGACAGACATGGCTATATCGACTCAGCTCGTCATGCTAATAAAGAGTATATATACTTTGTGGGGTCTGCGACGCCTCCTTCTGCCTGTTACAAACATTTGCACAAACTTAATACACCCTGAGATCCGACTGAGTAAGAACATTACAGTCGAGTTTCCCAACTGTTAAAGACGCTGTACCAATTTGGTTATAAGCAAAGTAAATCAGGAACGAAAAAAAAAATGTATATCCTTACCGTCATATACATTTCGAATCAAGTAGGTTATACAGTATAAATATATGGAAGGCGCACATTCATACACATGTATGATCGAAAATGCGAAAAAGAAATAACCTGCCTGGTGCTCAACCAGGGACCTCCTTGTTATCTCGGCGCAGGTAGCTACAGTATAAATATATTAAAGGCTCACATGCACATGTATATCGAACAAAAAAAAAAAATAACAAAACAAAGAAAAAGCTCAAACTTAATATATCCTAAACCCTTTTAAAGGGTCTAAAGACTACTATCGTACATTGTGGCAGCAATTCCAGACAACACAGCTAACTAAGCCTGCCTCTATGGGATGAAACGATTGCAGGACTGAAGGTAGAGATTGCATATTATTAGAGAATCGAATGGTATATTTAATGCAATGTCGAAGAAAAGTCTATAGAAAAATCAGAAAGACATTTAAAAGACATTTTGATTACTGGTCAGACGGTGAAGATATGCTACGTGCTGAAAAAAAAGGTTGCATCCGACTCATTACAACAAGCGATCGACCAGCCAGTATGCCCTATACGGAATGAAATCTTAAAGTCTTTTAAAGCCGCAGCCAATGCTGGCCTGCGCATAAAATAGGAAAGCAAACCAATTTAGTTTTAATGATATATGATTAGAAATATAACTATTTCGCTCCCAATAAACATAATTAAGACACTAACACAGTTCCATGTTTTGAAAAGGAGGAACACACTTGGGTTTTGGGTTTAGGTCTTAATTGTGTCGGTTTATTAACGGCAATGCATTAAAGGCAAAACTTTCAACGGGATTACTACGCAAAATCAAGATTAGCGAACCCAAAATCGTTCATCGTTCATTGAAGAAAATGATTATTATTATTAATTAGCGGACCTGTATTGATATTATATCGTACGAGAGAAGTTACAGAAGTGCATACAGATGCGAACAAGCATGGTTTCATGTGAGAATTTGAAGATCGATTGTTTCATACGATAAAATTCATGAGCAAAAAGACTACACCGTGCGATGAAAAATATAGCTATAAGTGAGAGCAGTTGTAAAATCCGTCAGAAAATGGCGAGTACAGTTTTAAATATAAGTTTCAAAATTGTCACAGATTGTAATGCGTACGCAATGTCATTGAAAAACAAGTAAGAACGTTACAGTCGAGTTTCCCGACTGTTACAGACCCTGTACAAAAAAAAAAATATATATATATATATATATTCACACCGAGTCCGGTCTGGGATTCGAACCCAAGATCTTCGCGTTTTAAGTCGAACGTCGTAACCATTCGACAAACCCAAACTTTTTGAACCGACAGCTAATACAGTATAAATATATTGAAGACGCACATTCATACATACATACATACATACATACACATTCGTATGTATGTATATGAAGGTAATGGCAGTGCAGCGGCACTTCCGAGAAAAATCAACCACCGAACGCAAGCGATTTACCGTTTGTTTGCGCAAATAAACAGATTTTTTGTGTTTAGCGCCTGTAAACTTTAGGTATTTATTGTGCGCTTTCTAATTAACCAATCTTGATGAAATTTTCAGGATCGGTAGAAATCTATGCTCCAATTGCATGTGTATTTTTAAAATTTTAGCTTGAAAATTGTGCAGTGCAGGGCAGTGCAAAAATTCAAATACAAATTGCGGGGGCGGTGGGCGTGGCACCGATTTAAAAAAATAAACTCTAATTGACTCAGTATTAGAAGAATCTACACTGGTAATGCGGTTCTTCTAGCTCTTACAGTTGCTGAGATCCGTGTGTTCATCCGGACGGACGGACGGACGGACGGACAGACGGACAGACGGACATGGCTATATCGACTCAGCTTGTCATGCTGATCCAGAATATATATACTTTGTGGGGTCTGCCACGCCTCCTTCTGCCTGTTACATACATTTGCACAAACTTAATATACCCTTAACCCTTTGGGTACAGGGTCTAATAAGAAAGGAAGGCTAGCTTCGGTACCCGAAGCTTGGAATACTCTTGCAGACCAGCTGCCTCAAGCCGTTCGATCGTTTGTATGGCAGCTATAGGATATAGTAATCCGATTTTTGGTATTTAATTTTCTAAAACGGCACTGATGTCTATGAAAACTGTATTCTTCAAGAATGAATTAATTGTCTTGAAAAACACCAGAGTGACGCTCAATGACCCATTTTCTTACATCGTTCAGGTTAAAATAGTCATTATATAGTGATTTCTAAATAATGAATTAGATAACTTAAAAAATGCCGAAATCATGGCGCTTTTTCCCAATCGTTCCTATGGCAGCTATGTAATGTAGTGTTCTGATTCCGGCCGTTCCTATTTATATACTACCTGCAACAGGCAAAAGAGTCGATGCAAAGTTTCATCCTGACATTGCAACCGACAGACAGACAGACAGACGGACATGGCTAGATCGTATCGGAAGGTGATGCTGATCAAGAAGGTATATACTTTATAGTGTCGGAGATGTCTCCTTCCCTGCGTTACAAAATTCTGGTCAAAATGTTTATAATGACAATGTTTGTAATCCATGAAGACAGATTGAACGTACGAAAATATATAAACACAAATCGTTTGAATTTTGCGCATTTCTTTAGTGCGTTTGTATCCGCCGACTTAAAACATTTTGTTGCCAGCGAAGCTTGTTTAGACTTTGATTTGCTATCCTAGGTCAACGTAGTTTGCCGAATACACGAATTCGCCTTGATCTCGCTCATGTATTTTTCTCTTCGGTGTGTCTTACTCCAGTTTTGCTGTTGTTATCAGCGTCGAAGCTGAACAGAGCTGCTGGCTGTTATCATTAGCATTATTGCCAAATAATAACAGTAGTAATCAAGTTGTACATAATTTAGCTTTTAAAGTATTTACTATCATTTATAAAATTAAAAGACTTTGATCATGACGAGTCGAATGATGAGACTGAATTGGATTCATTATTATAGCGGGAGAAAACTATTGTAGCAGATATAAAAAGACTTCAAAAGGCAGTATAAAAGAAGGCACTGTCGTTTGGTGCTAATGAATTGGAATGCAGATTGTAACTGTTGAGTAGCTGTATTGGGCGTGCGACAGAGTTTAGATAGAATAAACTCTCACACAGTATCTCGAATCGAGGAGCTATGCATTTCAGCAAAGGCTTTGCTTATGTTTGCAGGAGCTAAGTCGCGTCTATCTGTATCGTCTAATGAAAGTCTATAGACTTCGGCTGTACATCGCCAACATTTGCTCAGTATGAAGCTGCCTAGGTTTAGCGGCAACTATTCTAATTATACAAATTTTATTGACCTGTTTAAAAGTCTAGTAGACAAATAGTCTGACAAATACTGAAAGGTTATCTCACCTAATTGCATGTTTAGATAATGCTGTTTCAGGACGTTTTAAATTGAGAGAACTGAGCACTGAGCACTGAGTATATGACAATAAATGCAAATCAGAATTTTTAACTTTGTCTATAGCTATATCGTCCATGTAAAATGTGAAGTTTCCTTCTTTAATAAATTGTATAAACTAAATTTACTCATGTTGATCGCTCGGGGTGATACCTGCTGTATATTTATAACCTATACATAAACTATGTTTTCTCATACCTTTAAAATTATGTTTTTCAAATGGTTATTTATATATAGATAAAGACGGTTATGCGATTGTCCAATCAGACTAATAACGCTGCAGGTATTAAATAGAGAAGCGTAATAACAACAAAGCAAATGCAGCTCGTCATCAAGAAATTAGTCAGCCATAGCTGCAATGTCACACCTGGGCGGCAGATGCGATCTGCATGGGTGCTATTCAAAGTTTAACAATAACGTTACAATTAAATATGTACTTAATATACTTTATGCGGTTACTTAATAGCTGCGCCACCTTAATTTAATTCACATTTATATTTTATAATTTATTTTACATTCTATATTATGTATTTCCCTAATTAATCTAGCAACACCTTAAAACTGTTAAAGGCCAGCCTTATGCTGAATCAGTGAAGCCGTCTTTAGGGAACGGGCCTTAAGCCCATTCGTTCACAGCGTGGTGGATTTTGTATGAATTGCATAGTCAGCAAAACAGCCACGCGCGGTCGGGTAGCCGACCAAAATTTGTACTTAGATTTATTAGTTATGTTTTTATATTCAAATAAAGAGCTACTGCTCATGAGACTTTATTCCGGCCTTTGCCGTTTTTATATTACAATTGCTTACTGAGCTTTAGGCCAGAAGAAAGAGGGCAGTCACCCCCTCGTCCTAATCTTCGTACACTGCAACACTGCAACGTACACTGAGCTGCGTGCAACTCCAACCGGAAGACTGAAGATGCTTGGACACAAAGTCGTAACTGGAGCCCAACCAAGGGACAATATTAATAATAAATATTCCCGAAGACACCACTGAAGTATAACATGTAAGTGACTGTGCGCTAAAGATAGGTAAGGTCTAACTAAAAATAAAATAAAGTATATAAAGTTACTATTTATTGTGGTTAATAATAAACAAGAAACATTTTTTCCCACACCAAGAAAATATAATATAGTAAAATTACTATAGGTAAGGTCTAACTAAAAATAAAATAAAGTATATAAAGTTACTATTTATTGTGGTTAATAATAAACAAGAAACATTTTTTCCCACACCAAGAAAATATAATATAGTAAAATTACCCGCACTTGTGTCTGAGTTAACAATTTCTTATATTTTATGAATAACAAGAAAGGAAGGCTAGCTTCGGTACCCAAACTTAGAATACCCTTGCAGACTAGTTGCTTTCAACCGTTCAATCGTTTGTATGGTAGCTATAGGTTATAGTAATCCGATTTTTGGGTTTTTAATTTTCTAAATCGGCTTTAATGTCTATGGAAACTGTATTTCTCAATAATAAATTAATTGTCTTGAAAAACACCAGAGTTATGCTAAATGACCCATTTTCTCCCATCGTTCCTATGGCAGCTATAGGACATAGTTGTTCGATTTTAATAAAACTTTCATGATCTGCTTAAATAGTCATTAGTAAGGGTTTCCTAAGCAATAAACAAAACATCTTTAAAAATGGCGGATTTATGAAACTTTTTCACAATCGTTCCTATGGCAGCTATGTAATGTAGTGTTCCGATTCCGGCCGTTCCGACTTATATACTACCTGAAACAGATTGAAGGATTGGCTTAAAGTTTCAGCCCGATAGCTTTAAAACTGAAAGACTAGTTTACATAGCAACCGACAGACGGACAGACAGACAGACAGACAGACAGACAGACGGACAGACAGACGGACAGACAGACGGACTTGGCTAGATCGACTCGTCTGGTGATGCTGATCAAGAATATATATACTTTATAGGGTCGGAAATGTCTCCTTCACTGCGTTACAAACTTCTGGTGAAAATTATAATACCCTCTGCAAGGGTATAAAAATAAACATATGGCATGATTACCCCAGTGTCTTTTTTTGGAATTAAGTGCAAAATTTTTTTTATGCAGCTGTGTTTTTTACAGCCAATTGAATTAGCAAAATCTATTGCTACACTCTCCAGCCGTTTCTCAAAACAAATTGTTGTGCCACTAAAATAAATTAATTTAGAGTGGACCTATATTGTGCTATTTTTACCTCTAAATATTGACCGTTAGAACCAACCCAGCTGCCCTTGACTACTGATGAGTTGAAAATATAGTAAAAATAAACAAGAAAGTGAAAGTGATGGTTGTGAGGAGACAGAACTTCGACCCACAAAGAAGAATTCAAACAGTTAAAAATAAACGCAGACATGGTAAAAGCCCTTGTAGCAAACGCTGTTGCTCACGCGCTCAGCGATCAGAAACAGCGCCTAAAATCCGAGTTCAGCGTCCAAGTGGAGAAATGACCAGTACCTTAGCAGAAATCGCTAGGTGCATCAAAATAGACAAAAAGATAGATGACACGGTTGAGCTAATCATGAGAGCCACCGTAGAGTATAATAGGTCCCAACACTCTGTCACGGATCAAAAGCCCGTGGAAGTTATCCACGCTAACATCAAAGAAACCAAGCTGGCAGTTAGAGCCAAAATTGAAAAGGCACAACAGACCAGTTTTAATAGATTTAACGCTTCTAGGCAGAACAGTCTTTGAAGCATAGCACAAAAAGCATAGTAGTACCACCTAATAACCTATTCTAAACTAGTTATGACCTTCTGATAGGCAGAAAAATGCCTATCAAAAACCAAACAGTTACTCTCTATAATGATAAGTACAAGCTCGTAAACAACACCGAATCAAATCCAATGCACCCACAATATGCAAAGTCACAAAATGTGATAGAAAATGATGTCAATCATCACATCGCCGAACCCACTACTAATAACGTAAACACAACAGAATCAACGTCAAGCGCTTATAGGCTCCAACACCTAAACCATAAAGAAAAAATTAAATTTAGAGAAGGCGACAAATTGATATTTACCAATCACCGATTAACCGATTAGGCCATTGCCGATCTTTCTGCTAGATTTTTCATAACCACATATAAACCCGCAATAATTTAAAACCATACGGATTCCCAGGAATTCCAAAGGTCGGGTTAAGCTAATTTTATAGCCAGGACCGGATGGTATACCAGGCTGCGTGCTTAGATACTGCGCTGATTACCTGAGCAAGCCTCTTCTTAAATTATTTAGTCTGTGTCTCGAGTCGTCAACGTTTCCTCGGATATTGAAGGAATCATACGGTATCCCTATCCATAAAAAAGGTAAACGAGGGGATGCAAGCAATTACAGAGGTATGTTAAGTGAAAACCCCTCAATTGAAAAACCTATGTAGCTCTTCCATTTCTCCATGCCAACATGGTTTTATGAAACTTCGTTCGACGACTACTAATCTTTTGTTATCAAGCGTTTCCAGTCAAATTTTCAAACGGATGTCATTCACACAGACTTCAGTAAATCATTCGACTCCGTTAATCACTCTCTTTTTTTAATAAGGCTTGACAAAATGGGTTTCCCTGTAGGCTTACTAAAATTGATCAGCAGTTACTTGAATAATAGAACACAAAGGGTTCTTTTCAAGAGCTCACTTTCTGGTGAAATCCGTGTCACCTCAGGCGTCCCTCAAGGTAGTCACCTTGGTCAACATGTTTTGCCGACACAACTAAGCCCATGACAAAACAGTTGAAGAAAAATTAAAAAATAAATCCACTTGACCCAGAATATGTTTCAGCTTTCGAAAAATTAAATCACCTGATTTCAAAACGACCCAATTATAAAAATACCAGACTTCAGTCGTAAATTTATCCTAACTACAGATGCAAGCAATGTTGCACTCGTGGCTGGGCTCGCACAGGACGGCCACCCACTCAGTTACATAAGTCGCACACTTAACGAACACGAAGTAAATAATAGCGCAATAGAAAAGGAACTTCTAGCCATTGTATGGGCGACAAAGACTTTCCGCCATTATTTGTTGGGACGCCACTTTGAGATAGAAAGTGACCACCAGCCGTTGCGTCGTCTGCATCAAATGAAGGAGCCAAATTCAAAATTAACACGATGAAGGGTCAGATTATCGGAATATGATTTTGATATTAAACACATTAAAGGAAAATAAAATAGTGTGGCTGACGCCCTATCTTGAGTAAAAACTGAACAGGCACACTTTGGCGAAGAAACACAGCATAGCTCTAATGAAGACAATAGCAATCTGATTTTTATTTCTGAAAAGCCAACCAAATCATTCAACAGACAGATAATATTTTCCAAGGGCAAGCCAGGTATAAAGCACGAAAATACTTAAAAAAACACATAGCCCGCATCTCTTGCGATGAAATAACAGAAGAAAAAGCTGAGCAATACCTGATTGATAATTTTTGATCCAAAACTAGTGTGTTATACATAGACAGCGATGCTGACTTTGAAAATGCACACCAGACCATTATTAACCCGAAACACACCAAAATCTTACGTAGTCTTGTCCTGTTGAAAAACGTACCTAGCTACGCTGAATTCAAAGAATTAGTCTTGACCACTCATAGGAGTTTCTCATGAGTGGTCATGAGTGGCCCCGGAATTCAAAAAACTACTTGGCGAAACATATTTCCCGAACAGCCAGCCACTCATTCAGAACATAATAAACGAGTGTCACATTTGCAATCTAGCAAAAACAGAACATCGAAATACCGATATGCCAATGAAAATTACAGCCAAACCCGAACGCTGTCGCGACAAATTTGTAATAGATATTTACTCATCCGAGGGCAAACACTATGTCAGTTGTTTGGATGTTGATTCAAAGTTTGCTACCGTAGAACAGATACAGACCAAGGAGTGGATAGACTGTAAAAATGCACTTATGGAAATATTTAATCCGTTAGGTAAGCCAGTATTATTAAAGGCTGACAAAGACGGCGCATTTTACAGCCTAGCCCTTAAGCGATGGCTTGAGAGTGAGGGAGTTGAACTACAGCTCAACACAACAAAAACAGGCGTGGCCGATGTAGAAAGATTGCACAAAACAATAAACGAAAAAATTCGCATAATTAAAACATCTGACGATAGCGAGGTCTTCTGCATGTTACATACATTTGCACAAACTTAATCTACCCTTTACCCTTTCGATATTTATTTATTTATTGAACCTGTGATCTTCCTATCACCAAAAAATTCGCGTTTCTTGTCTGCATTTTTATAAGAGCTGAAACTTAAATTAAATCTATCCCTAAGCTAAACGTAAGACACTATGTTGTCAGCATAACTCAAGCTGCGCGTGGCGTGATTATTCTTAAACGCACGGTTTGGTAAAGAAAATATTGCACACGCGTGTTTGATATTTCGTAAATTTCTTCTTCCTTTTCAATTGCTAAATTTTCTTTCACAATCGGTTTTATTAGAATGATTTCATAATTAGTCTTTATAAAATTTGGCAAAACGGAACTTATAAGGGTGGCATTTCACCCATTTCATACATTTCCCATTAATAACAGAGAATGTTTATATCCTTTGGGTCTGAGACAAAACACAGATCCAGTATTCGACATAAGGAGTTTCGTATATGGTTAATTTGCGACATCAACAATTCTAGCAAGCCAACATTAAGATCATGTTGCGCTATCGGTAAAACGGTAATAAAGCGTTTTACTTTATTTCATCGACCAGTTGAGTACAGGTATATTAAAGTCACTAAGGACAATCAACTTATCATTGTCGGCAAGTAAGTTGACTGAATAGCAGATAAATGCTTCCAGTAAATTGGTATCTTTGAAGATGGCGGAAAAAAGAATAGGTAATGTTGTAAGAATTACCTGGGAAATCTAATTTAAAGCAAATAAATACGATATCACCGAATTGTTGAGTTAATCTCTTCCGTTGTGAGTTTAGAGTCAACCGTAAGTAATACTCCACCACACCACCGGGAATGACGAACATGCCTAAATATTGTGTACTTACCTGGGAATACCTCGGAGCTAAGAAGTTTCGATTTTAATCAGTGTTGTCAATGAGCTTTTTCATTGGCTATATTTTTCCGCAATAATTACAAGTAACTATATTAGTTTGATTTAAATTTATTAGGCCACGAGGGGAAATGGTTTTTCGGTTACAATTTGGGATTTATCTATCGAACGTGGGCAAGCGGACACAATGATGCCGTGCAGTCGTACCGAGATAAATTTTATATATATTTTACATAGTTGGGGATTATCTATCGAACGTAGGCAAGCGGACACAATGAAGCCATGCAGTCGTACCGAGATAATTTTTATATAGTTTTACAAAGTTAAGGATTATCGATCGAACGTAGGCAAGCGGACACAATTAGGCCGTGCAGTCGTACCGAGATAATTTTTTATATAGTTTTACAAAGTTAAGGATTATCGATCGAACGTAGGCAAGCGGACACAATTAGGCCGTGCAGTCGTACCGAGATAATTTTTATATAGTTTTACAAAGTTAAGGATTATCGATCGAACGTAGGCGCTACAAAGTATAAAACCGAATAGAACGATGAAAAATGATAGAGCTTAGGCAAAGGGCCGCGCAATGAGATGAAGGTAATAGGGAATAGAAAGAACAGAAATAGATGAAGGGAATTTAAGAGAGTCTGAAGACTCCTAAGAGTCTGACTCTGGCCGCATAACCAAACAATCAGGTTTCTGTAAATACAATCACATGAGAACCAAATGAAAAGCTATCAAGGGTACACTTTTGAAAGCTTACTTCGTAGACCCCTTGTATTCTGATAGGATAAAAGGAAGGAGGTTATTATTTTTTCCCAGCGCAGTAGATGCAGTTGGCTGGGGAAATTGAATAGGCGTTGGCCGTAAAGATTTTTTTTCTAGCCTGGTGTTCCTAGACTATTATATGCTCCGAACCGTATAAAACTGACAGAATAAATAGTGTCAAAGAAATCCATTGACACACCTATCTTAAAAGATGAAATGTCCCTAGCACAGGAAAAGTTGAACTTTTCCACCTTAACCTCGACACATTTCGATTTGCTTTGATAAAAGCAGTGACGTCAGTCGCATATAGGTCAGATGCAAACCGAGAGAATCGCCTTCAGGGGTCTTGGAACCAAGTGGGGCTGGTAGTCCGTACCGTGATTGCCTCGACGGACTTAAGGTGATATAGACTAGATCTGGGATGGTCTGTGGCAGCGTTATCACCAGACTGGCATATTCGGAATCCGAATATTTGATAACAGCTGATGCCGTGACTAGAGTAGCTTTTGGCTTCACTGTTGTGGCATTGGTGTCGACTGTTGCTCAGTCGCCGAGGTTTTATGGTAATAACCATATAACCATAATCCCCCAAGGCGTCTTTTCTGCGTTTCGGGGAGTCATTTATCATAACAGCTAAAGGCAATTTAATATACATTTTTTTTTAACCAATGACCAAATTTTTAGAGCTACTTTTGGTTTGTTCTCTATCTCTGCAAGCTTAACAACTATAATGCAACCCAGTCCTACGGTCCATAGCGACAGCTAAATGCCCGGAATCCACCAAACCCAACAATGGCTTGTCTAGCCGTTATAGCTTTATGGCAATGTTTATGGAACAGATAATCTCTCACATTTATGCCGTGCTGTTGATCAGTGCCAGAGAGGGGAGACCGTAAGCATGGAAGTTAAAAAGCGTAAGCTAACGATCAGATGTGGAAAGAGAGAGCATTCAGTGCCACAGAGGGGTATACAGAAATGCCTTTAATAATAAATAAAACGCCAGCATAAGTAAAAGACGTAGTAAGCAGCAACGACAAGACGCCCGTTGGCTCTCCAGCGACCATTTCAAATTTTTTTGAACGTGAACCATCAAAAACAACATCAACATTAACCGCTACGGAAAAACCACGTTCTCTCTGACCCGCTCCATTTTGCTCAAACGATAACTCATCAACGCAATCGTCCGTGCAATGCTCGTCCCCTGCCGAACCATTACAATTTTTGACTACCACAAGACCATTTTGAGCACCGATTTGAAACCAACTATTTACAATCCACATCAATAAGCCTGCAACATAGTTGGGGCTCCTTAACCTTGGCAAAACTCTATGGCCTCCTTGCCTCCCGATCTCTGAGGATCAATTCATGGACTTCTTTAGTACAATAAGTTTAGAATGTATTTGCAAATGGTGACAACAACAAAGCATACGCACTGGGGTCTTGTTACCCTAAAAGTTTAACAGCTCTACAACGCAATTATTAAAGTTAAACAACTAAGAACGTTACAGTCGAGTTTCCCGACTGTTACAGACCCTGTACAAATTTGGTTATAAGCAAAATAAATCAAAACCAAAAAAAAAAAAAATATATATATATATATATATTTACACCGAGTCCGGTCTTTGATTCGAACCCAAGATCTTCGCGATTTCAGTTAATCCTCGAAACCATTCGACCACGCCATTCTTTGTCAACCAGTAGCTAATACAGCATAAATACTTGTATAGTGAAGGTGCACATTCATACATATGTATGTAAGGTAGTGGCAGCTGCAGCAGCACTTCCGAGAAAAATCAACCACCGAAACGCAAGCGATTTACCGTTTGTTTGAGCAAATAAACAGATTTTTTGTGTTTAGCGCCTGTAAACTTTAGGTATTTATTGTGCGCTTTTTAATTAACGAATCTTGATGAAATTTTCAGGATCGGTAGAAATCTATGCTCCAATTGCAAGTGTATTTTTAAACAAATTTTAGCTTGAAAATTGTGCAGTGCAGGGCAGTGCAAAAATTCAAATACAAATTGTGGGGGCGGTGGGCGTGGCGCCGGCTTAAAAAAATAAACTCTAATTGACTCAGTATTAGAAGAATCTACACTGGTAATACGGTTCCTCTAGCTTTTACAGTTGCTGAGATCCGTGTGTTCATCCGGACGGACGGACGGACGGACAGACGGACAGACGGACATAGCTATATCGACTCAGCTCATCATGC
Source organism: Drosophila setifemur (assembly GCA_021224005.1). Lineage (NCBI taxonomy): Eukaryota > Metazoa > Arthropoda > Insecta > Diptera > Drosophilidae > Drosophila > Drosophila setifemur. The sequence goes on from JAJJHY010006570.1 coordinate 156,468, forward strand.
TGATCAACAATATATACTTTGTGGGGTCTGCCACGCCTCCTTCTGCCTGTTACATACGTTTGCACAAACTTAATATACCCTTTACCCTTTGGGTACAGGGTCTAAAAAATCTGCAAGGTGGCGCGGAGACACTTACCGTTTATTTGAGCAAATAAACAGATAGGTTGTTGTTAGCTGTAGACTTCGGATATTCATATTACGGCACCAAATAAACAAAACTAGATTAAATTTTCAGGTTCGGTAGAAAATCATGCTCCGATTAAGTGTGTAAACGTCCAAGACAAACTTGTGCAGTTAAAAAATAAAAACGTAAAACACAAATGAAGGGTGCCGCGAGCGTCGTACCGATAAATAAACATCATCTGCGTCAATATTAGGAGAATAGGCACTGGTAATACGGATTTTCTAGCTCTTACAGTACCTGAGATCCTTTCGTTTATCCTATCGGATAGTCGAACAGATGGATGAACAGACGGACATGGCTATATCGACACAGCTCGTCAAGAGCTGAACAAGATTATATATACTTTGTGGAGTCTGCCACGCCTCCTTCTGAGGGTTACATACATTTGCAAAAACTTAATACATGTCTAAACATGTTAATGTCGATTTTGATCAATTTACCATATGTTCTGATAAATAGACGACTGCATGTTTTTTTTTGGTGTATCGCAAATGAAATGATGCGCGGAATCGCATCGTTGCTACTGACATAGCGACTCATTCGTGCAAAGGGCAATATCACTGATGATTGGCATGGCACCTATTAACTGGTGTTTAACTGGGTAAAGGCTAATTTTATTTTAACCCATTTGGGATTACAGGTTATGAAAAGATTAGGGCTCCTATATTGCCCGAATATAGCGCGGGATTCCAATCAACATGTGTTGGAGGACTTCTGGTTTCAACAGAATGGCGCTACATGCCATACAGAACAACAAACAATCGATTTACTGCGGCCATTGTTCCCCGGACGACTCATATAGAAAGAGACAATTTTGACTGGCCACCGAGGTCACCAGATTTGACACCACCAGATTTTTATGTGGGGCTATTTAAAACCCAAGGTGTACGTTAGCAAGCCAAGGACTAGCTCAACTCAGAGCCAACATACGCCGCGAAATCAGAGCCATTTCGGCCGATACATTGGCAAAAGTGATGGAAAATGCCGAAAGAAGAGCACATTTACGCGATATCATTTAAAGAACTTAGTTCAAACATTTTTTTAAGACTATAATACAACATTTTTAGAATGAACAAAAATTCTCAATTTTTTTTCAAAAACAAACGGCGTACCCTGTATCTCAACGATGAAGCACTATGTCTCTAGAATTCAAATGTTTTCCTACAATAACAACAGCCACTTCGTCGATTATTGGTGAATTGAACCTCCTTGCGCGTTCACCATTAGGCATTTTATCAGCTCTAATAACGTTATTATAGCTATTAGATGGGATTCGGCCTAACGCATCTGAGCAACATTTAACTATATAATTTTTCTTATGAAAACAAATTTTGGTAATCGTTTAACAAAACTTGTCCAATACTTAACAATAATGTCATGCCATAAAACACAACACCAAAATAAACAACACAACACTTTAATAACAAGGAACAATTGGGAAAAAGGGTCATAAATTCGACATTTTTAAAGATAAATTATTTATTCTTTAGAAATCAATATTTAATGACTATCTTAACCGCTTCTTAAAGTTTCATAGAAATCAAACCACTATATCTTATAGCTGCTTTAGGGACGATGGGAGAAAATGGGTGATTTATCATAACAATGGTGTTTTTTAAGACAATTCATTTATTTAGGAAAATAGACTTTTCATACTCATTAAAGCCGTTTTAGGAAATTAAAAACAAAAATCGGACCACTATATACTATAGCTGCCAAAAAAACTATCGTACGGTTTGAAGGCAACTGGTCTGCATGCGTATTTTAAGCTTCGTGGCCCGAAGCTAGCCTTATTTATTACTACTCCACTATCACTACAACTTCAAAACCTATTATATCATAGTTTTAAGGTACATGTTAAGTTCCCGGCACTGCATCCCAAATGAGCAAAAAAAACGCGAACATGGTTTCGAAAACAACGACACCACTCGGGCGACAGCACACACACATATTGTCACACAGCGGTGGGAACCTATACCGCAAGTGTACACTTTCGACAGCCACAATTGAAAATGTACAGTTGCAAATGGCTGGAAGGAAAGCGAAATGAGCACATAAGAAGGGGACTATCACGCGAATGCCGAGAGAAAAAACTTCGGGAGCCCTGCAACAACGGACGGGAGAGACACAACGCGGTTCGCGTGGAGAGCAGCGCGAGGAAAAGATAGCATATTTTTTTTTTGAAAGAGCTTAAAGAACATTGGTAGACGGTGAAACAGGCCATAGTGTTAGGGATATAAAAATAGTTTAATTAAATAACATGTTATAAAATTAAGGATTAAACACAAAGCCTTTCTTATATAATTTACAAATGTTTCCCAATGGAAAACAGTCCGTTAGCACATCGTCCCACAAATTTTCCGCCGACCCACATCGCCTCTCCGCTTGCCGGGAGAGTGACTTGTTCCTTGCGTTGATCGCGAAGCCTTTTCCTCAGAGAAAATATCTTCACCACCTCTTTCAGGTCCCGGATGTTTTTAATTTACCACGAAAATTGTCTTTTTTATATTGAAAAAAAAGCCCAGAGATTTTATTATTAATTTTACTTAAGCTTCGCGATCAGTAATCTCCAGCTTTTTTCGCTCGCTGCGCGTGTACATGCACCTGTTTTATGTATTTATACCAAGTCCGGTATGGGATTCGAACCCAAGATCTTCGCGCTTTCAGTCGAACGTCGTAACCATTCGACCACCCAAAACTTTTTGGACCTGCAGCTAATACAGTATAAATATATTGAAGGCACACATTCATACATATGTATATGAAGGTAGTGGCAGCTGCAGCGGCACTTCCGAAAAAAATCAACCACCGAACGCAAGCGATTTACCGTTTGTTTGCGCAAATATACTTGTGTTTAGCGCCTGTAAACTTTAGGTATTTATTGTGCGCTTTCTAATAAACCAATCTTGATGAAATATTCAGGATCAGTAGAAATCTATGCTCCAATTGCATGTGTATTTATTCCAAAGCTCTAGCTTAAAAATTGTGCAGTGCAGGGCAGTGCAAACATTAAAATACAAATTGGGGGGGCGGTGCGCGTGGCACCTGAAAAACAAATAAACCATCTGCGTAATAATTACAAGCATCTGCACTGTTAAAAAGGTTCTTCTAGCTCTTACAGTTTCTGAGATCCGTTCGTTTATCCAGACGGACAGACGGACGGACGGACAGACGGACATGGCTATATCGACTCGGTTGGTGATGCTGATCAAGAATATATATATACTTTATAGGGTCGGAAATGTCTCCTTCACTGCGTTACAAACTTCTGGTCAAAATTATAATACCCTCTGCAAGGGTATAAACTTCAGAGTTATGGTACGTGACAAATCTTTTCCCATCGGTCCTATTGCAGCTATTGGATATAGTAGTCAGATTTTGATATGAATTTTAGGATTCGTATGCATAACTATGCATAAAGAAAACATCTACGACTCTATAAAGTATATATATTCATGATCAGCATCGCCAGCCGAGTCGATTTAGCCATGTCCCTGTCTGTCTGTCCATCTGTCTTAAAGCTAAAACCGGTTTTAAAGCTATCGGACTACAAATTTTCACAAACAATACATCACATAGCTTAACAAAGGAACGATTGATTGTTCAAACTCCCCACCGTCGGGTTAGCATCCCATACCCGGCGGTGGGGACTAGGTGGCTGCAAGTCTGTTGCAAGGACGAGATAGAACGTTTCGTAGTTGAATTTGCATTCAACGCAGAGGAAAAAGCCGACGAAGTGGAAGAAAGATGGGCTCGGTTGGCCGAGTTGGAGGCTTATTCATCACAGCCGATCAATTTCGCCCAGGCTGTCCGAAATGAGCGGACGTCAACGCCGCTCCCGGCACGAGCCTTGAGCATCGGAACGACGATGGAGACGCCGGACTGACGTTAGGAAGAAGGCTACAAGGGAAGATCTGCTAAACCAGTCGTCGAAAGGGGGGGTTGGTATCGCAGAGACAGCGGAACAACAGACGTCGGCGGGAGAGAGCCGTACGACCAGAGACAACGGACGAACTGAGGCGTGATGGCGATCGGGCTTCAGACAGCAGACACTCGAAAGCTAGTGAGAGATGCAAGCGCGGTCTCAGTCTCAGCTCTTAAGACAGGGATGTGTTGAGCCGTCTCGGAGTACCCAGCGCCCCAAAGTGACTTCTAGCAAGAATATGGGCAAGAACATAATATGGCATAAGCTAAGAGTCTGCAAGAGTGACTATTCGCAGGTCCACTTCAATAATCCATGCTTCGTACCATCATCTGTTCAGATTAATATGGTTGCAGTTTCATCGCCCTGTACCTCTTTTAGCTTAAATCTTGGCTCTGGCACGGAGCTTTTGGCCACTGTCGTTGTTAGGGTCAAGAATCGTTTTGATACAACTCGTCAGCTCTCGGTTCGCGCATCAACTGCAGCTAAAAAGATTGGCGACGCAATCCCAAGGATCTTACTATTTTACAAATATTATGGCAGTAATTGCTCCAACCATGCTCCCCAATCTACATTCCAGCCAACGATCCAGCATTTTGTAAACAGCAGCTTTAATTGGAGCCAATCTATTTTAAGATTGCCGCCTTCAAGACTCGCCTTGTTTCTTGTTAGCGACTTATTGGGCAGCGGAGCTTAAGAGGATTTAAAGATTCACATCGATGAGATAGTTCGCCGATTTCGGAAAGTTGAGAGCTGTTGCAAAGACGCCGTAAACTTGAACCAAGGATGTCAATGGCTTGTACACATTTGGATATTCGGTTTAACTACCCTTGAAGCTTAATCGTGGTACATTAGGAGACTCCGATCAGCAAGCGATTTTAGCCCTTATACAAAAACTGAAACTCAAACCGCAACTTAGGAATAGCTAGACTACATATAGGATTCTAGTCATATTATAAAATATTCTCTTCCGCATCAATGCATGGAAATGGATGGCTGTGCTTCGACAACATCGGGATACTCGCTTAATACTTCCTAATCTGTTTAATATTCTAAATCGGTTTCGCAATCGCGATTCGTCAACATTCTTCGTTTCAAATCGTGTTGCTGCAGTTCGGGAACTGCAACGATGGAGTGGCTTTATGTGCCCACAGCTGTCCATCTGGTTTATATAGCGTTCAGATCATCTCTTCCTAGTGTGCTTCTACTTTACTTTGGTTTAATAAGCATAACTTCTGCTGGCCTGCCTCTTATGTGCCTGATAACCCAAGACTTGAGTTTCGAAAAACGGCATGTTTTTATAACGCACCCGGTGTTGATGTGTCAAATTTGAATAATGGCTCGCATATTCTAATTCATGCTGATGGGATAACTATGGATCTGCAATCGGGGAAAATAATTAAATCATCTCTATCGCATCATTTTCTGCGTATGTGTATGGATTTGGTCCGTTGGATTATGGGATTGAGAAACTCAACGCTTGATTTCGGCCATTAATTGCCTAATACGAGAACTAATGTCTGATTGTAGCAAGAAGTGCCCAAGGTCCATCGTGCAAGTTTATAATACCTGTTGAGTCATTGGCTATAATTTCCGCAATAATCACAAGTAATTATACTAGTTTAATTTCAATTTGTTTGGCCACGCAGGGCAATGTTTTTATACCCTTGCAGAGGGTATTATAATTTTGACCAGAAGTTTGTAACGCAGTGAAGGAGACGTCTCCGACCCTATAAAGTATGTATATTCTTGATCAGCATCACCAGCCGAGTCGATATAGCCATGTCCGTCTGTCCGTCTGTCGGTTGCTATGTAAACTAGTCCCTCAGTTTTAAAGCTATCGGAATGAAACTTTGCACCAACCCTTCAATCTGTTGCAGTTAGTATATAAGTCGGAACGGCCGGAATCGGAACACTACATCACATAGCTGCCATAGGAACGATTGGGAAAAAGTGTCATAAATTCGCCATTTTTAAAGTTAATAAATTTATTTCTTAGAAAGCTATATTAAATGATTATTTTAACATATCCTGAAAGTTTCATCAAAATCGGGCCACTATATCCTATAGCTGCCATACAAACGATCAAACAGTTTTAAGGCAACTGGTCTGCAAGGGTATTCTAAGCTTCGGGTACCGAAGCTATCCTTCTTTTCTTGTTAATTTCCAAACTTGGGGTTTATCGATCGAACGTAGGGAAGCGGTCACGAATTGGCCGTGCAGTCGTATCGAGATAAATTCTGTATAGTTTTACAAAGTTGGGGCTTATCGATCGAACGTAGGCAAGCGGTCACGAATTGGCCGTGCAGTCGTATCGAGATAATTTGTATACCCTTGCAGAGGGTATTATAATTTTGACCAGAAGTTTGTAACGCAGTGAAGGAGACATTTCCGACCCTATAAAGTATATATATTCTTGATCAGCATCACCAGCCGAGTCGATCTAGCCATGTCCGTCCGTCCGTCTGTCTGTCCGTCTGTCTGTCCGTCTGTCTGTCCGTCTGTCTGTCCGTCTGTTGGTTGCTATGTAAACTAGTCCCTCAGTTTTAAAGCTATCAGGCTGAAACTTTGCACCGACCCTTCTGTTGCAGTTTGTATATAAGTCGGAACGCCCGGAATCGGAACACTAGATCACGTAGCTGCCATAGGAACGATTGGGAAAAACAGCCATAAATTCGCCATTCGAGGGGGCGATACGACCAGAGACAACGGACGAACTGAGGCGTGATGGCGATCGGGCTTCAGACAGCAGACACTCGAAAGCTAGTGAGAGATGCAAGCGCGGTCTCAGTCTCAGCTCTTAAGACAGGGATGTGTTGAGCCGTCTCGGAGTACCCNTGGTGTTTTTCAAGACAATTAATTCATTCTTGATAAAAACAGTTTTCATAGACAGTAAAGCCTTTTTAGAAATTTAAAAACCCAAAAATCGGATTACTATATCCTATAGCTGACATACGAACGATTGAACGGTTTAAAAGCAGCTAGCCTGCAAGAGTATTCTAAGCTTCGGGTACCGAAGCTAGCCTTCCTTTCTTGTTATATATCAAAAGTAGCAAGCGGACCCAAATAGGTAATAGGGAATAGAAAGAACAGAAATAGATGAAGGGAATTTAAGAGAGTCTTAAGACTCTTAAGAGTCTGACTCTGGCCGCATAACCAAACATCCTCCCCCCGTTGAAATACAAGGGCTTTCAACAACATCCTGTTTCGGCAGCACACAAAACTTGCAGATTTCTTGCTGGGTACCCCTCTTGATGACTCCAGTTGCTGTTTTCAATACAGCTACCTTCACAACCTGATCGGCTCCTGGTATGTGCTCCTCCTTCACTTATGGGAACCACTGGCTGAGCTTGGGATTCCTGGTCATCGGGTTTGATAATCGCATACACGGTACTGGGCTCTTGGCCAAATCCGTTGGCTCCATGGAACTTCCGCTGCATATCGCTCACCTTGGCCGTGTCATAAAGTTCCGTTTCCGATCCGTAGACCTCGTGATTCTTAGTGCCATCGGGATTCAGGCGATAGCCCACATCCACGTAGTTCAAGCTGTGTGGCTGCTCCTTCTCTTTTTGATTGTACGATGGCTACAGTTTGGCCATCAGCTCCGGCATGGACTCGTTGAAACCTCCCTCGTCCTGGCTAGAGGTGGAAATAATGCTGGGCAGTCGCTGGCCAAGACCGGCGGCTGGCATATTCACAATAATGCTGCTCCGCTTGTTGGCAGAGCCAGGAATGGAATGTTGTTGCTGCTGCTGATTTGTAGAAGATTCGTCCACAGATTTGAGACTTAATAAATCCGGAGCATGGGCATATTCCACATAACCGCCACTTAACTCTGGCAATTCTAGTTCAGGCACATAATTTCTTCTCTGGACTGGAACTGCCGATCCATCCATGAACAAGTCCGGCCGCATTGTTGAGCATCGCACCTCAACCACCCTGCGCTTCCTTATCTCGTGCTGGATGGCTGCCTTTAGGGACAAGATTAGATCCTTCAATTTATTTGGAAGTGGGCTGCCAATTTCATTGAAGTCGAGCACCTTAAGGCTGTCGTGGCTTTGAATAAAAGACGCCTGAGTTTTATCTAGTAGTTCCAGTCGCAATGTTAGATTTTCTTCAGTGGCCTCAATACTTCTCCATCTCGAGCCAATCCAAATTCCTGCGCGAGCTCGAATAAGGCTTTGGCTTTCCTTTTCAAATATTCAACTTTATCCATCCCAGGATTTGTGGTAGATAAAGTTTGACATTTGACAATTTTTTTTATTTTTTTTTTTTTATTTAATTCAAAATATATTATTTTCCCACTGGCTTAAAAAATGCGCAGATCGCTTCCTAGTGCAGTGCAGCGCAACAACAACAACAGCTCGTGAACCGATGCGTTCAGCAAGCGGGAAGTTCAGCACAAAGAATACTCAAATGTTGAGTCAATGAATGAGCATTTTCATTGGCTATAATTTCCGCAATAATCACAAGTAATTATATTAGTTTAATTTCAATTTATTTGGCCACGCAGGGCGATGTTTTTTAGGTTACAAATTTGGGGCTTATCGATCGAACGTAGGCAAGCGGTCACGAATTGGCCGTGCAGTCGTATCGAGATAATTTGTATATATCAAAAGTAGCAAGCGGACCCGAATTGGCCGTGCATCGTTATAAAGACGAAAACCGAATTAACAAGGAAAATGATAGAGCTTAGGCAAAGGGCCGCTGCAATAAGATGAAGGTAATAAGGAATAGAAAGAACAGAAATAGATGAAGGGAATTTAAGAGAGTCTTAAGACTCTTAAGAGTCTGACTCTGAGCGCATAAACAACCAATACCAAAACACCGAAAGCACTTGTTCGCAGCCTTCAAAACTGTCGTCCACTTATTATGGGTTTTACTGAATTCTGATTGTTAAAGAAGTGCCCGAGGTCAAGCGTGCACGTTTATAATATTAAAACGCTTGATCAGCGTCATTATCACAATGACAATGACGTCTTTATCACAATGACGCCGATCACGCATTTTCATTTTATATCTAACAAGAAAGGAAGGCTAGCTTCGGTACCCGAAGCTTAGAATACCCTTGCAGACCAGTTGCCTGTAAACTGTTCGATCGGTTGTATGGCAGCTATAGGATATAGTGATCCGATCTTTGATTTTTAAATTTCCAAAAAGGCTTTAATGTCTATAAAAACTGTTTTTCTCACAAATGAATTAATTGTCTTGAAAAACACCAGAGTTATGCTCAATGACCCATTTTCACCCATCGTTCCTATGGCAGCTATAGGATATAGTGGTCCGATTTTGATAAAACTTTCACGATATGTTAAAATTGCTATTCAATAGAGTTTACCAAGAAATAAATAAAATATCTTAAAAAATGGCGAAATTTTGGCATTTTTTCCCTATCGTTCCTATGGCAGCTATGTGATGTAGTGTTCCGATTCCGGCCGTTTCGACTTATATACTACCTGCAACAGATTGAAGGGTTGGTGCAAAGTTTCAGTCCGATAGCTTTAAAACTGAGAGACTAGTTTACATAGCAACCGACAGACGGACAGACAGACGGACAGACAGACGGACATGGCTAGATCGACTCGGCTGGTGATGCTGATCAAGAATATATATACTTTATAGGGTCGGAAATGTCTTCTTCACTGCGTTGCAAACTTCTGGTCAAAATTATAATACCCTCTGCAAGGGTATAAAAATTTGAAAGATCTTCGTGTTAATCAAATATATTTTTGCGGATCCATGATTTTGTCGTGATTTTTGTTAGAGTCTTCGGGTTATTCCACGATAAACTGAAGCCGATGAGTTAAACGAATGTGTGAAATCATCTAATTTGTATCGATATGTTAAGGATATGTTACAAGGAGATCAATGTGCAGATTTGTTTTCGAGACAATTGTTATATTTTGCTAATTTGAAATTTGCAGCTGGAATGGTGACTGGATTTATTACATTCCCTAATGAATTTTGTCAGCTTTTAGAATCGATGGAAGAACTTATTCAACGAGTTTTCCATGATTTAGAGCAGCATTTCAAAAATGGACTTGCTTTCGATATTAAGTGCGGTTTCAGCCCTTTAGCTTTAAAATAGTAGTTTGCGTAGAAACAGACAGACGAACAAGAATATATATATTTATAGTGTCGGAGATGTCTTCTTCACTGCGTTGCACTCTTCTGGTCTATATTATAATACCCTCTGCAAATGTATACAAATCTGCCTGCTATCTCCTATAGCTGTCATACAAACTATGGAACGGCTTGAAGGCAACTGGTGTGCAAGGGTATTTTGAACTTAGGACCCCGAAGCTAGCCTTTTTTTTCGAGTACGGATCATGTATCCGGATCCTCAGTATAAAATTCACCAAGATCTCATCGAATCCGTGCAAAAAAGATGTGTAATATTCGCTCTTCGAGGCCTTAACTGGGAACCAAACCTTCAAACCTTATTGTGTAAGCATGATATGCTGGGCATAATATGCTACTTCTCTCCCCTTAAAAGGGAAGCTTATGCATACAATTTGGGTAGTGCAATTGGAATTGCATCTTGCACTTCGACGGATTTTTTTGTTTTAATTTTGAGATATACGCAAGTAATGCAAGTTATAATGCTTATGATTAATACAATTATTCAAACTTTGTAATTATTAATTGATATTAGTTTTACAATGTCTTAATGTTCTATTGGTTTTATTTAAATTACTTTCAAGGGTGCGTTACAATGGAGTCAGATCGATATCGGGATTTAAATTATTTTCACTCAGCACTATTTTTTCTATTTTAATTTTACATCGTTTTATTGTTATTATTTTGTTGCCTTTAATCGTTATGTTTTTATTTATTTTTTGGCAATCTTGTTCTATTGTGGTCTCGCTTATATTCCAAGTTAATATATTTGGTTCAACATATTTGCTAATTTGCTTAACATTTATAGGGACAAAATTACATATTGGATTATTTCTTTTTATTAAATTTTTAATAAATTCATCGTTTATTTCTTTATGATCTTGATTATACATTTTTTCCTCTTCTTCAAAATAGGTGTCTTTTTAGACCCTATACCCAAAGGGTAAAGGGTATATTAAGTATGTGCAAATGTATGTAACAGGCAGAAGGAGGCGTGGCACTCTTTCCACTCATCTTCCCCTTCTGTCTATATGCACTGTGTGCCGCTGGATGTCTACCTTACGAATGTAATTCAGATTGAATTTTTCCAAATGGTGGCTTAGCTACTTTGCAAGTAAAGCAATTTTCAACAAATTTACGAACGTACTTCGACATATTTTCAAACCAATAAAATCCGTAGACTTTATCCAATGTTTTCTACCAACCTAAATGCATAATAGATTCGAGGACGTGATTAATCACTGCTCATCTAAATGCCCTAGGGATTACAGGCAAACATTTTGTCTCACCATTTCTTTGTATCTTTCTATGTAAAACTCCTTTCCTTAATTCGTTATTTTTGAACTTAGCTAATAACTCTGCTACCTCAGGATCACGTTGTTGTTCAGAAATCAACCAGTTGTCAGTTATCTCGGTCAAATTAATGCGTTTTTCTGGAATTTTATTCTGACCATTATTATTTTTATCAGACACTGGATTCCGAGATAAACAATCTACATGCGCCATACCATCACCCTTCCTGTATTATATTTCAAAGTCAAATGATTGTAAAAATGCCCACCACCTATGTACCCTCGTCGTTAAGTCTAGCTTTGTGCGACTAGCCTTTAAGAATTGCAATCCGTATATACGACAAATTTACGTCCCTGCAAGTAGTGGCGGAAATGTCTGATACCATTGACTACTGCTAGAGTTTCTAACTCGTATGAATGAAATTTTGACTCAGCAGGGGATGTGCATTTACTATAATATTCCACCACATGGAGTTTATTAATAATTTTATTCAACAATATAGCACCATAGCCAATCGAACTTGCATCGGTGTGCAATTCTATTGCATATTGCGGGTCGAATATAGTCAACACAGGTGCCTGCGTCAATATTGTTATAATTTTAGTCCTTATTTGCTCATGTTTCTGTTGCCAAACAAATTCCAAATTTTTCTTTCGCGTGAGTTGATACAACGGCTTAAGCGTTTCCGAGAATTTTGGAACTAACTGTCTAAAATATGAAGCCAATCCTATGAATTGTCGTAATTGCGACACAGATTGTGGAGGCGGTAAATCTAACAATGCTTTTTCTTTACGTGCGTTTGGACTGATTTCTCCGTTACTTATCTCTAAACCTAGGTACTCTATGCGTGTTTTAAGAAAGGAGCACTTAGTTACATTAAATGAAAATCCCGACTTACTCAATGTCTCTAATACGATACGCAACCGTGCTAAGGCTTCATCTTTAGTTTCGGCTATAACCAACACGTCGTCAATATAAACGACAGCGCGTGTGTGCGCCAGAGCTCCTAATGCTCTTATTATGGCCCTCTGAAAAACAGAAGGTGTTTTTTTCAAGCCAAAGGGCATGGTCAAAAACTCGTACTGACCCTGGAGTCACAAACGCGGTTCGCTGAATTGAGTTTTCGTGTATTGGAGTTTGGTAGAAACCAAAAGCCATAGCTAGGCACGAAGTATTTTGCACCGCGAAATCGGGCAATCTCGTCTACAATAAAAGGTAAAGGATACCTATCAGCAATGGTTTTATCACTTAACATCCTATAGTCCACACAAAGACGATCTGTGCCATTTTTCTTTTTTACTAAAATCATAGGGCTAGGGGGAGCAGCTTAGACGGATAATATTTGCCTTTAACAACTCATCGATTTTACAACGCACCAGATTCTTTTCTTCCTCATTAAGCCTATAGGGATTATTGACTCTTTAGACCCTGTACCCAAAGGGTAAAGGGTATATTAAGTTTGTGCAAATGTATGTAACAGGCAGAAGGAGGCGTGGCAGACCCCACAAAGTATATATATTCTTGATCAGCATGATGAGCTGAGTCGATATAGCCATGTCCGTCTGTCCGTCTGTCCGTCCGTCCGTCCGTCCGGATGAACACACGGATCTCAGCAACTGTAAGAGCTAGAGGAACCGTATTACCAGTGTAGATTCTCCTAATACTGAGTCAATTACAGTTTATTTTTTAAGTCGGCGCCACGCCCACCGCCCCCGCAATTTGTATTTGAATTTTTGCACTGCCCTGCACTGCACAATTTTCAAGCTAAATTTTTTTTAAAAATACACATGCAATTGGAGCATA
>JAJJHY010006570.1:170003-187560 GCA_021224005.1 Drosophila setifemur
TAGCTCCAAGTTTGGGTTTGTCGAATGGTTACGACGTTCGACTTACAACGCGAAGATCTTGGGTTCGAATTCCAGACCGGACTCGGTTGAATATATATTTACTTTGGTTTTTTTTTTTATTTTGCCTAAAACCAAATTTGTACAGGGTCTGTAACAGTCGGGAAACTCGACTGTAACGTTCTTACTTATTTTCCCTTAAATTTATGGGCAACACTTTCCTTGACCAGCGAGCAGAATAAAAACAAAATGGAACAGACTCACCGGACGCCTTTATCATTGCAGATGGTGGAGCTACTGCGCAGATATCCACACGCTTCTAATAAATTCGTTCGTTTCCACCTGATCGGCCTTTAGGACATGCGTTTGCAAATTCGTCACATTTGAAGCATTTGACACCAGATCGATCTTTCACACCCGTCATATTGTTGCTGTTGTGGGTTTTTATCTTTACTCTGGCCCTTCTCCAAACGTGCCCGATATTCAGCATATTTATGCCCAGCCTTTCCGCAGTAATTGCATTTCAGGGACGGAAATTTAAACTTCTTGCGATTCGAGCCAGTTGCATCGTTTTAATTATTTCCATTAGGTTGCGATTTTGCAGTTCCAACGCTAACAAATACGGATCAGTAGGCAAAGCAGATCCCACTTCTGATGTCGGTGAGGGCTCATTTGTTTCCATGATCGCAGCAAGTTCTGTTCGTTTCGGTCGCGAAACATCAACTAACTCGCCATGCACATTCCATGCTATTTCACAACTCTATGCTATTTCACCATTTTGGCAAACCATAATGCCATCTCTTTTCTACGCCCCTACGAACAGACCTCACTCGGCAGAAGAGTATGTCTCTTTCCCTCAGCTGCTGTGCGTTCTGAAAACCCTTAGCTCGTTAGCGACATCGTGTCGCCACTCAAAAATGTACACGCATGTACAATGGTCAAACTAACCACTCTATTCCGCACATATGCTGTGGGCTAATTTACTATTTTACGACATATACATGAATATACGGATGATCCATTTATCCAGGCTCGAATGAGCTAGTGGGTCCAGTCCATCTTCCGCTGGTTGCTGCATCCCAGCGACTTTGCCATTCACCTTGACTCGTCGTGTTTGCTTCTGACCTGATGGTCCGTGTTGGCCGCTTTCTCGGCCAGTTTAAATTGCACACTTCTGGAGCTTAGATTATGGCGCCTATTAGCCACAATTGCTGTCTTTGGTTATTTATAAAAAATTCAACTCGCTAAGTCGATTTTAAGGAAACTATATGGGAAAAGTACAAAATTAGATATAGCCCGTGAGCGATCATAAATGTAGAAACAAAAGGGGTAGAGCAAAGAGCGCAATTAACTCGTTGCTAGAATTAAGAAAGCTTAAGCGTTATACAATTCAAATTATAAACACAAGTCCTAAACAGTTAGCTTCTGCTCCTGTGTTCTGGCGCTTGTCTTCGAAGCTTCATAAATACCCGTAGTTTCAGTTACTAGCATATCTATTGGTAGCATGCTTGCCAGGACAAACGCTGCTTCTAGCTACCATCCGAAATGCCCTCTTGTCCTCGCCTGTCCGATTTAATCAGTTATTTCGAGACGATCCCTATACAACAGTCTGTTGTCTCTCAATACGCCGACGTACCTGATCGACCGAGTTGATTTGGCTTATGGTTGCGACTTCCACTTTTTTCCTCCTGCTTACTAGGACTGCTTCGGTTTTTTCGTCGGTACTTTACTTTCGCCAAGTGTCATGCTCCGCCATATCAAACAGTTCTAGAAAGCATTTTATTTTGCTGCGAACTTTCTGCTTTCTTTAGAACTTTAACCGATATATCCATTTCCGTCTGTCCCCACTGATTGATCGAACGGTATTTAGAAACTGTAAGAGCTAGATGATTGTATTACCTGTGTAGTGCTAATTCGCTAAAGGCACTGAAGAACATACCAGCTGAGGCCTATAACAAGTGTGTAAAAAATTGGATTAAGCGTTGGCTCAAATAAGCCAGTTTTGAAGGCGATAATAGATTTTTTCTAAAATAAGAGCATATGTTGTTTTTTTTGTTTTTCAGATCAGGTGGTATAATATGGTTCTGGTAGTACAGCAGTGATATTGTTTTTTTTTTTAATTTTTAATTTTATCATTTGCGTTCAACTATATCTAACGGTGTTCCTTAACCATCTTGTATTGATTTTACTACACCTTACCAAACACCTCCGAAGTGAGGTCCTGCGGGGGAATAAAATCCCATTCAATCCTATCTTTTGATTCAATCATGGTTGCTTTTTTTCCTTTTTGTTATTTTTGGATCCAGAGACAATACCCGAAGTCTGTTTTTTTTACCGAGTAGTCCACTTAATTCGCCTACTAAATTCTGTATAAATCTGCCCCAATAATCAGATCTACACGCCACGGATTGGGGAAATTGTACTTCTCCCATTGTGATTTTCAACAATAGTTTTGTTGATTGGAGCAGCGCGTTCCAACGTGTCACATGTGTTTACTTACACAATTTCAACAAGTTTTTCTTCATGTCTTTCGTGATTGTAGAAATATAAAACTTTTTCTTATCATTAAACGTTTCTTTCAAATTCTAAATCACTAATAAATTTTTTGTTTTCGGTTTCTGCTCCGGACATTCTCTTACCGTTAAAAGGCGCAGACTTTCAACATAGTCATTATTGATAGTCAGAACCGCAAGCTTTTTGACTTCGCGCTTTACCAGACCGTGGGCAGTGCGAATACTTGCCTTCCTGATAACGGCGTCCTCTCCATTGTTGGTGTTGCAGACTCTGCCAAGGGGGCGATCTTAGCGGCCCCTTAACCTTAAATAACATTGGTACACTTATTTCGCTGATCAAAGTAACCGCCAAGCTGATGAGAAGATGCCCAGACGTAAGTACCTCCAGCTCATCAGAATTCTTTGCAAGGGAACGAGAGATTAAAATAGCAGAGACCTAGCAAGCACGGGTACGAAGCTCATCAAGGGATATGATGGATGACTACAACTCGGTTAAAATGAAATGCCGCTTTTACATCGGCCTTTCATGTATTTTTGAGGATCACTCAAAAATAGCTACTTTAACTCGGCGTACTCTTTTTGGCACCCACAAAGTTTTTGGCATTATCGGTCCAGACTATGTGCGGCTTTCCACGGGTGCACATAAATCGGTCCTGTAGTAAAATCCTGAACGAAGTGAGGCGAGTGAGATACAGCGTGAAGATACATATTTCCGATGATAGAAATCTATGATATCTTTGTACTTCGGCAGCAGAATAGGATGCCTCGAGTTAAAAAGCTAGCTTTAGCCTGAAACTCGTCCTCCGTCGCGCGTTAATTCCATATGTGGCTTTCCTGCTTCCAAAGAAGAATATTTGTGCCAATGGCAAAATAATTATGGAATATTGCACTGACGAAATTAAAACTTCGCTACGTCTCTCCTGCTAATCATAAAGATGTGAATTTGATCTGGTTACTCAGATCTGCTGAGGTAAATAAAGCTTGGTCCGGTGTGCCACAACGTTGACTCCAGCGATACCTTAGGTGTGCATCCACTAAATCTGTTGAACTTGAAGACGTTTTTCGTATCCAAGACAGGTCGATTCAGACTAGCAGTCAATGTCATTTGCGGCCTGTACATTACCGATGACGTTAAAGACGAGCTAGTAAAAGTGCTGCTGAGAGTTAGAGCTTCGGTATTATTAGCGTTTTTAACACACGCGGCCATACTTGCGTCGCAGAATGCATTACTTTACGAAACGGCTTCAGGAAGCAAGACGAAACGGGGAAACCTTATGCAGCTGATGACTGAGAGCTGCGAAGATGGCTCAGTGCATTTTGTATGCAGAGTCTGTTGGAGATTCTCATCCCATTTAAGTTCATAAAGTTTGCTAAAAGATTTTCGACGATGTGATAAGAGTCCCAAGTGATCGTAAAATCTGGCTGTTGTCGAAAGAATCGTCCGCTTGTTTACTGAGACCTCTGGCAGAATGTGGAACCTAAAAAGAAAATTGTCCGCTTTAAAATAACAGGACAACCCAAGATATCAGTTTCATCGTGGAATTTCAGCAGCCTTTCGCAATGGGATTCAAGATCCAGCGGGCTGCGTTCCATAGATTACAGATTCCAACCTGTAAGCCTTTACATCATCTACAGTATTGCCACAAAGATATTCGTCAGGATGTGTAACGCAAGCAGCGGTGCACCTTGCATATGTTGTAATATGCGAAATCGGAGAAATGTGACGAATAATTTCGACTGTAACCTTCTAACATCAAATCATTGAGCGACACGGCAGTAGCAGTGTTTGCAGATCCTTCAAAAACAACACGCAGCTTCGGAATGTGCTATCTACCTTGGGGACGTAATTTTGTGGAAAAATGTATTGAAGAACAGAACTGAAGTCGAAATTTGGGTGTTAATCGGTAATAGTTTAAGGGACTTAATAAAAATAATGACTGTTGAACGCAACTTACTCTCTTGACGGAGTCTTTCTTGATAGAATCCCGCGTGTTGATAATCTTGGTGTCGTACTTGATGCCAAATTAAAATTTACTGACCACATTTCATGCATGGTACATAAGGACATGGGTGTGTTAGGTTTCATAAAAAGGTGTTCAAAAGAATTTTATGATCCCTATGTGACTAAGACTTTGTACGTCTCGCTTGTCCGGCCAATTCTTGAGTGCGGATCATGTGTCTGGAGTCCTCAGTATGGAGTTCACCAAGACAAAATTGAATCCGTGGAAAAAAGATTTTGGATTTTCGCGCTAAGAGGCCTAAACTGGTAACCAAACTTCCAATTTCCCTCTTACTCTAGTAGACTGATGCTTCTAAACCTACCCACACTTACTAATCGTAGAACCACGATAAGTGTAGTTTTCATCCATAAACTAATACACAACAAGAAAGGAAGGCTAGCTTCGGTACCCGAAGCTTAGAATACCCTTGCAGACCAGTTTAAAACTGTGCGGTCATTTGTATGGCAGCTATATAAGGATATAGTAATCCGATTTTTGGTTTTTGATTTCCTAAATCAGTTTTGCTGTCTATGGAATCTGTATTTCTCAAGAATGAAATAATTGTCTTAAAAAACACCAGAGTTATGCTCAATGACCCATTTCTCCCATCGTTCCTATGGCAGCTATAGGATATAGTGGTCCGATTTTTATGAAACTTTCAGGATACGTTAAAATAGTCATTGAAAATAGATTTCTAAATAATGAATTGGTTATCTTAAAAAATGGCGAATTTATGGCACTTATTCTCAATCGTTCCTATGGCAGCTATGTGATGTAATGTTCCGATTCCGGCCGTTCCGACTTATATACTACCTGCAACAGATTGAAGGGTCGGTGCAAAGTTTCAGCCCGATAGCTTTAAAACTGAGAGACTAGTTTACATAGCAACCGACAGACGGACAGACAGACAGACACACAGACGGACAGACGGACAGACGGACATGGCTAGATCGACTCGGCTGGTGATGCTGATCAAGAATATATATACTTTATAGGGTCGGAAATGTCTCCTTCACTGCGTTACAAACTTCTGGTCAAAATTATAATACCCTCTGCAAGGGTATAATGAGGTTGATAGTTCTGCCTTGTTAGAACGCATCAACTTTAATGTGCCCCGTAGACTTACAAGAAATTTTATCCCACTAGCTTTAAACCATAGTAGTTTGAATTATGTCCTGCATGAGCCCTTTAGAGTACTTTGCTCAGATTACAACGTAGTGCACCAACTAACGTTCGATTATTCTTCTATTAATAACCTTACGCATATTAAGTCCCTAATTCTTACCTACCTTTCTCACAACAATTCAATGCAGTTTTCCTCGAAATCTTTCTACTATTTTCCCTGCATGTTCGGTCCTAGCGCAGACGGAGGATGTACTAGCGTAGCGATATTAGGATAATTTAGAAGGCATATGTAGTAAAGTCTGATGTTCAGTGTGACAATGCCTGCAGTGTCCTGATCGGAATTTTTGCAAATTGCGTCCCTTGCCTTTTTGTGACGCAAGTATTAAGCCAAGAAAGCAGCTTCTCCGCTGGCAAATCCCCTTCCCATTTTTTCTGTTTGCCTTGATCGAGATTAATGGAGACGATGTGGCTGGTATGCCAGCGATTGCAGTGTGCGCTGAGCTTTCGAAAACTGCATGCTGAGCCCATCTACACACCCTTAAGCTTTTATGAGTACCTGAAAATGCAACAATGTTATCAAAACGAGTTAAAAGATCCGAATACTTTTAGTAGTTTGATTGCGTTGGCTTTATCGATCCAGGCGAATATTGGGTAGAAATCCGGGTAGAAATAGGCGCCGCTAAAACAAGGTAATTTGACATCTGGCAGGCGAGACCGGCACAACGTCGAATTTAGCGAAGTTCCTTCCATTCCGACAAGAAATGCCGAGTGCGTCCATTAGTTTGAGTAAATCGAGCTTCTCAAGGCCTGAGCAACATCGAAGTCAGAACTATGCGCTCTATGATTTCTATACAAGCAAAAATCTCACTTTATTTCTTTTACACTTCGATTTTAATTCATGTCGGTCAGTTCCCGTTTTATAGATGCCACCTTTGCCTTGTAAACGTCGATTAAAATTGGAGTAGGGGATGACATTTTTGTGCTATCGTCAGGCATCAAAAAATTACAGCTTTAAAATATTCACCACAAAAAACACCTTGTATGAATATGCTAATTATTGATTTCGGGGTCACTACGGGATATCGCTGCGTTCCCGATAGATCATTGCTGGTTGGCGAGCTACCAGATTTATGATCAACTATGATTCCGCTGGATAACCGCTACACTGTTTAGTGATAACGCAATGCTACTGCTACTGTTTCTTTCAAGAGCACAAAGTATTTTGAATTATTTTTTCATAAAATGTTTAAGCCATAGCCAGCACAGCCGGCTACTTGAGAGCGATAGTGCTGAACCTGTATTCCATCAAAACAAAACATCGCAACGACTCAGGATACAAAGCGCTGGCCGAACTATTTGTTATGTCAGCACTATGCTTGCCTGATCGCTGAAAAGTTACTTAACTTTCACGCGAAACGAAATGCAAAAAGCAACGTGCAAAAATTTACCTATACGCAAAACGGTTTTCACCACCCATGCCAAATAAATTAACGCAAGGAATATTCTTATTTTTTTACTTCACACTTTATTGTTTCGCGATCAAAATAAACCAGTAACGCATTCTAATAAGATGCAGGCGTAGCAGCATAATGTAAGGCTCAATCGCGAAGATAGGACCGATGAATGAAAAAAAAAGATTTACAAATAAACTATATAGAACTGGGATGCGCGAGATAGGTGCAAATTAAAGACTTGTCGTTAGTTGAAGACATAGTTCAAACTGCAATGGCTTAAAGCTAAGGAGCTATAATTTTTAGTAAGTTTACAGAGCACATTAAAATTGATGCGTTCTTATAAGACAGAATTATTGACCTCATTGTAAATTAGTCTTAGGATGAAAAAAACACTGAGGAATATTCTGATAAGATTTTAAAAACAGATGTTAACATTAATTAATAGTAGCATTAGAGCTGTTCAACAATATTTTAGGCAACCATTATTTGTGATGATTATGATTTGTTTTGCGGGCTCTGACACGGAAAATAGTAGTTAAAATTCTTCTTTCCGTCTGTCTGTTGCTATATAAACTAGTCTCTCAGTTTTAAAGCTATCGGCCGGAATCGGAGCACTACATCACATAGCTGCCATAGGAACGATTCGGAAAAAGTGCCATAAGTTCGCCATTTTTCAAGATAAATAATATATTTTTTATGAAACTCTTTTTAATGACTATTTTAACTTATCCTCAAAGTTTCATCAAAATCGGACTACTATATCCTATAGCTGCCATAGGAATGATGGGAGAAAATGGGTCATTGAGCATAACTCTGATGTTTTTCAAGACAATTAATTCATTCTTGAGAAATACAGTTTTCATAGACATTAATGCCGTTTTAGAAAATTTAGAAAAACTGGTCTGCAAGGGTATTCTAAGCTTCGGGTACCGAAGCTAGCCTTCCTTTCTTGTTTTTGACAAAATTTTGCTGCAAGTTTATAAACTCAGCAAGACTTTTTATTTTAAGGTGCACGCCTTTCCGTTGAGTTTCTTACCACTGGGGTAAGCAGTTGAGTTGTCGAAGAACCAAATTGTAAAGACGGTTAATAAAAACACGACTAAATTTGATGAGTTATGATTTAAAACTGCATTTATTTGTGCAGGTCTTCACTGAGGAAGCTGATATTATATTCTTATTCTACTTCCTATTTATGGGCTAAGTCAGTATAATCTCTGCTGACCTGAGTGGGAGGTATCTCAATTAAGCCATGCACAGCGACCATCGGTGTAGTGTGGGAAAAATCGCAAGTGCTTATACGCACCCTGTTAGGTCATATTAAAAATAGATTTGTATGGTTCTAGCTCGATTTACAAAGACACTAACAGAGAGCCATTGAACCTTATCCAGTTCTTCTGAACACGACAAGACGGTATACCAGTGCGCGCAAGATACTGCGCCGAAACCCTGTACCCGTCCGTATATGACAAAATTAATTCTTTAAGGTAACTCTATTACATTATTAAATTAAATAATAAATGCAGTTATATGTAATCTTGAGGGTTCTATATCATAGATTTGTATGATTTTATTCATTCAATTCACTTTAAAACAAGAAAGGAAGGCTAGCTTCGGTACCCGAAGCTTAGAATACCCTTGCAGACCAGTTGCCTTTAAACTGTTCCATCGATTGTATGGCAGCTATAGGATATAGTGATCCGATCTTTGGTTTTTAAATTTCTTAAAAGGCTTTAATGTCTATGAAAACTGTTTTTCTCAAGAATGAATTAATTGTCTTGAAAAACACCAGAGTTATGCTCAATGACCCATTTTCTCCTATCGTTCCTATGGCAGCTATAGGATACAGTGGTCCGATTTTTATGAAACTTTCAGGATATGTCAAAATAGTCATTAGTAAGAGTTTCCTAAGAAATTAAAAAAATATCTTTAAAAATGGCGAGTTTATGGCACTTTTTCCCAATCGTTCCTATGGCAGCTATGTGATGTAGTGTTCCGATTCCGGCCGTTCCGACTTATATACTACCTGCAACAGATTGAAGGGTTGGTGCAAAGTTTCAGCCCGATAGCTTTTAAACTGAGAGACTAGTTTACATAGCAACCGACAGACGGACAGACAGACGGACAGACGGACAGACGGACAGACAGACGGACATGGCTAGATCGACTCGGCTGGTGATGCTGATCAAGAATATATATACTTTATAGGGTCGGAAATGTCTCCTTCACTGCGTTGCAAGCTTCTGGTCAAAATTATAATACCCTCTGCAAGGGTATAAAAACTGAAAAATAAGAAAATAACTTTTGTATCAAAAAGGTTGGCATTATTGCTCGAGCAGCTTGGTTCTAAAAAAGCCATCTCAAGAGGGTAAGCCTTACCCCTTGTGAGGCCTCAGTTACAAGCTTAACATATCTTTCCACAGATTGGGTATGACACGGATAGTCCGACACTTGTAAGGTTGTTTTTATCCCAAATAATGACTTCCGTGTAATCCTTAGCACGAAAAATTTAGATTAGGTGGACTTGAACTTTCTGCATTCATTATTACTGTCTGCTTCTTTGAATTTAATTATGTTTTGCATTGCCAGCTCTCGAATATAGTCTCTAACGTCAAACAACATTGTGATCAGTATGTGTTCCTAGTGAGCAAAAAAAAAGCATTTCGCTGTTTCTATTTGTATTCTATTTCTACAATAGATCGAAGATTCTCTGGTAAAAATCGTGGGTAGAGAATCAGTTGTAAAATATATACTTAAATGAGCTTTTTTGCTTGACTTCGAACCAAATTGGAGCGTATACTTAAAGCACGTATTTTATAATGTGTTGCAAACTTTCTGATGGACTAAGATTGTTTTCCAATAGATCCGGAGCATTCTTCTAACTCCATGAATAAATATCGAAGGGGTAACTCATTGGAATGCAGCATACGAGCGCACTATTGCAATGGACTGCCTAAATACTCATATAAATATTGAATCACGCCACCTTTCCAACTAGTGTTAGTTGATGTTTCATCGCATTCTATAGAAATTACTTCGTCTAAAATAAGACCTCAATTCTTCAATAGTGTTGTAATCGAGGGGCACGTGGCCTAGTTTTTCCAAAAGTTGTGAAGGTATCTCTTATCTTTTTTCTTTAATCTTGCCGTTTCTATCCCATTAACACCGCCAATAACCATTTTCCAATCATTTCTTTCATCCAACAACATACTTTCATTGATAATAACTTTTTTAGGCTTTAAAAAAGAACAGCTTTCAAATGCGCATTTGCGCAACGTCTCCAAGTTATTTTTGAATCTCTAATTTCTAGTACCTTTGGGATATCTTTTCCAAATTATATATTTTTCAAATTAAGATTTTAGTAATTGAATAACTCCTTTCGCATATATAACTGCATTGGATGAATTCTTTCCATTATCCTTAATTTTCAGTTCATGTAGACCAATAACAAGAAAGGAAGGCTAGCTAGACCAGTTGCTTTCAAACCGTTCAATCGTTTGTATGGCAGCTATAGGATATAGTAATCCGATTTTTTGTTTTTAATTTTCTATGGAAACTGTATTTCTCAAGAATGAATTAATTGTCTTGAAAAACACCAGAGTTATGCTCAATGACCCTTTCTTCCATCGCTCCTATGGCAGCTATAGGATGTAGTTGTCCGATTTTGATTAAACTTTCAGGATATATTAAAATAGTCATTAGTATAAGTTTCCTAAGAAATAAACAAAATATCTTTAAAAATGACGGATTTATGACACTTTTTAACCAGAAGTTTGTAACGCAGTAAAGGAGACATTTCCGACCCTATAAAGTATATATATTCTTGATCAACATAACCAGTCGAGTCAATCTAGCCATTTCCGTCTGTCTGTCCGTCTGTCGGTTGCTATGTAAACTAGTCTCTCAGTTTTAAAGCTATCGGGCTGAAACTTTGCACCAATCCTTCAATCTGTTGCAGGTAGTATATAAGTCGGAACGGCCGGAAACGTAACACTACATAACATAGCTGCCATATGAACGATAGGAAAAAGTGCCATAAATTCGATACTTTTCAAGATAATAAATTTATTTTATAGGAAACTCTGTTTAATGACTAACATATCCTGAAAGTTTCAACAAAATTGGACCAATATATCCTATAGCTGCCATAGGAACGATGGGAGAAAACGGGTCATTGAGCATAACTCTGGAGTTTTTCAAGGCAATTAATTTATTCTTGAGAAATACAGTTGTCATAAACATTAAAGCCGTTTTAGAAAATTAAAAACCAAAAATCGAATCACTATATCCTATAGCTGCCAAACAAACGATCAAACAGTTTTACGGCAACTGGTCTGCAAGGGTATTCTAAGCTTCGGGTACCGAAGCTAGCCTTCCATTCTTGTTTTTTTTTGTTTCGATTTATTTAGCTTATAACTAAATTTGTCCTCTTAGTTAGTAGTGGTCTGTAACAGTCGGGAAACACGACTGTAACGTTCTTACTTGTTTTATTCTAGATGGCGTCTGCAACATGATTTTTTTTTTCCTTTTATGTATTTTATGTCGAAATCGTATTCTGAAAGTCTAATTTTCCACCTAGTCAGCTTTGCATTATGTTCTTTAAACTTGCGCAACCAATACAATGGTTGATGGTCAGATGCCACCTCGAAACGTCGTCCCAGCAAGTAATGTCGGAAAGTCTTATTCGCCCAGACTATAGCCAACAATTCTTTTTCTATAGCGCTGTAATTTATTTCATGTTCGTTCAAGGTTCTGCTGATGTAACTAAGAGGATGTCCGTCTTGTAAAAAAACAGCTCCCAAAGCTACATTGCTCGCGCATGTGGTCAATGTGAATTTTCTTTCAAAATTTGGTATTCTCAAGATTGGATCTTCGGAAATCAAAAATTTTCACTTCTGTACTGCCTCGATATAATCTTTTTGCTTAGTATATCTGCTTTAACTCCCTTTTTCAAACATTTAGTAAGGGGTTTAGCGATGTCGGCAAAGTTCGGTATGAACTTCCTGTAATATCCTGTGAGTCCTAAGAAAGCTTTTATTTCTTTGTCTGTAACAGTCGGGAAACACGACTGTAGCGTTCTTACTTGTTTTATTCTAGATAGGGCGTCTGCAACATGATTTTTTTTCCTTTTATGTATTTTATGTCGAAATCGTGTTCTGAAAGTCTAATTTTCCACCTAGTCAGCTTTGCATTAGGTTCTTTAAACTTGCGCAACCAATACAATGGTTGATGGTCAGATGCCACCTCGAAACGTCGTCCCAGCAAGTAATGTCGGAAAGTCTAAGTCGCCCAGACAATAGCCAACAATTCTTTTTCTATGGCGCTGTAATTTATTTCATGTTCGTTTAAGGTTCTGATGATGTAACTAAGAGGATGTCCGTCTTGTGAAAAAACAGCTCCCAAAGCTACATTTCTCGCGTCTGTGGTCAATGTGAATTTTCTTTCAAAATTTGGTATTCTCAAGGTTGGATTGGATTCGGAAATCAACAATTTTAACTTCCGGGCTGCCTCGATATAATCTCTTTGCTTAGTATCTGCTTTAACTCCCTTTTTCAAACATTTAGTAAGGGGTGTAGCGATGTCGGCAAAGTTCGGTATGAACTTCCTGTAATATCCTGTAAGTCCTAAGAAAGCTTTTAATTCTTTGGGTTTGTTTGGCAATGGATATTTTTATACGGCTTTTATTTGGTCGGGGTTTGGTTTAATTACGTCTTTAGTGATAACGTGTTCCAAAAAGGTGGTCTCCTGTCTTAAAAACTCACACTTGTCAAGTTGTAGCTTCAAATTGGCTTGTGATCATTTTTCAAAAACTGCTTGTAAGGACTGTAAATGTTCCTCTAGAGAGGTGGAAAAAACTATTGTTGAGTCAATGAGCTTTTTCATTGGCTATAATTTCCGCAATAATCACAAGTAATTATATTAATTTGATTTAAATTTATTAGGCCACGAGGGGCAATGTTTTTTGGGTTACAATTTCTGATTTATCGATCGAACGTAGGCAAGCGGACACAATGAGGCCGTGCAGTCGTACCGAGATAATTTTATTTATATAAAGTCGCAAGCGGACCCGAATTGGCCGTGCGATCGCTACAAAGTATAAAACCAAATAGAACGATGAAAAATTATAGAGCTTAGGCAAAGGGCCGCGCAATGAGATGAAGGTAATAGGGAATAGGAAGAACAGAAATAGATGAAGGGAATTTAAGAGAGTCTTAAGACTCTTAAGAGTCTGACTCTGGCCGCATAACCAAACATCCTCCCCCCGTTGGAAGACAAGGGCTTTCAACAACATCCTGTTTCGGCAGCACACAAAGCTTGCGAGTAGGCCTCCTGATGACTCCATTTGCTGTTTTCAACACAGCTACCCTCACAACCTGATCAGCTCCTGGTATGAGCTCCTCGTATTCCTCTACCTCCTCCTCCGGAATAATCGCTGGGACGGCTGCAATTGCCATGCTCCCTCGATGAGATTCTTGATGCTGGTCGGCGATGTTGCAGTGGCAACAACGGCAGCTACTGCCACGCCCACACTGGGGGCGGCGTTTAGGATTTGTTCAACTTCCTTGGCCTGCTCGTCAGGCAGCAGCGACTATTGTCTTGGGCTCAACGGTCGTTCGGCTTCGGCGGCGGGCATTTCATCTGGCAGGGAATCCTCCCGGGGAATGGCGCCACTAGCAGTTTGAGCTGCAGGAGCAGTGGCAACTCTGTGATTTACATGGACTTTGACGACTTCGTCCACCACAACGTCGATGAGTTTCACATCGAGAATATCGCTGCCTTTCAAGTGATTGAGTATATCCTCCTCATCCTCGCCAGCAATGGTATCGGCATACTCCAGATCCTGCAGCTCCAGGATGTTCTGGGCAGGAGCTCTGCGTTCGGGCAGAACGGGAGCAATCTCTTTCTCCTCTTCCTCCATCTCTTGCAACTTCTGCAGTTCCTGGAGGTCAAGTTCCTCCTATTCCTCATGGGAGTCAATGATTGCAATGGGTGCTATGCCCTTACGAGTTGGTGACATTGGTGGAGTGGGTTTGGCACTTCCACAACCACTCTGCTCCTGATGATTGCTGTTCCTCCGCCTAATGGGTGAGACCACACCCACAGGCGGGGAGTTGTAGACACCCCAATAGAGGGGAGGTCCCTCCAAGATTCCGCCCGTGGGCGGGGATTGCGAGTGCATCCCTTCCCTTATGGGAGCCACTGGCTGAGCTTGGGATTCCTGGACATCGGGTTTGATAATCGCAATTGACCAAATCCGTTGGCTCCATGGAACTTCCGCTGCATATCGCTCACCTTGGCCGGGTCATAAAGTTCCGCTTCCGATCCGCAGACCGCGTGATTCTCACTGACATCGGGATTCAGCCGATAACGCACATCCACGTAGTTGAAGCTGTGTGACTGCTCCTCCTCCGTCTGGTTGCAGGATGGCTGCAGTTTGGCCATCAGCTCCGGCATGGACTCGATGAAACCTCCCTCGTCCTGGCTACAGGTGGAAATGGAAATCGCTGGCCAAGACCGGAGGCTGGCATTTTTACAATAATGCTGCTCCGCTTGTTGGCGGAGCCAGGAATGGAATGTTGTTGCTCCTGCTGATTTGTCGAAGATTCGTCCACAGATTTGCGACTTAATAAATCCAGAGCATGGGCATATATATATTTTTTTTCTCGAATCCCGTTGCACGTGATGCAAACCAACTTCCCGCCCAACCGACCGATGGGCGCAGCCGCATAACGTACGGCTCGATCGCGAAGATAGGACCGAGTATGCATGGAAAATAGTAGAAAGATTTCAGGGAAATACATAGAATTGTGGTGAGTAAGGTAGGTAAGAATTAGGGACTTAATATGCGTAAAGTCGTTAATAGAAGAAAAATCGGACGTTAGTTGGTGCACTACGTAATAATCTGAGCAAAATACTCTAAAGGGCTCATGTAGGACATAATTCAAACTACTATGGTTTAAAGCTAGTGGGATAAAATTTCTTGTAAGTCTACGGGGCACATTAAAGTTGATGCGTTCTAACAAGGCAGAACTATCAACCTCATTGTGTATTAGTTTGAGGATGAAAACTACACCAAGCATGGTTCTACGATTAGTAAGTGTGGGTAGGTTTAGAAGCATCAGTCTACTAGGGTAAGAGGGAAGTTGAGGGCTCATTAAATTCTTTTGACCACCTTTTTATAAAGGCTAACACACTCATGGCCTTATTTACCATGCATGAAATGTGGTCAGTAAATTTTAATTTGGCATCAAGTATGACGCCAAGATCATCAACACGCGTGATTCTATCAAGAAAGACTCCATCTAGAGAGTAAGCAGCAAACTGAGGTTCTTTACGGTGAAATGTCATCAGTTTGCACTTAGAGCCGTTTAATTTTAGTGAATTTACTACACACCATGCCTGTAAGTTATTAAGATCGGCCTGTAATACCGACTGACGAGAGGGATCATTATATTGAATACAAAGCTTAACATCGTCCGCGTACATTAGTACGCGAGAATTAAGCACGACCGATGGAAGGTCGTTAATGAAGAGTGTGAACAGCAGAGAACCAACGTTACTACCTTGAGGGACGCCCGAGGTGACATGGATTTCACCAGAAAGTGAGCTCTTGAAAAGAACCCTTTGAGTTCTATTATTGAAGTAACTGCTGATCAATTTTAGTAAGCCTACAGGGAAGCCCATTTTGTCAAGCTTTATTAAAAGAAGAGAGTGATTAACGGAGTCGAATGCTTTACTGAAGTCTGTGTAATTGACGTCCGTTTGAAAATTTGACTGGAAGCCCTCGATAACAAAAGATGAGAGCTCCAAAAGATAAGTAGTCGTCGAGCGACGTTTCATAAATCCATGTTGGCCTGGAGAAATATAAGAGCTGCATAGGTGTTGCAATTGAGGGGTTATAAGTTTCTCGAAAAGCTTGGGGATAGCAGACAATTTAGAGATACCTCTGTAATTGCTTGCATCGCCTCGTTTACCTTTTTTATGGATAGGAATAACGTATGATTCCTTCCATATCCGAGGAAACGTTGAGGACTCGAGACACAGACTAAATAACTTAAGAAGAGGCTTGCTCACGTAATCGGCGCAGTATCTAAGCACGCAGCCTGGTATACCATCCGTTCCTGGCGAAAAAGTTGGCTTAACCCGTTGAAGATCGGTTATAATCGAGCTTTCGTTTATGACGGGACAGAAAATTGCATTTGACCTTGGGAATTCCTGGGAATCCGTATGGTTTAAGATTTTAGCGGGTTCATATGTGGTTTTAAAAAATCTAGCAAAAAGATCGGCAATGGCCTGATCGGTGTTTGCCGATGAGTTATCAAATGACATAGAGGATGGGAATAGAACAGACTTACGCTTGGTGTTAACAAAATTATAAAACTGTTTTGGGTCCTGAGTAAACAGGACCTTGCAACGAGTTAAATAATTATGATAGCACTGAGCGTTTAGCACGGTGAAATTTGACCAAGCAGTTAGGTACTGAGCATATACCTTGCACGACCCGGTTTCTTTAAATTTAGTGTAAATTATATTTTTTATTATTTTTAAATTTTTTAAATGTTTGGTAAACCATGGCGGAGTTTCTGAATTAGGTGGATAACGCATTGGAACACATGAATCAAGAAATATATTTAATTTTTCATAAAATATTTCAGCACACTTCACAATGTCGGTGCATGAGTAGAGGTCGGACCAATCATAGCCGGCTAAAAGAGAGTTTAATTTAAGGAAATCAGTATTCCGCATGCATCTGGTACGCGGGGCTTTCATATTCGATTTGGAAACCTCGATTTCTACAATGTCGATCGTCATCTCGAAAGTGGGATGATAATGATCTTCAGGTTGTGTTAGAGGGGAGGTTCTTGATAAAATCACGCTGTCCGGGTCTGATACAAAGCACAGATCCAGTATGCGGCCTAAAGAGTTTCGCACATTGTTAATTTGTGACAATGACAGTTCAAGCAAGCCAACAATAAGGTCATGATGCGCCATCGGCAATACAGAGTTAGACTTTGTATCATCGGAATATTCCACATAACCGCCGCTAAACTCTGGCAATTCTAGTTCAGGGACATAATTTCTTCTCTGGACTGGAACTGCCGATCCATCCATGGACAAGTCCGGCCGCATTGTTGAGCATCGCGCCTCAACCACCCTGCGCTTCCTTATCTCGTGCTGGATGTCTGCCTTCAGGGACAAGATTAGATCCTCGAATTTATTTGGAAGTGGGCTGCCAATTTCATTGAAGTCGAGCTCCTCAAGGCTGTCGTGAATTTGGATACAAGACGCCTGAGTTTTATCCAGTATTTCCAGTCGCAATGTTAGATTTTCTTTAGTGGCGGACCTCAATACTTCTCCATCTAGAGGCAATCCAAATTTCTGCGCGTGCTCGAATAAGGCCTTGGATTTCCTTTTCAAAAAATCGATTTTATCCATCCCAGGATTGGTGGTACAATTAGTTTGACAAATT